>CM039521.1:14010703-14049068 GCA_022433055.1 Begonia peltatifolia
CTTAAACTCCGATTTTGTTATGGTGGTTTTCTCTAGATGGTTGATAGTTAGATATTGTTGGATTATGATGAATTGTGTGCAGGGTTTAAATTTTGGGATAGTCAGTTTTTAGCCGTTACTCTGCCAAAATTTCGGGAGAGAGTTTGGGAGTCAAGGAGATATGGAATGGGTTGAGATGTGAACAGTGAATGCTAGAGAAGGGTAGATGAGCATGGTCGTGCGGCGTGATCACAGCTGTGCGGGGCACGCGGCCCTGCGGGTGCTCACGGGTCGTGCGGCGGCGGGTGAGGGCGTGCGCGCGGACATGTTATACAGTGGCAGGGTGCGTGGGGCACGCGGAGCTGTGAGCGTGCGCGAGACACAGTGACGTGGAGTTGGCACGTGCGGCATTGCGAGAGTGCGCGCGGGGTGTCGAAGTGGGGACGTGAGTGCGCGGTACCGGATTGTGTAGTTCGAGGGGTGCGTTGGATTTTTTCCTAAGATTTCAAGTCTTACCGTTTTATCTTAAACTGTTTTAAATGATTTTCTTTTCCGCTGCGTAGTTTTTATGTTGAGAACTTTGTGTTCCCTCTTCGGGACGCGAGTTGTTTTCGAATCGAGTCAAAAATTTTTCATACTTACAAATGTTTTTTTTAAAATGATTTGAAAATGAAAGGGATATTAAATTGAGTGAGTTATGTCAGGTGTTAGTTTGTGTAGTGTGTAGACGCACTGTAGCGCACCGGGAATGTGTGGGTTCGTTTCAGTGTTTATATTTTATGCACATTACTTACTTAGTATTAGGTTAATAGATGAGTTTTGTGATGTAGATGGCGAAGTGATAGCTGGTGAGTACTCAGAGCGTGTTCAATACTAGGAGGCAGTTGCAGGAGTGCGATCATGGGCGGTTCGGCCGACTGTTAGGGTGTTTGGACCAGGGCAGGGGTATGTAAGGGAGTTTAGCTATTTCGAGTTTGGTCAGAGTTGTTTTGATTCGATTTGAAGTGTAAATGAATTTTAAACTTTTGTAGTCGTTCTGAAGTTTATAATGGTTTTGAATTGATTGGAAAGTGCACGTTTTGTTATTTTCAACGTTGAGTCGAACTTCGATTGTTTTTGAAAAATTTAAGGCTTTTATGCAAATTTCAGTGAATAAGGTGTCGACCTATAGGATGAATGCATGGGCATACGTATAATTGTGCATGAATGCATGAGCATACGTATAATTGTGCTATGCATGGCATATGAAGACAATATCAGTCCCCAATAACAGCCCATTCATTATCATGCAAACATCACATAGCTATTGTCACCACCCGTAATTCGGCCGTTACTAACTTAAATTTTCGTAAAACTTTGTAAAAAAATTCTTGAAAAATACTTTACGTCTTTAAAAATGACTAAAAACGTCTAAACTTTATTTACAAAATTTTGTGGAAAACGTTCGTGAAATTTCCTTAAAACTTTTTTTTCTCACGCACTGTTGTGAACAGTGCACATGGCCGATCAACCGCCTACACCCTCACGATCGATCTGCAGTTCTCTATGTCACGTGTTCGGCTTTTGCCTCAACCGATTGATTGCCTACAATTTCACGATCGATCGATAGCGCTCGGGTGGCAAAGAGTTTAGCTTTTGTCTTGGCCGATCGATCTTCTTGAGCCGATCGATTGGCCTCGATTTTGGCCAAATGCACAGAGGGGCCGATCGATCGCCAAAAATCACTAGGGGCCAATTCTGCGCACAAGAAATTTGGCCGATCGATCGGTTACCCCCGACCAATCGATCGGCTACCCCCGGCCAATCGATCAGCTACCCTATTGTTTTCTCTTCTCTTTTTCTTCCTCAAATGTCAACTTTCAAACCCAAAACAAAACCAAAATCTTTCATACTTCAATTCATCAAAATATACTATATCCATTTCAAAACCTCTATTTTCATATCAAAACATCTCCATGCCTCAAAGCAAAGTGTTCAAACTTGATCTTTGGGGAATAGACAACATCTGCCCTACCTGAAGTAGACACCCTTTGTTCTACTTCAAGTAGAGAATGCCAAACTCGAACCTTATTGACAATCTCTGCCCCACCTGAAGTAGACGCTCTTTGCTCTACTTCAAGCAGGGAATCCCAATCTTGAGCCCCACGATAACCATTACGTACATTCATTTAGTTCCTGTCTTTCTTACATGAAAACGTATGCATGAACATTTTCGTTCTTTTCTTAAAACATGATGCATGAATGCTTGAAACATGCATAATTCATATAATCATGAACATATCGACATTCTTATCCTTAATAGCAAGCTTTTCAATCTATCCATGCATTTCACATCGTCAATACCATATTCACAATCACATCAAATACACCAACTACATCATCACAAGAAATTCATATCCTCAATACAATATTATAACAAAGCATATAACATAACACATCCTCAATTTCAATCAATATCATAACATAACACCTAAATCTAAACATAGCATATCCTCAAATCATATAAACACATCCTCAAAGTTATACAAGCACATCCTTAAAGTTAGCATCAACAATCATCGAACAACATAACATATTTATGAACTACAACTACCTCTCTAATTTAGACAATCAACAACATAAACTTTCTAGCACCTTGTGATTTAGGCCAAGAGGCCAAGCACATGCAATCATTACTTATCTTAGATCCTTAACACAATTTAAAAAACTAATGGACTATTCTTGGTGGCTTGAAGGCCTTTAAAGCTAGAGAGGAGGAGGATGGCGTGAGTGTTTCTCCTTCAAAATTAGAACATAGAAGAGAGAGCTAGAATTTTCGTGTGGAGAAGAAACCGTGAGAGGGAAAGTGGTTGGCATGGGGGAGAGAAAGAAAATCGACGATGGAGGGAGTGTGTTTTTTTTTCTTCTTCTTCGTGAGAGTGCTTCTGTTAAAGGGGAGAGGGAGAACGAGAGAGCTTTTGGTTTTCCAAATGAAAGAGGCTTCTTCAGGAAGCTACAAGAGGTGAGGTGTTGATTACTCTTAAAATAGAGTTATTTTATCTTATTTTTATTTATTAAAACTTGTGTGATTTGAGCGAATATAAAAGGAATTAGGACAAAATTATAGAAATTACCGTAGGTTAATGTGGCACAAAGAGATCTTAAGAATTTAATGAATTTTATGAATATTTTCAGAAAAATCAGATTATTATCACTAATTTGAATTTTATTGTTATCACGTTTAATCACAGATTTACTAGCGACAAAGGAGAAATGACAGATTTGATTTTTATTTGAATGACCAAAAAAGAAGGAGCAATTATAAGAAGAAATTCCTAGAATCAAGAAAAGATAGAGAAATTACTAGAGAAATCACTAGAATCAATGAAAGAAAAAAAAAATAAGTAGCTGACAATTTTGGAAGAATGAGGAGAGAGAGGTTGCTGAATCCAAAAATGAAGGAAACCTCTTTGATGTGGCGAAAAAAAACAGGAACAAAAAAAAAGAATTTTTCGCTTGAAGATAAAAGGAGCCAGGAAGTATCTTTGAGGGCTCTGGAGGGTGGCTTACCAGCAAGCTCTTAGAGGAGGATTCTTCTTCTACTACTACTACTACTTTTTAATTTCCCTTTTGATGAATTTTAATAGAGTGGATTTTTATTATTATGATTATGGGCTAAAGTTTTAAACTTGGTTAGAAAACAAAGTACTCGTTATGTACTTTATTGAGATCTATGAAAGTTGTTATTTTTTATTGAATAATATATCATGATGTTTGTTATTTAATTTGAATTGGGTCGACGGACAAATTTGATGTTACATGTTTATGTTATATCAAGAGGTAGATAAAAGTTTTTAAATGCATGATTGATTAAATAAATTAAATTGTTGCAAAATAGTTGACATTAATTTGTTTGACATTGAGAATAAGATCTTAAAGAAATTCGGATTAAGTTTTGTCTTTTAAAAAATTGAAATAAATCTTAAGACGAATTTAACTAGGCAATTTGAGAGAATCCTAGAAAATATTAGTTCTTGCTGTTCAGTAAAAAATGCTGTAACTTTCTGTAGTATCAATAATAATTTGCATATAACGTGGAAATCAATTCTAACCAAGGCTTTCATTATCATAATCTTTTTAAATTATTTCAATTTATTTCTTTATTTTATCTGAGTAAATTCTAATTTTATATTATTCTACCACTCACGCTATTTTTCTTGTTATTTCATCTTTATTTTATATAATTTCATAGCAAATAAATTTAGTTAAGAATCTTCTCGTGGGATCTACTTTTATTTAATCTTTATTATTTTGTTAACGACACGTGCACTTGCATTAGGTGTATAAAATCACTAACAAGTTTTTGGCACCGTTGCATGCATGCTTTTGCATGCCTCTTCCAATGAGTCTCTATCCAAGCTACAATCTAACTTAACATTCGTCTAATCTTAATACCTAATGAATGCGTGTAATAATAAAAATTACATAAAAACCAATGTTTGCTAACAAAATACAAATATGACTAATATTTGTCTAAAAACATAAAAAATAAAGTGTTTGATTACATTGTGATTTTAGAGATGACAAACTCCCTCTTCATGAGCTTGTTGAGCTTCCTCCTTTGTCTTCCAAGTTGGGACATGCAAAGGTTGCTCCACGTCTTATGCAATTGGCTTCTACTATAAGTCTTCAAAAATAACTTCATCACCTACAAAAGAATTGAGTTTGTTAGGGAATATATTAGATAAAGTTTGGGCTATAGTTTTTGATCTATTGAGTGGCCTCCTTGGCACGTCAATCTTGCTCGCTAAGTGATTAAATTTTTTGCTTTCATCCTTGTAATTCATAGGACTTTTATTATTTTCTTAAATGTGTGCTCTTCTGCTGGTTGTTATTTCCTTTTCCTAGACTCGTTCGGATAATTTCTCCATTTATTCTTTCAAGAAAACAATATTCTCCCTGATCTTTGGAATTCTATCCATATTTTCTTTGTAAACCCTGAGGACTAGCCCACTGATGTCAATTGATAGGAATCAAACTATTCATATCAAGAACCACATTATAAGAAGACAAAGAAGGTAAAGATGGGAATCATTACAAGTTCTTCCGGCTACTTGAAGGTCCATATGGAGAGACCAACAATGGAATTTCATTTTCTAAAATGCATTTTGTTGAAGATAATGGTTTAAGATTTCATGATAGAACCGCATTCAAACAGTTTGAGAGAAGCTGGAATTTGATTTTGTTTGCATAGTCTTGCAATGTGAAGAAAGCCAGAGAGATAGAAAGATAGAGCCTATTGGAAAGAGAGTGCATCATAGAGAGACACATGCTCTATTTTAAAAATAAAATAGAATACCACGTATCGTACAGGTGATAGTTTTAACGATTTTTTACATGGTAGAGATGTTTTAGGAATTCTGACAAATTAGAAATGTCTATTTTTTGCATGCCGGAGATTACTTCTAGTTCTTGCATGCAGCATTTTTTAGGTGACCAGGAGCCAGCTTACAATCAGCTGTAGACAGTTGTAAATTTACCAAGAATTCTGCTTTTTAAATTACTGGAGAATATAGAATTTTAGTTGATTAAACACTGGGGAATGTGAAAACGTTTTCTTTTGTTAGTATGGAGAATAATTGGAAACGATGCATGTTCTTTTTATAGTTATTCTCATTTCCTTTGTGGATTTCTTCTGTTATGCAATAGCTTGGTGCTATGCGGGGAATGTTTTCAATGTTTTGTTCATATAACAAGAAAGTATTAGAATCAAGCCATGACCCTTTTTTTCAAGTCTGCAAATACTGTTTACAGTGTTCAACTATTTGAAATGAATGGGATTTAATCGTGGCTAAATTATCTGCAGAATTCTCTTCCGATAGAGGAAATTACCAAGGCATTGGCAAAGAAAGGTTATGAGGTGATGACGTCTGATGATGCTGGACGTTTTGTGTGCAATTATGTGTATTATCACTCTCTTAGCTTTGCAGAGCAGAATGGAATCAAATCATTGTTTGTGCACGTACCGTTATTCTTGACTATAGAGGAAGAGACCCAAATGGAGTTTTCTGCTTCCCTGTTAGAGGTACTGGCTTCATTAAGTTACTAAACGAATCATTATGCGGCCACACCATTATGTCCAATATATCACATGCTTACAGCAATGTGGGTATGATTGTAAAGTTGCATGGATGCTTGTCTATTGAGGTGCTTCAATAAAATGATAATCATGCTTGTATAAAAGAAAATATTCTCTAGAATTTCCACTGTATTTCTTTTGGAAATGTAAATGCAAAGTTTTGCCAATCCGTCGGATCTTTTGGAACTTCTTATTTGAAGATATGAATGATGTTTGGTGTTTCTCCTTTGAAATAACTACTAAAGATCAGTGGTTGTGTTTCCAACAAGAAAACGACAGCTAAACTCAAGATTCTTTTTGTAGGTTGTTCTTTTTATAGGTAACATTTGACCATATATTTACTACTAGCAAGGCTATTTCCAACTAATCCGCTTGGTTAACTTACACCAAATACATATTTTTTCCTTCAATATTTTCTGCCTGCTTTTGGTATGTTCTGCTTTAGTAATCCTAGTTGGTCAACATTGATGAGCAGCGTCATTCTGAGGTATTGACAGGGGAAATCCTTCCTGCAAACAGTAGACTGGCGGAACCGTAGTTGTCTGCGTCTGCATATTTCCATAAGCATTCCAGCAAAAAGGGTTTGTAAAGGAGTTGCCCTTTGAAGGAAGTGATTCCACTTGTGCAAGTGTAAGGTTTGTGCATGGCACGTAATCGCTACAGGCAAAATGCATTGGCGGGCTTCTGACGTCGTAAGTTCCTTTGGTGTTCGTGTATAAAATGTCTGAAATGAAAATTGCAGAGGTTTGGTTGGGGCAGTTCTTCGTGACGCAGTAGTATTGGTCTATGATTATTGGGTTTCTCACTGTTTCTATATGGATGTTATGGAAGGTTATTTTAGAGACAGCTCCTGACCCTCCTTGCCATGTTTTGATCCGCACACCATCATCAGATTGTTTGATGACTGAATCACTCACTGTGATGTTCTCAACGCAGGCTTTTGAGTTTTTCGCACCAAGACTGCCAATACTGCACAAATAGAAGGAATATTAGTATGTTTTTGACGTTGATTTGGTACTATGAATCTGTGACTTCACCTTATTCCATGGCTTGGACCGCAGGTCATGTTTCTTATATCAACATTATAGCAACCAGCTCCAATGGAGATGCAGTCATCACCTGCAAGAAAGATGAAGATCCAAAGGAGGAGGTTGTAAGTTTTTGACCTTCTCCTGAAGAAGAAACTGTCAAGTGTTATAGAGCCTGAGAATTACCATTTGAGATTTGAGAATTATAGATCTTGACGTTGTTTGTGTTCTCAATGTGAATCCCATCTGTGTTTGGACTGAGAGCAGGCGCTTTAGTGGTAAGAAAATCGATGTGCACGTTTTGACAGGCATTGAATCGGAAATGAAACTGAGGGCTGTTCTTGATTTCGAGTCCACTGACTTTCAAGTTCGTGCTCATGAAAAACCTCAAGGCCTGCACCAGAGTAGCCAAGTGTGGTAGGTAAGTGCTGTTTCTTGTATATTTTTGAGTATTTGGAAGATGAAATGGTTTACGAATCTTACGACTGGGCTGTCGCATGGACCGGGAATTGTGGTTCCATTATTTCCCTGTAAAGAAAGGGATGTTTAGATTTACAGAAAAGAAAATAGAAGCAATTTAAAGGTTGAGGGACATACTTTGTGAGGTTTGCAGGGCAGGTTCCACCATTTCTCCTCGCTACCATCTACGAGACCACCTCCTATTGACATTCCATTGATTCGGTAGAAAACCAACCACTGTTTCTCGCTGTTTTTGGGTGGCCATGAATCAGGTCCATCTGGTGCTATAATTGTACCATCAATCTAAAGAAAACCACTCATCAGTATCTTCCACTCGAAAGATGTTAGGAAGGATAACCCACAAATATATTGTTGAATCGATCTTATTTTCTCTATTTTCCGTCAACAAGATTAGCTTCTTGCTGATAAAAGTTCAATATTTTTAGTTGCCGTTCATGTCCAAAGGTTACCTGCAGAGTAAGAAAAGATAAGCAGGGGCCAGTGAATATTGCAGATTGTATCATGAAAGTATAATGATCGGGAACAAGAAGAATGCTGGGTTGTTCTGCTTGACAGGCAGCGTCCCAAGCCATTTCAGTGCTTAGGTGTCATCAGCAACGCCATCTCCAATTGCACCGAAGGAAAGTAGGTTGAAAACTAAAGCACCATTGCCCAATTTTTCATTTGGGCTACTTGGCTTTGGTGCAGGCAAAGGAGGCAATAACGGAGACAGTGAAATCTCAGATATTGGGATCGACTGCATTAGTTCTCTGTTACTCATTGACCGCCCATGAGTTGCTCAGAAATAGAAACAAGAAGAAATAATAAAGACGAGCCATTTGAGAAACATCATGATTTAGAATGCTCAAGAGATCGAGTCTATCTAGATTTGGAGGAGAGTTAAGCACAAAGATTTATAAAACCGACTCTCCGTACTCTTAGCGTAGGCGTTTCCACTAACACCGAAGCCAAGCTTATGCTTCCAAAATTCAAAGACGACAGCCTTGAACATTGACCGGTAAAGTCTCCATCATCGGCTCTTGAAGCATGGGATCAAGTTGGATAAGATAACAAGTTGAGAGTGAAGTGAGAATGATGAAGAATCAGTGAGAAAGGGCAGAGACCATTATTTTAATACACAAGAAGATTGAAGAGGAAGTGGTTAGTGGAGGATACCTTTTGTGGGTCGGTTCATGCCTTGCACTATAATAATTACTATGAAACCGACTAACTCCATTTTAAGACTGGCTTTCTACTAAGCGTTGTGGAGTCTACTTAAACGTTGCAGCAGAAACAAAGTGGGAGAATTGAGAAATCTATCATTTGGGTCGTACCGTATAAATGTGACTCCTTAGTTCTCGGATCATTCTTTCTTTTCCAAATGAGGTGGCATGATGATATGTTCTAATGGTATCAGACCCAAAAGCGTATATTTTCAACAGAGTGTTGTATAATTTAATATTGTTAGAGAAAAGTAGATAAAATTAATATATCGATAAAATTTCTCTCCTTAAATTAACAATATACGTTTTATGATGAGATTCAAGAACAAATCCATTTAGAACCGAGTCCAAAAGCATACAATATTTTGTTAGTAGGGGTGAAACCAATCGGGTTTGGTTTGGTTCCGCTCCTAATTGAAGCTAAAATGTTTTTCAAACGAAATTGACCTTGAACGATTTTTTAATTTTGTTAGCTTTGGACTCGGTTTTAGTTGATTTAAGCTCGATTTTGTTTGATTTAGTGTTTACTAATTTTTTAAAATTAAAATAGAAAATATAAATATTATTATATTAGTTTGGTTCGTTTTGATTATGATCAATATTTGAAAAAGAAACTTAGTGAACCAAGATCTTCGATTTTACTCATTTTCAATTCCAAGATTGGTTTTCAAAAATTAAAACCTAGGCGAACTAGACCTAAATTATTGGTTCAATTCTATTTATCCTGTTCAACCCGAACTGATTTCACCCCTACTTGTTGACGAAAGCAGACTTCCATGGTGGTGCCAAAAGATTTCTCCGCTCGAGGACGAAAAGGTGCTATTTAATGGATCTCATTTAAAGTTGAACCACACACCAAGCCACTATTGCAACTTTGTTGTAGTCTCATTTACTCAGTCCACTGTCGACTTATTAGCAAGTGCCTTCTTCAAATTTTCTTCTGTTAACATCACTGCCCATTTTGATTCATCTACTAGCTTAAGCTTCTTTTGTTCTAGCCTACTTGGAATCTTCAAATATGTAACCCATTACAGCTTACTAGGCGTGCAGAAGACTTGGGAGACGTGGGGTTTGAAAGCTATCTGATTGGACCTTGCCAAAACAGCACTCATCGCATAAAATTCAGTAGGAACTAGGGGAAGAAACACCCTTTTCCCCACATGCGCTAAAATTTAAGATCTTGGCAATGGCTTTTGTCCTTTTTCTACGTAGAATTGATACGCATCAAATTAGAATTGTAACCTTTTCCAAGTTTGTAACAGGTCGTGTTTACAAGTGGGTGGCCATATTCCCATTCTCGCTGAAGTCGACATGAATAGACCACAAGAAATGAATGAAAACCATTTGGATCATCCCCAGTCCACAAAAGGAAGATATGGATATCCACCCTCTGGAGGAGGCTTAAGCGATGGAGGTAGGTTGCCCCAAGACAACCTCATTCCATCTCCAATTACATTACCTGTGAATATACAACAATAAAAAGTAAGCAGTAAAATTAAAAGGGTCCAGTTTCAAGAAACATATATGCAAGTGTAGATATTGTAAGTTATGTTTTTGAAAAGCCTAGTTAAATTTCGAACCAGAGATTGAAATCATTTGGGATGAAGAAGAATGATTATCAATATACTAACAAATGATGGAAAGCTGTTGTGTATTTAAGTCATTGGATCTAAAAAGAGCTCATCTATGTTCTCTTTAGTTTGATTCATAAACACAGCCAAAATAATACTACCGGCTCATAGCGAAAGAAACTACAACTTACCGGGGAAAGGAGTGCTCCCATTCAATTGATTCCCAGATCCTGCAATTCAATTTTATTAAAGCTACTGATAATATCTTTTTCACTGCTCTTTTTTTTAATAGAAAAATTGATGTTCTTACCTGTCACCGCTCGGACGCTGAAATTCTGCGAAGTATTCTTTGGGTGAAAATATTTACAAGAATCCCCATATTGGCAGAAACCCTATCGGATCAACACCGGAGAAAAAAAGTGAGTAAAATCTCAAATCATCTCCATCTGAAAGGAAAATGAAGATTCAGATTCGAAGAAAGGTTTATGTGAGAGTCTGAACGGAATACCGTCTTAACGAAACGGTTGCAAACCCCTTTACCAAAACCATCCGTGAAGGCAAGGTTAGGCTCTGTGGTCATCAGAGAAAGACGGAGAAGAATAACTAGAGTTCCATGGGTGCAGGCAGCTATGCGTCAAAAAAGAAAGGAAATTAAAGGAGAGAAGAGAGTACCATTGAAGGAGTCGTACCAAGAAGCTTTAGCTCTGAGGTGTTGGAGGCCTTGAAGATGGCGTTTCCGAGCAAAAAGGGTGTCTTGGAATTGCTTGTCGCAGTAGTCACAGTAGTACTTCCCCAACGGCATTTTCCTCTTCTGCTCCCTCGCCCTTCTCGGCCTCAAACTACCAGGACTTTTGGGAAAGACTAGAAAGAGTCATTCCCGGGCCCAACATGGACGCTAAATTTGGATCCCACCAATAACTTTTAGGGCAGGGCAGTTCAGGTTTGGCTTTTATAGGTCGGGTCGGTTCGGTTCGATTTCAGGTTCAGAGTGAAACCCGAACCACCGAACCTAAAACCCGAAAAGATGACTGAAAATCTGATGCCCTAATGTTGAAACGCAAATTGCGATTCAACTTCGGTCTGCAGCTTCACACAGTCAGCCATCGTTCGCCGACTCGCAACTCTGACTTCGTCCTCCGACTCGCAACTCTGTCTCTCAACTCCTCTCTGAGGTCGTGCCTTCGTCTGAGCTCTCACCTGTTTGAGCTCTCGCCTTTTTCGCAAGTTGCAACTTGCACGCTCAGACAACCGTCACTTGACTGCTACAGATCATGTATGCCGCTCGTCGTCCCCATCTCTCGGTGATAGGCCATTTTCATATGAGTTATTTTATGAAATTGTTAGTTGTGCTTACTGCTGTAATTGTACTGTCATATATGTATTGTTGTTATGCTATAACTTGTATATAGGTAAGTAATAGGCCACTATAACTGTCCATTATGCACAATGCATCAATGTTAGGTTGGTTAGTTGGTTTTGAATATGTTTAAATGACTATCATATGAGAAATTATTGTCGCTATTAGTTGCAGTTTGATGTGGAGTGGTTTTGAATATGTTTGGCGTTGAATATGTTGTGTTTTAATATAATTGTGGTTGTGATGAATTTTTTGTTCAGGATGGAAAATCCAAAAAAAAAAAATGACTTTGAGGTCTGGAGCTTAGGTTCCCTTTACTTGGGTTGAAGATAGTGATATTGAAGCACCTGAAGCAACTTTATGCACGTTATACGTAAAAGACTAGTACATTGAATATGACAAGACATTTAAGTGCATACTAGATGGCAAAAAAAGACCTTACCTTTTGTTAAGAAAGAGGGAGACTGCTTTAAAGTGTTAATGTTTACTCACTTAGGCATATGTAATTATATTGCTAGAATACTATTTAAAGATGAACCGGCTATGTGAAGAGTTGAATGAGAATATTTCATTGAATTTCTTGAATATTATCAAGGCTCATTTGCTATGCTTTCTCGCAAAACAGTTGAAAGGGATATGAGATGATATACAAAAAAGAAAGAAGTCGATTGAAAGAATACATTACTAAAAATAGTTAAAAAGTTATGTTTGACTTCTGATACTTAGATTTCAAGTCAAAATATAAACTATATTGATATTGATTAGACACTTTGTTGATGGCGATTGGAAGTGATACAAGAAAATTTTGAATTTTTCTTAGATCGATAATCATAATGGAGAAACAATTGAAAACTTACTTGAAAAGTGTTTGTTTGATTGAGAAATTGCGAATGTGTTTACTATTTGATACAATTCCAAATGGGGTTTTGTCATACTAGAAAATTCTACCGTAGAATTTTATGATAAATGTTGTATTATTTGGATGTATATGAAATTTTAACTTATTAATTGTTAGATTTTAAGAATTTAAGTAAGTTTATTATGAGGTTGTGATATTGGTAAAGTAGGCAGAAAATAATTAGAGTAATTTCTAGATAACAAGCTTAAATTATCCTTCTAGAAGATAAATGGTCACTAAGAATATATTAAATTATGTATTAAGTTAATAATTACGCTATAAACATAGCCTTAAGGTTGCTTATGTGTTTCATTTTTGTGTCGTGCATTGCATGCCTAGTGTGACTCATATTTGGAGGATAAAACATCTCACAAACATCATCATTGCACTTGTTCTTTTTAAAGAAAAGAAGTTTATGTGCCAAAGCCACGAACCAACTTTAGTCTCTGTACTTTGTGAAGGGAAGATGAAGTTATTTTTATGGTTTGAAACTAAAGTTTAAAGTTGATAGCTTATATGATGATGTTGAATGCAGAAAAAATTGTTTTCACAAAAACTGTGCATGTTACGGTTTCAGTGTTTTTAGATTCTCTTCATGATTTCATTTTGCTAAATTGTTTTAGTATAATATATTAGACACTTCAACAAAATCGTGATCCCTGAAATCGGTTGAATTGAATAAGTATAGGAGAAGTTATAAATTTTTGAAGTTGGATGAAAACGGTTGTGATGAATATGTGCATATTTGATATTCATCGTATAAGTATATCTTTATGAATTCCAATGGTCGAACTGTTTTACCAAGTTATATTAGACATATTTAGGAGTATGTAAGCTCTTGAATGGATGGAAATGATTAAGTATACATTATGTTATGAAATTTTAAAATTTAAGGAAATCGGTAAATGTTAAAATAGAATTTTATGCATGAAAATGTTTTATGTATGATAAAAGTTAATTATTGAATTATTTGTTTCAAAGGGTATCATGCTGAGTATACACTCGTTAGGAGCAATAAAACCACGTTAAGATCTTGAGGTAAGTAATATTGCATGTGTATAGCTTTCGAGTCTATTTCAAGGGATGTTAAGTTGAAACAATTGTACGGAAAATATGGTGATAAATAGATTGGTTTATTTGAAAAATATTACATTTCGATTGTTGAAAAATGGTGTGATATATGCCGTCAAATTCTCTATTTTATGACATGCTATGATAAATGGTAATACTTTTGTGTTTATATTTGAATCGTGAACTGTTTTACCCATGTTATTACATCGCATGTTACAAGTTAATTTTGAACACAAACATGTTATATACATCACGCATCATTTTTTGAAAAAGAAAAAAAAATGTTTTAATGCATATGTTTTCATTAAGAAATATTGAAACAGTAATAAAATATGTAGTGGGTCGTTATGGGCAGGGTTGAGTTGAACTGTCTCGAGAGGTAGACCAAATCTTGTTCACTCATTTCTCAGAGCTAGAGTTAAGTTGTCCCGAGAGATGGACCAAATAGTGTTTATTCCGTTCCGATGGTTGCCCAATGATCAAACGGTCAATAGGAAATGAAAAATGAAAAACATGAAAAAGCTATTAATAATGCCTCTTCTAATAATGTTGTTATTTCATATTTGGTTGAAAGTTTACCAATTTGGAGAAACTTGGTTTTAGATGGAGAATGCATTCACATTCGATGTTTTGTTTATATTTTGAATTTGATTGTTAATGATGGGTTAAAAGAACATCATGATTCAGTTAATAGAGTACAAAATGTGGTAAAATAGGTTAACTCTTCACAAAGACGATTACAACAGTTTAAGAGTTGTATTGACAATGTCAAAACTATATTTAAAGGTAATGTAAGCCTTGACGTGGTTACTTGGTGGAACTCGATGTACCTGATGTTAGAGAATACTAAACAATATGTAAAATCTTTTGAAAAATTAAAAAAATGTGATAGTCATTTGTTATTGGATATGAAAAAGGACTTCCTACGAGCGAAGGTTGAGCTCGCATTAAAATTTTTTGCTAGTTTGAAACGTGTTTTACAACATAACTATCACGTTTTTCAGTTGCATTGCATATTACCTCCAATTTGTATGTTAGTAAAATATGCGAGATAAAAATGATCATCCAAAAGTATTCCAAAGGTAGATGATATGTTAATGAGAAGAATGATTTTTGAAATGGTGAACATGTTTGACAAATATTGGAAAAGTTTTGATAAGATCAATTTTCTTGTTTTTGTAGTCATTCTACTTGATACAAGATGTAAATCAAATTTCTTAAACTATTGTCCAAGCATCCGTCATTTTCTTTATAATATAACCCCAAGAAAAAATTGTTCTCCAATCCAATTATACAAGATTCTCAGTCTAATGTTGATACTCTGTGAGTTTAGGAATTCTACGTTTAAAACCTTAAATCCTTAAATGACATCAACGTGACCAAACTTAATCAAATCAAACAAATATCAATATATGTAATCCAAAAAAATCAAACTTTTCTTTTAATCATAAAATGCACAACCTAGGATACCAATAATTAGGGTTATATTTCTTTCTCCTTATAACACCTCAAGTTTTAATACTTCTAATCACTAAATACAAACAATTCAAAACCACATCAATTTTATCCTCTTTCGTCACACCAAAATCAACTAACATAACTAAGAATTATCAACATGCAAACCACAATTTCACATATAATTCTATAATACCACTTTCTTCACCTAAAATATGCAACAATCAACATATTATAGACAATACTTAGATTAAGTTTCTTATATCTTGAATCTCCTTCTTTGCTACCACCCTTTTATTTTTAGCTCAAAATATTCCTCTTGATGGGAGGAATAATTTTTCTTAAGGATCTAATTGTCAAAACCTTCTTCTTCCCCTCATTTTCTTCTCCTATTTGTTCTTCCCCTTCTTTTTCATACTCTCCAACGAGAAAAGGGCTGATTTCTTAGCCTTCTTCACCATTCTCTAGAGAATTCTATGGACAAAATTATCTTTTGTAACACCTAAAATTTTTCTGTTAAAATTAATTTTTTGAATTTCATATAGGCAAACAGCGGAGTATTAGTTAGAATCGACAGCGAAAAATTTCTACCATTAAGTAAAATATTATTTTCAGGCTAATGGAAAAAAAAAATTTGTAAAATTTTCAACCGAAAACAAACTGAGTGACTGTTTAATTAAAAGATTAAACGTTAAGAGCAAAAAGGTAATAACTATTATTATTATTTTATTATATAAAAAACAACAACACAGAGAGGAGGATCGTGAACCCCCCCACCCCCATGTTTTCTTCTTCTCCCCCATGTGAGAAACCCTCCCCTTTCTCTCCTCTCTCGACGTTTCTTCCTCTGCAGCGACGATCCTTCTCAGTTCCTCTCTATTTCTTCATATTTCGGTAAGTTTTAGTTAGTTTTTGAGTAGATAGTTAGTCCTTTAGTGTTTTGAGCAGTAAAAGTGAAGTTAGAGGGGCCATTGGTTAGTTTTGGTGAACCTTAAGAGGGAGATATGAAATTTTGAGGTTTATAGTCAATTTTACTCGTTCATTGGTGTTTACGCATGAAGTAAGTTTAGATTATAAGTTTTATGCCAAAGATTGGTCGTTGTATAATCGAAAAACTCGGGTTACGAAACGATTTCAGTTCGGTCTTGTTCAGCCAATCTGTGGACATTAGATTGGGGAGTGGATGAGACCGTTAGAAACTAGACGTCCTAAGCAAACCGTAGCAATTCGTATTGTCGAAAATGGATGAGAATTTTGATAGTTATGAATTTCTAAAGAGTAGTCAGAAATAGAGTTGGATTTTGGATTTAGTTAGATTAGTCGTTAAAATATTATTTCCCTTTAAAGTTTTATTAGTTGGAAGGGAAGTAGAACTGATAAATGTGTTGTCACACCCCGATAACCCATACGGTTCCCGGTAGGCTTACTACTACTATACACTATGACATTCAAAAGCTCGACGTTAACTCACTCAATTTAATACCATTTTCATTTTCAAATCATATTCAAAAAAACATTTATAACTATAAAATTTTTTAACTTTATTTGAAAACGACTCGCGCCTCAAAGAGAGAACACGTAAATCCTCAATATAAAATATGCAGTGAAAAAAGACAATTTAAAGAAGTTTTAAAATAAAACGACATAACTTGAAATTCCGGGAAGGAGTCCAAAACAGGCCTTGCGAGCCTTTCAAGTCCGGCGCTGTGTGGCCAAGGCTCGGCGTCGTGCGCCCGACAAGGCGCCATGCGCTCACTGCACCCCGCGAGCACCATAGCGGCGGTGCCGCGCGGCCCACGTGCGTATACCCCTGTCTTGGCGCGGCATGCACGCCCTCCTGGCACTACGCGCATTGCCCCCATGGCTGACTCTACCTTACCCGCGCACCCACCTCGCCGCGCACGCACCTCCATGGCATTGCGCGCACCAACTCGAAGCCGCCGCGTCACGAGCATGCCCACAGCGCCGCGTGCCCCACGCGCTGCGTGTTTGCGCGCACATGCTCACTTTCAAGGCCGCGTGCCCGGCGCGGTTGCCGTCACGCTACGCTCCCGCGACGTCGACATCCCTTCGCGCCTCACCGTGCGCACCCCGACCTATTCCGTACCATCTCGACTCCCCGACATTTCTCCCAAAAATTCGACAGAGTAACGCCTGTACTTATTGACCCTAACCTGCAACCAATACACCATATAATCCTCAAAGTACATTAACCCAGTTCATCCAGAAATCATCGAAGGAAAAACATAGCGAAATGAAATAAATCTAACAACTATCGATGAAGAAAATCCACAGTATAAAGCAACACAATGCTCGTACATATATAGTATACACATGCGACCTCAAAACTACCCAATAATTGAGAAAATCCCGTCTATACACTATACATCATGTAAAATCGAACGGTCCCCAAAATACCACAAGGGAAACCCCGCACACCTCACCGAAACTCACCACCTCCACAAGTCAGGTCGCCCAAACAGTCCGCCGTCCGGTGCCTCGGTCGAATGCCGCCAACCATCCTACGCTTCAGGACTAGGCTCTCGGGACTTATCAGCGACAATGTCTGCACGTACACCATAGAACACACATCATAAGCCTAACGTTCAGTGAGTAGTGCGATATGAAAGTAAAAACTGACAATGCAATCCATTCACATGCAGTTTCTACACTCACGTTCATGTTGTCACAATATGTGACGCATAGTGCAGCCGTGCCAGGGTGAGAGTGAATCTCGCGCCACGCTACATTCTAACACGTCGCCACCCCCCTTGGACTCCCCAGTAACGAGACCCACAAACCACACACACGCGTCACCTCACAACAACCACATCATGATGAGGGTGAATCTCCCGCTACACTACACCCTGATGCGTCGCCACCGTCCCGGACTCCCCAGTAACGGGGCCACAATTGCCACACACATATATTTCGTGACAGCCTAGCCGGCCTTCTTCCCGAGCAGAATCCGCGACTAGTGATGCACCGACCCACTACTCGAGTAGGATCCGCGGCGCCACTGTCCATCATCCTTACCGTCAACACATACACGCTGCGTGACTGCCCAGCCGGCCCACTCTCCGAGCGAAATTCACGGTTGGTTACGCACTGACCCACTCCCCGAGCAGTATCTGCGGTACTACCGCAATGCATCTCACCACTACTTACTCAAAATATGCTCAAAAACCATTTTCGTTCCCTTTTCAAAACATGATGCATGTCAAACAGTACGCACATACATCACAATTAAATCACATAAATCCTAACATTCCACGGTGTAGGCCTTGCTGGGCAAAACACATGCATGTACTACTTACTTGGCGTTCTAAGCTAACTTGACGCACAGTTTCACCAAAAACGCCTCAAACTAAAACAAAAATCAAAATCCATCAAAACTCATCTTAGAATTCGTCTTACGTACTAAAATCATTAACAAAATCATCACGTGTCACAAGTCTACTAAAAGCGCTTACTAATTCGACTCGGTCTAAAATTCGACAGAAACTTCCGACGCGCATAATTTTTGCGTCGAATATCGGAATCAAACGATTCTAGCAGCTAAACGCTCCTCCAATAACCTAATTTAACATACTAAAATAGAAATTAAAACGAATAACTAAAGCTAGGTCGAAACCCCCAAAAACAGAACCTGTTTTTACACAAAAAAAATTCAAATTTCAACATCAACCCGATTTTCACTAATTTCTTCATCAATCTATCACATTCTAGTCTATTAAGTATAAACTAATCATAATTGAAGGTTTCAAATTCAGAAAACTTGAATTGAAAATTCCAACCCGCTCGGTTTTCAAGCAAAAACCGATGCTCTCCACCACAAATTCCCCATCCCAACAATTCTCACCAATTCTCGCCATCCATCGACCGAAAAGGAGAGCATCACGCACTCCCCACATCAGCTGATAGAGCGGAGAGAGAGAGAGCAGGAGAACCCTCCGAGCCCTCGGCTTTGCCATCCACGAATCACACAAACACACGCACAGCCTAAAACAACACCAACGCTTAACAAATCACGGGGGAGAAACAAGGGGAAAACCAGTTTCAGCTTGGCCGAACTAAACCAAAAACAGGGGAAGGCATACCTTCGGTTTTCAGCCCCAAAAACCAAACCACGCTCGAACCTTAGCCTCTTCGGACTCGTCTGGCACGTTGGCGTCTAACTCCTCGTCGTCGATCGTTGGTGATCGGGAGCTCGGGGCTCGATTTTCTCCTCGTGGGCGCTCGGTAATCAACAGCCGAATGGCTTCTCTTTGAATCCATTCGGTTGTTTTAAAAAGAAAATTAATTTTGTTCTTACATAACAAATTACCTAATTGCCTTTCTGTGTTTTCGTTTCTCCAAACCTCCGTTATTTCGCATCCTCCCGACTTCACAATTCACAATTCACAAATTATTCTACGAATTAAATTCCCAAGTTTCATAAAATAAATTTCTTGCTAAAAACCTTCCCGAAAATCTTAATGGGAAAAATAATTTAAATTACAGAAATTTTCAGGTTATTACATCCCCCCCACCTTATAAGAATTTTATCCTCAAAATTTACGTACCGAATAAGTCGGGATACTGCGCTCCATGTCCCTACGCTACTCCTAAGTAGTCTCCTCCGCTCCATGATTGTGTCACAATACCACCAAAGGAATCTCATTATTGTGCAACACTTTCATGGCCGACTCTAGGATCCTCACTGGCTTCTTTTCATAAGTTAGCGTCGACTGGATCTCAATATTCTATTGTGGCACTACCTGAGAAGGATCGCGCATACACTTCCTTAGCATCAAAACATGAAAGACGTCGTGAATGACATCCATCGATGAGGGCAACTAAAGCTGGTACGTAGTCTTCCCAATCCTCTTGATAATCGGGAACGACCCCACAAATCGAGGGTTGAGCTTTTGTCGCTTTCCGAACCTGACCACCCCTTTGAACTGGGAGATCTTCAGGAATACCTCATAATCCACGCTGAACTACAGCTCTCGCCGACTCTGATATGCATAACTCTTCTGTCGACTTTGAGCTGCTTCAATCCTCTTCCGTATCACGGCAAGCTTGTCGACAGTCTGCTGTAAAATCTCAGGACCTATCAATCAGGCCTCTCCAACCTCGTCCTAATATAATGGTGACCTGCACTTTCTCCCGTAGAGAGCCTCGTACGGTGTCATACCAATGGTGGACTGGTAGTTGTTATTATACGAGAACTCGACCAACGGTAAGAACTTGCTCCAAGCCGCCTAAAACTCCAATACATAGACTCTGAGCATATCCTCCAAAATCTGTATAGTCCGCTCTGACTGCACTTCGGTTTGAGGGTGAAAGGCTGTGTTGAAATCTAATCTAATACCCATGGCCTTATGCAGATTTCTCCAAAACTTGGACGTGAATCTGATCTCTGTCTGACACAATCGATACTGGAATCCCGTGAAGCCTGACTATCTCCTGAATGTATAATTGGGCAAACTGATCGATGGTATAAGTCATTCTCACAGGCAAGAAGTGAGATGACTTCGTCAATCCGTCCACAATCACCCAGATCGCATCGTGGCCCTTAGTTGTCTTTGGTAGTCCAACCACGAAATCCATAGTAATGCGCTCCCATTTCCACTCTGGTATAAGTAGTGGTTGGTGCACACCTAATGGTCGCTGATGTTCCGCCTTTACCTACTGCAGACTACACAGGTCTCAACATATTCAGCCATTGCTAGCTTTATATTAGGCCACCAGTAATGCTGCTTCAGATCCCTGTAAATCTTGGTGCTCCCAGGATGCACAGAGAAAGAAGATTAATGGGTCTATGATAGGATGTCCCCCTTAAGCTCCTCAACCTTTGGGACGTACCACCTATCCCAAAATTTCAGAATCCCGTCCTCTGAATAATTGAGCTCAGAACTAAGATTGGTCTCCATACTCGCCTTCAGCTCGCTACACTCCGAGTCAGTCTCCTGGGCCTGCCTAATCATGTCCAGAATAGTTGGCCTCAACGACGAGGCCGAAAAAGAGTGGCTGCTAAGTCAGAACTACCTCCAGGCCCAAACTCTACATATGTGTCATCAATTCAATAGGCACTATCGAAGTCATGGTAGAAGTCAAAGCAATCACTCGGCTCAAGGCGTCTACCACAACATTCACCTTTCCCGGGTGGTACTTGATCTCCACATCATAATCCTTGAACAGTTCGAACCATGTCCTTTGCCTCAAGTTCAGCTCCTTTTGCGTGAAAATGTACCTCAAGCTCAGGTGATTTGAGAAAATCTCGCACTCTTCCCCATATAGGTAATGCCTCCAAATCTTGAGTGTGAATACAACTGCCGCCAGTTCCAAATCGTGAGTGAGATAATTCTGCTTTTAAGTCTTTAACTGCCTAGAGGCATAGGCAATGACTCTCCCACTCTGCATCAAAACATACCCCAAACCAATCATGGAGGCGTCACAATAAATGCAGAACTTCTGCCCTTCCATGGACAACATCAGTATAGAAGCTACAGTCAATCTCTGCTTCAATGTCTGAAACCTGTTCTCACACTTGTCATTCCATTCGTACCTTACATTCTTTCTTGTCAGCGGGGTCAAAGGAGTAGAAATCTTGGAGAATCCTCCAATTAATTTCCGATAGTATCCAGCCAACCCCAGAAAACTGCGTACTCGCTAGCACTGGTCGGTCGCAGTCACTCCTTCACAGCCTAAACCTTCATCGGATCAATTGAAATGCCCTCAGAGGAAATAACGTGTCTTAAGAAGTGGATCATGTCCAGCCAAAACTCGCACTTAGAGAACTTAGCATAAAATTGATGCTGGCTCAACATAGTCAGTACAATCCTCAACTACTCTCTATGCTCCTCCTCACTCCTCGAGTAAATCAGGATGTCGTCGATGAACACTATCACGAATCTATCTAAGTGCTCCTTGAATACTCGGTTCATCAGATCTATGAAGGCCGCCGGGGCATTAGTTAGCCGAATGATATCACCAAAAACTCGTAGTGTCCATACCGCGTACGGAAGGTAGTCTTTGGGATGTCTTCCTCTCTAACCTTCAACTGGTAGTAGCCGGACCTCAAATCGATCTTAGAGAACACTCGTGCACCCTGCAACTGGTCAAACAAATCATCTATCCTTAGTAGCGGGTACTGTTCTTCACGGTCAACTTATTCAGCTCTCGGTAATCCACACACATGCGTAGGGACCCGTTCTTCTTCTTGACAAACAATACCAGCGCAGCCCAAGGCGAAAAGCTAGGGCATATAAAGCCTTTATCTGTCAACTCCTTGAGTTGCACCTTCAACTCCTTCAGCTCTGTAGGTGGTAACCTGTACGGGTCTTGCACACTGGCTCAGCTCTAGGGTACACATCAATGACGAACTCGATCTCCTAGTCAGAGGGTAGACTAGGCAGATCCTCTAAGAACACCTACGGAAATTCCTGCACCACAAAAACATCCTGAAGCTGAACCCCACCCTGTAACTGTACATCTACTGCGCTGGCCAATAAACTCATACATCCACCACGTAACGACTGCTGGGCTCTCAAAGCAGACATAACTGGAATCCTGCTCAGACCTTTCTCTGCCCTGAATGAGTAGCTCTCCCCACTCGGAAGTTGGAAGTGAATCTCTCTAGTCCTACAGTTTATCGTGGCAAAGTGTCTGAACAGACAATCCATTCCCAAAATCACTTCATAACCCCTTCATGTCGAGTATGATTAGGTTTGCATATAGCTGCCTTCCTCCCACAGTCACTACATCCCTCCGAACCACCTGATCAGAATACAGCCGCTCTCCTGACGGCAGTAGTACATCGTAAAACCGTCCCGAGGAATTAGGCTCCAGGTTCGCCTTGACTACAAAGGCACAAATGAGTGCGTAGCACCCGTATCAACAAGTGTATAAGAAGTCATGCCGGATATAAGAATGCTACCTGAAATGACTGATGGCTGGGTAGCATCATCTGACTCAAAAAGGGAAAAGACACTCGGTGTAACACTCGCTGATGTCTTGTTCACAGTTAGACATCTGTTGACAAAATGTCCCACCTCATTGCAGTTGAAGCAACGATTCTGACGTGGCTTCTGGCACTCTCTAGACATGTGGCCCATCTCGCTACAGTTGAAGCACCGCCTTGAGCTCACCCTGTAAGGGTGACTCCACTAACACTTAGGGCACATTGGATACTGTCTCGACCCCTGTAACCTCTTGTTGCTCCCTTAACTGATAGAATTGTCACTAGGCCTCTTCAGGCCTTTCTGCAAGGACGCCCCCTCCCCACTCGACTGCGGCAGTAACTCTCTGAATGATCTCTGAGTCTGCTCTTTAGGTACCTCTCTATAACTAGGAAGCTTTGCCCGAGCCTCCTCATTATTCAAGGCCTTCGCTACAACCTCCTTGTATGACATGCCTCGAGTCTCTGTAATCCGCATGCCTATATAAGTATCTGGCTTCAGGCCCTGCACAAATTGGTGTACCTTATTCTCGTCGAGGCTCACCAAATGCCTCACGGTGCCTGTCTGCCTCAGCTGTGCAAACTCTGCCATCTTACGTGTCCTGATAGAGTGGTTGAAATACTTACCAAAGAACACTGTCTTGAATTCCTTCCAGGTCATGGCCCCCACATCTCTCGTAGTCACTACTGTATCCCACCAATGGTTAGCATCTTTGGCGAGACAGAATGCAGCACTAGACACCTTGTCCTGCTCCTCCACTTTAGCATAACCCATCATCCTCTCCATGCTCCGTATCCACTTCTCAGCGTTGAGAGGATCTGGAGATGACCCATCAAAATTCGGGGGTCTAAGTCTGTGCAGTCTATCACCTCCTCTATCCGACGGACCCTAAGCACTAGACTGGCCCTGGTTGTCTCTGCTAATAAATCTCCCCAACTGCTGGGACTGGCGGTGGACTAACTCAATAAGCTGCCGGACGGTGTCATCCATGTCACCCACAACTCTATGCGTCTCCCGTCGGGGTCGGCCTCTTCCTCTAGCCTCTCTAGACATTTTCTACTTATAAAATATACAAAACCCACAATAGTTTTAACAATAAATTAAATCTAACACTTCCAGGGTTGAGCGCTCCCGTGCAGTGGCTGGCGGTGTCAGTTAATCCTCTGAACGATGTCGACCACGTGGCTCTGATACCATAAACTGTCACACCCCGAGAACCCACATGGTTCTCTGTACGCTCACTACTATTATATACTATGACATTCAAAAACTCAACGTGAACTCACTCAATTTAATAGCACTTTCATTTTCAAATCATATTCGAAAGAACATTTATAAGTATAAAATTTTTTGACTCGAATAAAAAACGACTCGTGTCCCGAAGAGGGAACACGTAAATTCTAAATATAAAATACTCAGCGAAAAATGACAATTTAAATGAGTTTTAAAACAAAACGACAACACTTGAAATTCCGGGAAGGAGTCTGACACACGCCTCGCGGGCCTCTCGGGTCCGGCGCTATGCGCCCGAAGCTCGGCGCTACTAGCCCCCGACACGGCGCCGTGCGCTCACTGCACCCCGCGCGCTCCGCACGTTCACACCCCTGCCTCGGCGCTGCGCGCACGCCCTCCCAGCACTGCGCGTGTCGCGCCCCCGGCTGACTCTACCTTACCCGCGCACCCACCGCGCCCACGCGCACCTCTATGGCATTGCGCGCACCAACGCGACACCGCCACGTCACGTACAATCCCATAGCTCTGCGTGCCCCACGCACCTTGCCTCCGCACTGCGCGTCCGCGCGGCTACGGTCACGCCACACTCCCACGCACACCACCACTCCCTTCGCGCCTCACCGCGTGCACCCCGACCTATTTCGTACCATCTCGACTCCCAACTTTTCTCCCAAAAATTCGGCAGAGTAACGCCTGTACTTATTGACCCCAACCTGCAACCAATACACCATATAATCCTCAAAGTACATTAACCGAGTTCATCCAAAAATCACCAAAGGAAAAACAGAGTGGAAGGAAATAAATCTAACAACTATCGATGAAGAAAATCCATAGTATAGAGCAACACAATGCTCGTACATATATAATATACACACGCGACCTCAAAACTATCTAAAAATCTGAGAAAATCCCTGTCTATACACTATAGATCATTTAAAACCGAATGGTCCTCAAAATACCACAAGGGAAACCCCGCACATCTCATCAAAACCCACCACCTCTATAGGTAGGGTCACCCTAACAGTCCGCCATCCGGTTCCTCTGTCGTATGCCGCCAATTGTCCTACGACTCCGGACTAGGCTCTCAGGGCTCACCAGCGACAATGTCTGCACCTACACCATAGAATACATATCATAAGTCTAACGCTCAGTGAGTAGTGCGATATGAAAGTAAAAACCAACAATGCAATCCTGTCACATGCAGTCTCTACATTCACGTTCATGTTGTCACAATCTGTGACGCATATTGCAGCCGTGCCAGGGTGAGGGTGTACATCGCGCCACGCTAAACCCTAACACGTCGCCACCGCCACGGACTCCCCAGCAATGAAGCCCACAAGCCACACACACGCGCCACCATCTCACAGCAACCACACCATGATGAGGGTGAAGCTCGCGCCACACTACACACCCTGAGGCGTCGCCATCGTCCCGGACTCTCAGCAATGGGGCCATAGTTGCCACTCAGATACATTTCGCGACAGCCTAGCCTGCCCACTCTTCGAGCAGAATCCGCGACTGGTAATGCATCGGCCCACTCCCCGAGCAGAATACACGGCGCCACTGTCCATTATCCTCACCATCAACATATACACGCCGTGTGACGGCACAGCCGGCCCACTCCCCGAGCAATATTCTCGGTTGGTTATGCACCGACCCACTCCCCGAGCATGATTCGTGGTACCACTGCCACGCATCTCACCACCACTTAATCAAAATATGCTTAAAAACCATTTTGTTCTATTTTCAAAACATGATGCATGTCAAACAATATGCACGTACATTACAATCAAACCACATAAATCCTAACGTTCCACGGTGTATGCCCTCTTAGGCAAAACGCATGCATGCACTACTTACCTGGCGTCCTAAGCTTCTCGACACACAGTTTCGCAAAAAATGTCTCAACTAAAACAAAAATCAAAATCCGTCAAAACTCATCTTACGTACTAAAATCATCAACACAATCATCACATGTCACAATTTCACTAAAAGCGTTCACTAATTCGACTCGGTCTAAAATTCGACATACACTTCCGTCGCGCATTACTTTTGTGTCGAACATTGAAATCAAACGATTTCAGCAGCTAAATGCTCCTCCAACAACCTAATTTAACATACTAAAACAGAACTTAAAACGAATAACCGAAGTTAGGCCGAAACTGCCAAAAAAAGAACCTGTTTTTACACAAAAAAATTCTGAATTTCAATATCAACCCGATTTCCACGAATTTCTCCACCAATCTATCACATTCTAATCTACTACGTATAAAATAATCATAATTGAAGGTTTTCAATTCAGAAAACTTGAATTGGAAATTCCAACCCCTTCGGTCATCAAGCAAAAACCGATGCTTTCCACCACAAATTCACCAACCTAATAATTCTCACCAATTCTCGCCATCCATCGACCGAAAAGGAGAGTATCACGCACTCCCCACCTCGGCCAACAAACTGGAGAGAGAGAGAGAGAGAGAGAGAGAGAGAGAGAGAGAGAGAGAGAGCGAGCAGGGGAACCCTCTGCGCTCTCGGCTTTGCTGTCCACGAATCACACAAACACACGCACAGCCTAAAACAACACCAACACTCAACAAATCACGGGGGAGAAATAAGGGGAAAACGAGCCTCAGCTCGGCCGAACTAAACAAAAACAGGGAAAGGTATACCTTCATTTTCCGGCCCCAAAAACCAAACCACGCCCGAGCCTTAGCCTCGTCGGACTCGTCTGGCATGCCGACGTCCAATTCTCCCTCGTCAGTCATCGTTGATCGGCAGCTCGGGGCTCAGTTTTCTCCTTGCGGGCGCTCGGTAATCAACAGCCGAATGACTTCTCTTCGAAGCCATTCGATTGTTTTAAAAAGAAAATTAATTTAATTAATTTTCTTTTCACATAACAAATTACCTAATTGCCCTTTGTGTTTTCGTTTCTCCGAACCTCCGTTATTTTGCGTCCTCCCGACTTCAAAATTCCCAAATTCTTCTACGAATTAAATTTCCATGTTTCATAAGATAAATTTCCTGCTAAAAACCTTCCCGAAAATTTTAACGGGAAAAATAATTTAAATTTCAGAAATTTCTATGTTATTACATGTGTGATTTTATAGGTTCTCCAGTTTTTTTGTTTAGCGTACGAATTTCAAACGAATTGCTAAGGACGTCAGGTAACTAGTGTATGAAGGTGTTTTTGCCTTCAGGCCTACATCACAGTTCGATAGGTTGTATGAATGTTTATTTTATTTTATGTTTTAGTTGATTATGCATCATGATTTTAAAGTACGAGAACGAAACGAAAATGAATTTCAATGTTTTACGAAATGAAACAGTAGGATGTGATGTGAAGAACGAAATAAAAAAATACATAAGAAGATAATGAAAGTGGGGTTGAGTGGTTTTGTCCCGGGAGGTGGACCGCGAGGTGTATCACTTCTTCCCCCACTTTATAAAGTGGCCTTGTCTCGAGAGGTAGATCGTGAGGTGTGTCACTTTACTAGATTGAGGTTGAACTTGTCCCGTGAGGTGGACCGCGAGGTGTGTCACCTTAATTTAGCATGTAAAGAAGAACCCAATAGTAAGATAAAGAAGATGTAAGAAAGAGACGGAAACGAAAGTATAGACGAAACTATAGAAACTACATATGATAGGATATGTGTTGTTTTCAGTGTTATGTTTTATGTGCATTACTTACTTATCATTAGGCTAATAGATGAGTTATGTGATGTAGGTGACGAAGCGATATTTGATGAGTACTCAGATTGTGCCTAGGACTAGGAGGCAGTTGGAGTGCGCTCGTGGGACGATCCGGCCGGCTGTTAGGGCGTTTTGACCATAGTGGGCGTATGTATGGATTTTGGGTTAGTTGGAATTGTTTTGAGTCGTTTTGAAGTGTAAATGGATTTCAAACTTTTAGTAGTCATTTTAATATATAAAGTTGATTTCAAATTGATTGGAAATGATTTGTTTTGTTATTTTTAACGTTGAGTCGAAATTTGGCTTGTTTTGAAGGATTTAAGATTTTTATGAAAATTCTAGGAAGAAAGTGTCAACCGATAGGCTTAGTGGTCGACCGAACTTGGAAAATGTCAACCGCGAGGGTCGAACTGCGAAGGCAGAGCCGAACTAAGTGTCGACCTATGTCTGTAGGTGTCGACCAGTAAGGTAAAAATGGTGGGGGTGTCGGCCGCAAGTTACGACCGGGCCGGACAGAGAAGATTGAAGTGTCAACCGGTTAACATGATGACAGGGAGGTGTCGATAGATGCAAACAGAGGCATCCGAGGTGCTGACCTGCGCATGTAGGTGTCGACCCTTGGGTGCAGTACGGGTCAGGTGTTGACCGGTGCCCGTAAGGGTCGACCAAAATTTGTTTTTTATGTTTACCAAACTCGAAATTTTATTTGAAGTTATTTTGGTGAAAGTCTTCCGTTGTGATGTTTTTAAACATTTTCAAAAATGTTGTTTTAAGTCGAAGAACAAAATTTTAAATTTTACACGAATTTTTACTCGATTTTATGGGTGAAAGTAATGATAGCGACCTGGGTCCAGGGACGACTCGGGGTCGTTACAGCAAATGGTATCAGAGCAAACCGGGAACCAGAGGGGTTCTCGGGGTGTTGCTGTACGGGTCGCTACAGTTATGGTATCAGAGCAGAGAGCGAGTCGAAAACGAGTGGGTTTTCGAGTCGCTATACCATTTTATCTCTCTATTTAAATTACTATTTTAATCTCAAATCCGTGGATATCCCCAAATATACAATAATTTATTATCTTTTAAACCTACTTAGCTTAAAGTAATTAATATTGATTAATCTTAAGTTAATCATCCAGATTAACATAATTATTTATGATTAGTTAACCTTAATTACGTAATAGTCACTAACCCAATAGTGATATATGACACCATTTCATTGATTGTTCCAAGAATTAGGAACATTTCTCTCTTTATACTCCAAATTACCATACTAAAGTTTAATTTAGAGTTGTTTTCCGAAACAATGCAATTTTAAATAAAATTAAGTTTATCCAATTTCAGAATTGCATGCATTCAAATCCTTTCAATTCAAAGTTAATTACAACACCAATTGTTATTTACACTCACACCTATTGCAATGAAACAAATTCCTTTTAACTTTTAAAATATTTCATATTATTTTTAATCACATTTAGTTATTAAAATTATAATTATTATAGTTAATTTCAACTAAAACCATTACATTTTCTCCTCCTTCAAGGAACTTCATCCTTGAAATTGTCATCAACTCTGTTCAAGAAGATTTCACTTGTGTGAATATATTCAATGAAATATTTCTATCTATTAAGTAGTTTATGTGTAATGTTCATGTCTTCATTAGTTTTGATATGGACAATTCCTTACTCGGTAACCTCTTTCATGGCAAAAATAACCCTCGAAGGTCTCTTGTTTATCTGTAGCCATGGGTTTTCACCCATACTTGTCCTCCATCAGTTGAATTTTTTCAATAATCAATTCATTCTTTATTTCAGGAGGTTGTCTTTCCTGAACACCCTCTTTCCCTTCACATATTTTCTTCTCTACTTTCTCCAAAGTTCTCATTGCCATTTCAATTAGATCCTTGGCTTCACCGACATCCTTTATCAAATCATCCTAGGCATTTTTTCTAATTTGATCATTCTCATCCATTGCCCAAGACAGTCTTCTTTTATCCATTTGTTCAATCTAAAATAAAATGTATTGATACCAAATATATGCAGCTCATAAAGTCAAATACCAGCATATCCATCTAGGGATCAAACTTAGACTCAATATCTTATGGCACCAAGTCTCTTAACCTCAATCATTTTCAAATTTTCTAGCCCAAGAGATCAGATTTTAATATTATCATACCAAACACCATCTAGGGATCAAACTTAGACTCAATATCTTATGGCACCAAGTCTAACCTCAATCATTTTCAAATTTTCTAGCCAAAGAGATCAAATTTTAATATTACAAATCCTACCATTTCCTAAGAATCTTTAACATAATGCTCCAATACCATGCTGTCAGGCCCGAGCCCTGACTTACAAATTGCCAAGGTAGGAGAACATATTAATTAGAATAATAAATAGAAACTATTAAGATTAATAATACAAACATAACTCGACCACATAAACATTTTAAAGATGAACCTATAGGACTGTACAAAAGTCTCATAACATACTGCACTTTACCCAAATTTATTTACATATGTGGGCCATTTAACAGAAATACAAGAAAACGATATAAACCCAATGACTATATTTGGCCTAAGCTGTGTCGGGCTCTTTAATCTTTCTTGCCTTAACATTTTCCTCTAATTCATCTTGAACTGCTACGCTTACATTTTGAAAAATAGGAGAAAACTACACGTGCGCATTCCAAATCCAATAGTAATCATAATATAAGGATTAGCTAAAATAAATTGATATCACATCTCCTCAAGTACAAACGCCCCACGTTATTAGTCCTCAACCGTCAACTTTATTTTCTACATTTATCAACACTAATAATCAGATATCCCATGTTTTAGATATTAAACAAAACACTCCAGATATATCCTGTTAATATCTACTTATGTATTACACTTCTTTATGTAAGAACCTTATTGTTTATTTATATGAATGTTAAACATATGACTTAGATAATCATAGCCTAGTTATACTCTATTTCCATGTGCAATTAATTCCTATGCACTTCTTAACCGTAAACGCAACTCTTTCAATGAACTTATTATTCTCAATTCATGTCATAAAAATGCTACTATAAATACTTTGTCCATTTCATTCACCCAACACATGGTTTATATTTTAAAAAAACCATATAGACATATTTATTTAAGGTCTAAGGTCTAATCTCACGCTTGTCACAAGACCAACTAGATATTTTAATTAATGTCCAACTAATTTTCTTTCCATGGTTCTGTAAAACCTAGATTTTTAAGTTAATTAAATTCTACTTGTAATGTTTGGCGTTCTAATGATCAACGGGTCATAGGTTGACTCGCTAGGTTGTTTTGTAGTCACGTTAGATTTTATCTGTCAATTGTCTAAATCAGTAATTTGAGAAATTATCGTGTAGATTGAGAAAATTATGTTTTTTAATCTAGAATTTTTCTTGAAAATAATTTAAATAACATTTGGATTTATAGCAAAGTGGAATTTAACGATTTGATTTAATACATACAATATATTAATATATTTTTATATATTAAATTATTTTTTCAAAGTAAAATTTTAATAAACCCTACCCCTTTATTTTTCTTCTCGGTGCCGGGCAAAGAGGGAGAGAGAGAGGAGTGCAACTGTTGATTACTATGTGTGAGATCTAACCATTAACCGTCACACATGAAGATTTTTTAATCTTATTTCTAATATTTATTTTGTAGGTTCTTATGGAGAAACAAGCTTAAAATATATCAAATCCTTCAAGTCAGCATCCACTTATATTATGACGTTTGTTAAAATGAAGCATGAATAGAAGATCAAGCACACGTCAAAAGATTATTGGACTTTAAAAAAACGGCCTCTAAATTGACCTCTGAGAGGTATTTTGCATATTTAGAAGTCTTTCTTATTTCATTTTAAAAAGTGTGCTTCATGACGAATGTAGCTCGCGTATTAAGGTTTCTAGGATGGGTTAATTGTAGAAATTAGATACCATTTGCGTGATCAACTAAACACACTACAAAGATGTGTGTTTTTCACAAAGAAGCTGAGATTCGAAGCATTCTTAGGTGGAGTCTCCTTGTCAATGTCCTTAACTTGCAACTCACTGTTTGGTGATAACAATACCTTCTCACTTCTTAGTATCACTGCATGACATTGCTCTCTTTGATTTTTCTTAGTGTTGATTGGAAAGACTCCTTTGTTTGGATTATTTGTGACATTAGCTAATTCTCCTATTTGAGTTTCTAGGGACTTGATGGAAGCATTCATCTTGCTTAGGTGGATTTCATAACTATCAAGTCACTGTTAACTTAAAATGTGTTTAAGTTTAATATAATTTTTGATGATGTTTAATTAAAATGTGTTTAAATATAATATGTTTTTGATGATTATTAATAAAATGGATTCAAGTATAATATAAGTTGATAATGTTTAATATATTGAATAAACATAAAAAGTAAATTACTTGTTGTATTTTTTAATTGAAAATGCCATAAAAAAATGGTATTTTGTACTAATAAGTCATTATCGAGTTTGTAGTAGTATAAATGAAGGAATACAGTTTCAGAATGCCTCAAGTGTCGATCAGAATACACAAGTGTCGATCGCTGAATGTAGAGAAGATTGAAGTGTCGACCACAAAAATCGAGCTGTGCAAACAAAAACAATTCAAGTGTCGACCAGTATACACAAGAGTCGATCGCTTAATGTAGAGAAGAATGAAGTGTTGACCACAAAGATCGACTTTTGCAAACAGAAGCAATTCAAGTGTCGACCGGTACACATAAGTGTTGATCGTTTAATGCAGAGAAAATTCAAGTGTCGACCCGTGCAAACAAAAGCAATTCAAGTGTCGATCGGTATACACAAGTGTCAACCGCTTAATGCAGAGAAGATTGAAGTGTCGACCACGAGGATTGATCCGTGCAAACAGAAGCAATTCAAGTGTCGACTGGTATATACAAGTGTCGACCAATAAACGCCTAACAATAACAAGGTGTCGACCAAACATTAAAGAGGTCGACCTGTTTTGTTTACAACGGTCATATATGTTCACACAATGGTAACAAGGTGTCAACCGGTTTCAATATAGGTTGACCAATCGTATACAGAATTGACAAGTACTATCAATTGAAGAATAAAATCTGGAAAAATACAACGAAAAATGAACCAACAAAAAAATCATTTCAACCTCAAAGAGCTTTCATTTTTCTTTCAATCCTAGTACTCCTCTCAAACTAGAAACTTGAGATTACATTATTGAGAGAGTGTTGTTTGAGTTTCAATTTACTATCCTGTACTGAAATTTAGAAAAAAAGGGTGAATCCGTAAGAGAAAGGTGTGTAAAGGCAGTTGATTGACGACCGTGAAGTTCAATCAAACATTTTCGAGGAAAAGACAAGAAGAATCTTTAAAGTGGAGATCTTGAAACGTGGACATAGACAAGGTTAGCCGAACCGCGTTAACACTTCGATGTTGTCTCTCTCTTCTCTTTACTCCTTACTTGCTTGAGATTCAATTTATCTTAAAAATTGAATTCGTAATCGCTTTGTTTAAACCCTAAAAAGTAATCAATTGAATTAATAGCAATTATAATCATTATAACTGAATAAAAAGTAAATACCTAATTCACCCCCCTCTTAAGTAAAAACGATCCTTTAGTCGCTCTTTAGTTTTTGTAATTCTGACCTTGGTTTCCACAGTGAAAATGCTCACTAAATCTTCAAGAGATGGTTTCTTTTCATTCATTTGATTTCGAAAGCCATGAGTAGAATATCGAGAATTTAGGATATTTTTATTATTTGCATGGGTGAAATTCTCATGATTTCTCAGTTCTAGATAGTATTGGTAAAACATGTTATTATTTTTAAAGTTGTTATATCCTCTATTATTCATGTTAAGAAGGACGGGTTCCTATGCATGTGCGTGGATTACCGGGATCTAAATAAGTTGACAGTGAAGAGCAGGTACCTGCTTCCGAGGATAGATGATTTCTTTGACCAGTTACAGGGTGCACGGGTGTTCTCTAAGATTGATTTGAGGTCCTATTACTACCAGTTGAAAGTTAGGGAGGAAGACATCTTGAAAGTCGCCTTCCATACGAGGTATGGACACTATAAGTTTTTGGTGATGTTATTCGGGCTAACCAATGCCCTGGCAGCCTTTATGAACCTGATGAACCGAGTATTCAGAGACCATTTGGATAGATTCGCGATAGTATTCATCGACGACATCCTGATTTAGTCGCGTAGTGAGGAGGAGCACAGAGAGCACTTGAAGATTGTATTGACTACGTTGAGCCAACATCGATTATATGCTAAGTTCTCTAAGTGCGAGTTTTGGCTGCACAAGCTCAACTTTTTGGGGCACGTTATCTCCTCTAAGGGCATTTCAGTTGATCCAGTGAAGGTTCAGGCTGTGAAGAAGTGGCCGCGACTGAATAGTGCTAGTGAGATACACAATTTTCTAGGGTTGGCTGGATATTATCAGAGGTTCATTGAGGGGGTTCTCCAAGATTTCAGCTCCTTTGACACAGCTAACCAGAAAGAGTGTAAAGTACGAATGGACTGACAAGTGTGAGGACAGTTTTCAGACACTGAAGCGGAAGTTGACGGCAGCTCCTGTGTTGACGTTGCCGGTGGAAGGGGAGAAGTTTAGTATTTATTGCGATGCCTCCAGGATTGGTTTGGGGTGCGTTTTGATGCAGAGTGGGAGAGTTATTGCCTATGCCTCAAGGCAGTTGAATACTTATGAGCAGAATTATCTCACTCACGATTTGGAGCTGGCAGTAGTTGTTTTTGTACTCAAGATTTGCAGATATTACCTATATGGGCAGTAGTGTGAGATTTTCTCGGACCACCAGAGCTTGAGGTACATTTTCACGCAGAATGAGCTGAATTTGAGACAGAGGAGATGTCTCGAACTGGTCAAGGATTACGATGTGGAGATCAAGTACCACCTGAGAAAGGCGAATGTGGTGGCAGACACCTGGAGCCGAGTGACAGCTTCGACTTCTGCCATGACTTCGACAGTACCTGTTGAGTTGATGACGGAGATGCAGAGTTTGAACCTGGAGGTAGTTTTTGACTTAGTAGCCACTCTTTCGGCCTTATCGTTTAGGTCGACTATTCTAGATAGGATTAGGCAGACACAGGCGACTAACTCGGAGTGTAGCGAGCTGAAGGCGAGTATGGAGGCCAGTACTAGCTCTGAGCTCAGCTATTCGCAGGACGCGATTCTAAAATTTTGGGATAGGTGGTACGTCCCGAAGGTTGAGGAACTAAGGAAGGAGATATTATCATAGGCTCATTCATCTTTTTTCTCTGTGCATCCCGGAAGCACTAAGAGGACATGGATTTGAAGCAGCACTATTGGTGACCTAACATGAAGCAAGCGGTGGCCGAGTATGTTGAGACCTGCGTAGTCTGCCAGCAGGTGAAGGTGGAACATCAGCAACCGTCTGGGATGCTCCAACCATTGCCAATACCGGAGTGGAAGTGGGAGTAGATCACTATGGATTTTGTGGTCGGACTGCCGAATACTGCCAAGGGCCACGATGCTATCTGAGTAATTGTAGACAAGTTGACGAAGTCATCTCACTTTTTGCCTGTGAGGATGACTTATACCATGGATCAGTTTGCCCAGTTATATATTCAGAAGATAGTCAGGTTTCATGGGATCTCGATGTCAATTGTTTCAGACCGAGACCTTAGATTCACGTCCAAGTTTTGGAGGAGTCTGCATAAGGCAATGGGCACCAGGTTAGATTTCAGTACGGCCTTTCATCATCAGACCGACGGGCAGTCAGAGCGAACTATACAGATTTTGGAGGATATGCTCAAGGCCTGTGTGTTGGAGTTTCAGGCGCTATGGAGTAAGTTCTTGCTATTGGTGGAGTTTTCGATACAGCTACCAGTGCACCATTGGTATGGCACCGTACGAGGCTCTCTACGGGAGGAAGTGCAGGTCGCCATTGTATTGGGATGAGGTTGGGGAGGCCCGATTGATAGGTACTGAGATTTTACAGCAGACTATTGACAAAGTTGCCGTGATACGGAAGAGGATTGAAGTGGCTCAAAGTTGACAGAAGAGTTATGCAGATCAGAGGCGTCGGGAGTTAGAGTTTAGTGAGGGCGACGAGGTATTTCTGAAGATCTCGCCGTTCAATGGGGTGGTCAGGTTCAGAAAGTGAGTAAAGCTCAACCCTCGATTTGTGAGGCTATTCCCGATTGTCAAGAGGATTGGGAGAACTACGTACCAGCTTTAGTTGCCTTCGTCGATGGATGCCATCCATGATGTTTTTCATATCTCGATGCTGAGAAAGTGTATGCGCGATCCCTCTCAGGTAGTGCACAGCAGGATATTGAGATTCAGCCGACGCTAACTTATGAGAAGAGGCCAGTGAGGATCCTAGAGTCGGCCATGAAGGTATTGCGCAGTAAGGAGATCCCTTTAGTCAAAGTGTTATGGCGCAATTATGGTGTGCAGGAGACTACTTGGTAGCGGCGTGAGGACATGGAGAGCCAGTATCCCGACTTATTCGGTACGTAAAATTTGAGAACAAAATTCTTATAAGGTAGGGAGATGTAATAACCTGGAAAATTTTGAATTTTAGATCTAATTACTGAAATTTTTAAGTAAATCTCGGTTGTAATTTCGAGTAATATTTTAACAGGTAAATTAATTTATAAGATTCGGAATCTAAATTTAGTGACAGTTTCTGAAAATTTTTAAGTTAAGGGGACGTAAAATAACGGAGGTTCGGAGAAACGAAAATATGTGAGGGCGATTTAGTAATTGAGTTATTGATATAAAAAAAATAGGGGGGAGGGGGTGTAAAAACCAAACGGCTTCACGAAGAAGCCATTCGGTTTTTCATTACTCGAGCACCCGAGAGCAAAGGGCGATCAGAGGAGCTGAAGTCTGATTTTTACCAATGTGGAGAGTGACGCCGGTGTGCAGGGAGCTCCGATGAGCTGAGGGGAGGTGTTGGCTCGACTTTCCCGTGCAAAAAGACCGAAGGTAAGCCCCTCGCTTGTTTTGGATTTGGTAAGCCCCTCGCTTGTTTTGGTTTTGGTCGACTGAGTGTGGGGAGTTCGGTGGCTTCCGAATTTCCAGATGGTCGAGGTCGGGTTTTAGGGTTCTTTAAGAGCTAGGGTATGTGTGTTGGAGGCAGCTTGTGGCCCGACCTTTCTGCACTCAGAAGCCAACCGAGGACAGGGAGCGTTCCCCTGTCTCTTTTCGTTTTGAAGGCCGAGCGTGATGTTTGTTTTCCTTTTGGTTTTGTGAGATTTGAGCTGAATGTTTGGGTGATTTAAGAGCTAGTGTGAAGTGCTTGTGTAATGAATAGAAAACGTCTGAGAGAGTTTTGTGATGCCATTCAGATTTTCTGAGAGGGAAACTTTAAATTGTTGTTCGTTTACGCATAATTGATTGGAATGTGGCGGTTTGGTGAAGAAAGTTGTGGAAATTGGGTTGAAGTTGAAATTTAGATTTTTTTTGTGTAAAAATAGGTTCTGTTTTTGGCCTTTTCGGCCTAACTTTAGTTATTCGTTTTAAATTCTATTTTAATGGGTTAAATTAGGTTGTTAGAGGAACGTTTGACCGCTGGAATCGTTCGATTCCAATAATAGACGCAAATGTCATGTGCGTCTGAAGTTTAAGCGGGTTTTCGGTCGAACTGAATTAGTAACCTGTTTTAGTTGGAATTTCATGGATTTAGTTGAGAGATGTGATTCTTAGCGTATTTAGTGAATTTTGATGCGAACATTGATGGATGATTTTTCATGTTTTAGGTTGAGGCGTTTTGGCAAGCTGTGTGTCGAGTAAGCTTAAAACGCCAGGTAAGTAGTGCATGCATGTGTTTTGCCCAGGTGGGCCTACATCGTGGAACTTTAGGATTTATGTTGTTTGACTGTGATGTGCGTGCGTATTGTTTGACATGCATCATATTTTAAAAAGGGAACAAATATAGTTTTGAGCATGTTTTGAGTAGATGATGATGAGACGCGTGGCGGTGGTACCGCGGTACTGCTAGTGTGTGGATCGGTGTATAACCAATCGCGGATTTCGCTCGAGTAGTGGGTCGGCTGGGCCGTCACGCGGCTTGTATGTATCAACGGTGAGGATGATGGACAATGGTACTGCGGATCTTGTTAGTGTGTGGGCCGGTGCAACACCAGTCGCGGATTCCGCTCGAGGAGTGGGTCGGCTGGGCTTTCACAAAATGTGTGTGTGGCAACTGTGACCTCGTTGCTGGGGAGGCTGGGACGGGGGCGACGTGTCAGGGTGTAGTGTGGCGCGAGGTACACCCTCATCCTGATGTGGTTGCTGTGTATTGATGCGTGTGTGTAGCTTGTGGGCCTCGTT
>CM039521.1:14056480-14079891 GCA_022433055.1 Begonia peltatifolia
TTTGTTTCGTTTTATTTTTTTTAATAATAATAATAAAATTACCTAATTGCCGTTAGACGTAATTCATATAACAATATTGTTATTCTATCCACTTACGGTCGAAATCTTATAACTTTCTCCTGCCCATTAGCCTCAAATAATTCATTTACATAATATAATAGTACAAATTCTCCGCTCATAATTCTGACCGAAACTTTACAGATTACAATAACGAAATCCGAAATTCATTTAACAAAAATTTGGGTGTTACATCTCACCCTCCTTAAAGAAACTGTCCTCAAAATTTGCTATTCAAACAACCCTTGATATCGGCTCAACATGTATTGTTGCCGCTCCCAGGTTGCTTCTTCCACATTGTAGTTGTGCCATAATACTTTCACTAGTGGAATATTCCTATTGCGTAAAATCTTCACTGTATAATCCAGGATCTCAACTGGCTTCTTCTCATACGTCAATGTGGGTTGAATCTCTATATCTTGCTGCTCCACGAGGTGGGAAGGATCTATCGCATACACTTTCTCAACATGAAAACGTGGAATACATTGTAAATTCCTTCTATCGAGGCTGGTAAGCTATTTTTCCTATTCTCTTTGTAATAGGAAATGTTCCAATAAATCTTGGGTTCAACTTGCCTCTTTTTTTGAATCTCACAACTCCTTTGAATGGCAAAATTTTCCAGAAGACTTCATCACCCACCTCAAATTCTAACTCTCTTCTCCATTGATATGCATAACTCTTTTGTCGGCTTTGAGCTGTTAAAATACGTTGCCGAATAAATGCAACGTTCTCTACTGTTTGCTGCAAAATATTCGGACCAACCAATCTTGCCTCGCCGACTTCATCGCAATATAACGGAGATCTGCATTTTCTCCCGTAAAGAGCCTCGTAAAGAGCCATACCTATCGTAGCCTGAAAGCTATTGTTATATGAAAACTCCACCAATGGTAGGTATTTGCTCCACGAACCCTGAAATTCCAGTAAGCAAGCTCGAAGCATATCCTTCAACGTCTGAATAGTTCTCTAAGTTTGTCTGTCAGTCTGAGGATGAAATGTCGTACTAAAATTGAGCTGCGTACCCATGGCTTTGTGCAGACTCTTCCAGAACTTCGACGTAAATCTCGGGTCTCTGTCTGATACGATCGAAGTTGAAACTCCGTGCAACCGTACGTCCTCCTGAATATACAGTTCGGCAAACTAGTCCATAGAGTACGTCATCTTCACTGGCAGGAATGGGCTGACTTGGTTAATCGATCCACAATCACCCATATGCCATTATAACCTTTTGTTGTCCGAGGCAATCCGACAGCAAAATCCATCGATATCTGCTCCCATTTCCACTCAGGAACATGTAATGACTGTAATTTCCCTACTGGCCTTTGGTGCTCAGCTTCAATCTGCTGGCAAATTAAACACGCCTCAACACATGCTTTGCCACAATCTTTTTCATATCGGGCCACCAATAATGTTGTTTAAGATCTCTGTACATCTTGGTGCTTCCTGGGTGCACAGAAAACCTAGCAGAATGAGCTTCCGATAATCTCTCCTTTTTTAGCTCCTCGTTATTTGGAACAAACAATATATTTCGAAACTTAAGAATCCCATCGTCTGAATAACGGAATTTTGACTTGTCACTAGAAGCCATGCTTGCTTTAATTTCATCGCACTTCGTATCGTCCTTCTGGGTCTGCTTAATCTTCTCAAGAATCGTAAGCTGTAAGGACATAGCCGATAACATGGCCGAGACATTTGACACTACCTCCAACTTGAACTTCTGAAATTTTGCATCCAAGGTTAGTGACATAGCTGAATCCATCGCTGAAGTGGATGCCGTCACCCTGTTCAATGCATCAGCCACCATGTTTGCCTTGCTGGGGTGGTGTTTAATCTTAACATCATAGTCTTTCACAAATTCTAACCACCGCCGCTGCCTTATATTCAACTGCTTTTGAGAAAAGATATACTTCAAACTCTTGGATCCGAATATATTTCACACGGCTGTCCATACAGATAATGTCTCCAAATTTTTAGTGCGAAAACTACCTCGGCTATTTCCAGGTCGTGTGTCGAATAATTTAGCTCGTAATTCTTCAGCTGCCTAGAAGCATAGGCGATACCTTCTCTTCCTGGATCAGAACACATCCAAGACCTACCTTGGAAGTATCACAATGAATACTAAATTTTTTGTCCTCGGTAGGGAGCATCAAAATCGGAGCAGTAGTCAATCTATGCTTCAATGTCTGGAAACTGTGGTCGCAATTCTCGAACCACAGATACTTCACACTTTTCCTCATTAAACGGGTTGGAGGCGCCCCAATGTTCAAAAATCCTTCAATAAACCTCCTGTAATAACCGGCCAGCCCGAGAAAACTCTGTATCTACGTGACATTTTTCGGCTGTCGCCACTCCCTAACTGCCTGCATCTTTGCTAGATCAACAGATATGCCATCGCTCGAGATGACATGTCTTAGAAATTGTATCATATCCAGCTAAAACTTGCACTTAGAAAACTTTGCATAAAGTTGGTGTCGCTTTAAGGTCCCAACACCAACCTCAAGTGTTCTTTATGATCCTACTCACTACGAGAGTACACTAATATATCATCAATAAATACTATATTAAATTTATCGAGATAGTCATGGAATACTATGCTCATTAGGTCCATAAAGGTGACTGAAGCATTCATCAACCCAAAGACATCACCAAGAACTCATAATGCCCATACCGCGTCCGAAAAGTTGTCTTTGGAATATCCTCTGACCTTACCTTCAACTGGAAATATCACGATCTCAGGTCAACTTTTGAAAACACTCGTGCACCTTGGAGTTAGTCAAACAGATTGTCTATCCTTGGCAGAGGGTATTTATTCTTAACCGTCAGCTTGTTCAACTCCCTGTAGTCGATGCACATTCGTAACGACCCATCCTTCTTCTTGACAAAAAGGATCGGTGCGCCTCACGGCGAAAAGCTAGGGCGTATAAACCCTTTTTCCACCAACTCTCCTAATTGCTTATTTAACTCCTTCAGCTCCGTTGGTGCCAATCTATAAGGATTTTTCGACACCGACTTAGCTCCTGGGTACACATCTATAGCAAACTCTATTTCTCGGTCCAGAGGTAGACCAGACAAATCATCTAGAAAAACTTCCAAGAAATCCTTAACAACGAGAATATCCTGAGGTCTTAACTCTCTAGGAACTTGGACATCAATAATATCGGTGAGATAACTAAAACATTCACTGCTCAAAACTTGATGAGAACTGATAGGCACCATGGCAGATATCCTACAGGCATATTTCGCGGCCTGAAAGGTATGCTTCTCACCATCCGGCGGTTGAAAACTCATCGTGCCCGCCCTACAATCAATTGTAGCGTAGTGCTTGAACAGTCAATTCATTCCCAATATCACGTCATATCCCATTATATCCATAATAATGAGATCGGCCGATAAATTCTTGCTTCCCACCACACTACGCTATCTCGCAGCACTTGATTTGAATGCATACGACCACCAGAAGGCAACATTACCTTGTAACTACAGTAAATGCCTTGTAACTACAGTAAATTTTGCCCCAACTTAAAACGACATTTTTGAAAATGTTTAAATGAAATTTCAAGTTTTAAAACAAAAAAAGTGATTTTCAGTCGACACTTGACCCGTTCTGCACACAGGGGTCACCATCTATATACACAGGTCAGTACATCATTTGCCTTTTTTTGCACAGGTCGACACCTGTTTACACCGGTCGACATATCAATCTTCTCTGTTCGCCCCGATCGAAACTTGCAATCGACACCTCTATGCTCACTTCACTAACAGGTCGACGCTTGCTTTCATAGGTCAATATCATAATCCTCTCTGTTTGCACCGTTCGAAACTTTAGGTCGACACTTTTGTCATTTTTACACTAACTGGTCGACACCTACACACACAGGTCGACACCTAATTTGGTTTTGTCTCCGTAGGTCGACCCTTGAGGTCGAAATTTACCTAATTCGGTCGACACCTATGCATACATGTCAACACTTTACACCAGTATCCTTAACAGAAAATTTTCCATAAAACGTAACAAACATAATTTCAAAACCCGAACCTACACACTTCCCATTCAATTCTAAACTTCACTATATGCATAAAATAACTACAAAAAGTTTGAAATCCATCCATACATCAAAACGACTTAAAATGACTCAAAACAACTCAAATTCTGTACATACACCCACCATGGTCAAAACGCCCTAAGAGCCGGCCGGATCGTCCCAGGGGTAACGACCCGAAAACCCTCCTAGTTCCAGGCACGCTAACTACTACTATGACGCATACACTCGGGTAAAATTCATGTAAAAATTTATTCCTTGAGTTGAAACGACATTTTTAAAAACGTTTGAAAATGTCGTAGCGGAAGACTTCGACTTAAAATCAATTTAAATAAAATTTCAAACTTTTAAAACATTAAAAGACATTTTCGGTCAACTCCTGAAACCATCGGTCGACACTTCATTTGCCTCTATTTTCCATGGGTCGACCCTAACGGTCGACACCTGTGAACACAGGTCGACATTCCAATCTTCTCTACCTGCACAGGTCGAACTCCGTGGTCGAACTTTATACGCTCATCACAGAGAGCGGTCGACACCTGTCTTCATAGGTCAATACTTTCAACCTCTCTGTTTCCTTCGGTCGAATCTTGAGGCCGACACTTCTACCATCTTTACAATAACTGGTCGACACTTACAGTCACCGGTCGACACTTTATTTCTCTTTGCCTGCCTCGGTCGAACTTTGCGGTCGACACTCATATCACATTTTACACTGACCGGTCGACACCTCTGGACTTTGGTCGACACTTTGCACCAGCAGTCTAAAAGCAACACCAGTTCGGAAGAAAACGGATGACGAAAACTTCAACGATTAAAACCACAAAGTAAAGACCTGTATTTTTAAGACAAGGTTCCTCAAGTAGTTTAAAAAATATAACTTTACACCAATCTTGACTATAAATCTTCAAATCCGCCTATGACTCAAAATCTGTACACTTGACATAGACTCCTCAGAACACAACTCCCAGAACCTACCATTCGGCTACACTCCACGGGTCGGTCCGCCGTGACGAACTCCACCTACCAACACATGGTAGCACGCCGCCAACTGCCTACTCATCTTGCCTGTGCTCTTGTAACTCATCAGCAGGTATCTCTGCATCTACACCACATAACACACAACATAAGCCTATCGCTCAGTAAGTAGCGCAATACGAAACGTAAAACCGGCAATGCAATCCTATCACATGCAATCTCTACACTCAAGCTCATGTTGTCACAACTGGTGCCGTGTGGTACAGCTGCACCATGGTGAAGCTGGACTTTCTCTCCCCCTCACACCCTGGCACGTCTCCATCGTCTTAGTTCCTCTAGCAACGAAGCCCTCATGGTCTCAATGACATCGTCGATAGTGTGGCTGCCAAATCAGAAATCACTTCTAGGCCGAACCCTTGCATCTCAGTCCTCAGCTTGGTAGGCATCGCTAGAATCATGGTAGACATCGAAGTTGACACTCGGCTCTAGGCATCTGCTACCACGTTCCCGCTTTCCTCGGATGATACTTAATTTCCAGATCGTAGTTTTTAACCAGCTCGAGCCACCTCCTTCGTCTCAAGTTCATATCATTCTGCGTGAAGATATACTTCAAACTCTGGTGGTCCGAGAAGATTTTGCACTGTTGTCTATATAAATAATGCCTCTAGATCTTAAGTGCGAAGACTACTATCGCAAACTCCAAGTCATGTGTGGGATAATTTAGTTCGTAGGGCTTCAGTTGTCTTGAAGTATAGGTAATCACCCTTCCACTTTGCAAAGCATACCTGGACGCATCATAATAAATGCTGAACTTCTCCCCCTCTACCAGCAGTACTAACAAAGGGGCTGTAGTCAACTTCTGTTTTAATGCCTGGAAGCTGATCTCAAACTCATCAGACTAACTATACGTCACGTTCTTCTTGGTCAATCGAGTTAAAGGGCCTGTGATCTTGGAGAATCCCTCAATAAATCTCCAGTAATATCCCGCCAATCCTAGAAAACTGCGTATCTCGTTGGCATTGGTTGGTCGAGGTCATTTCTTCATAGACTGAACCTTCGCCGGATCCACGGAAATACCATCACGAGAGATGACGTGCTCCAAAAATTTGATCCTATCCAGCCAAAATGTGCACTTAGAGAACTTAGCATATAATCGGTGCTGCCTCAGAGTCGTCGGCATGATCCTCAAGTGCTCTCTGTGCTAATCTTCACTTCGAGAGTATATCAGGATGTCATCAATGAATATTATCACGAACCTATCCAATTGCTCCCTGAATACTTGGTTTATTAGGTCCATAAAGGTGGCTGGGGCATTAGTCAGTCCGAACGACATCACTAAATACTCATAGTGTCCATACTTCGTCCGGAAAGCTGTCTTTGAGATATCTTCCTCCGTAACCTTCAATTAGTAGTAACCAGATCTCAAATCAATTTTAGAGAACACCCGTGCACCTTAAGGCTGATCAAACAAGTCATCTATCCTTGGCAATGGGTACTTATTCTTCACCGTCAACTTATTCAGTTCCCTGTAGTCAACACATATATGTAGGGACCCGTCCTTCTTTTTAACGAAAAGTATCGCCGCACCCAACGGCGAAAAACTAGGGCGTATAAAGCCCTTATCTGTCAACTCCTCTAATTGTGCCATTAACTCCTTCAACTCGGTAGGTGCCAGCCTGTACGAATTGTTGCACAGTGGTTCAGCCTCAGGGTACACGTCGATAACAAACTCAATTTCTCTGTCATGGGGCAGACCTAGCAAATCCTCAAGAAATACCCCCAGAAAATCTTGTACGATGGGGATGTCCTGGAGTTGAGCCTCGCCCTAAAACTGCGCGTCCCCCACACTAGCCAAGAAGCCCATGCATCCACCTCGTAACAACTGTTGGGATCTCATAGACGACATAGTAGAAATCCTACTCAAACCCTTACCCGCCCTGAAGGAATAATTCTCTCCACTCTAGGGCCGAAAGTGGATCTCTCCAGTCTTGCAATCTATCATGGCATAATGTCTAGACAGTTAATCCATCCCCAAAATAGCCTCATACCCCTTCATATTAAGTATAATCAGATTAGCATACAATCGTCTTTCTCCTACTGTCACAATACCACATTGTACCACTTGATCTGAGTATATACGCTCTCCCGGCACATCATAGAACTGCCCAGAATAGTTGGGCACTAAATTTGCCTTGACTACGAAGGCCGTAGACACAAACAAATGAGTAGCACCCGTATGGACAAGAGTATAAGCCGCCATGCCCGAAATAAGAATACTACTTGAAATCACCGATGATTGGGCGGCATCATCCGACTCAATGAGGGCGAAAACTCTCGGTGCCACTTTCGCTGGGGCCTTGCTCAAATTCGGACAACTTCTAGCAAAATGTCTCACTTCATTGCAATTGAAGGACCGATTCTGTCGCAGCTTTTGACAATCTCTGGACATGTGGCCCGCCTCGCTACAGTTGTAGCATCGCCTCGCATCTACCCTGCACTTGCCAGGATCACTCCTCTGACACTTTAAGCACACCGGAAACTGCCCCGGTCCCTGAGGTCGCTTGTTGCTTCCCTGGCAGTAAGCTGTCATTAAATCTTTGAAATATCTCCTGGGCTGCTCCTTAGGCAGCTTTCGATAACTGGGAAGCTTCGTCCTGGCCTACTCAATGTCTAAGGTCTTCGCCACTACGTCCTCATAAGGCACCCCTCGTGTTCCAACTATCCGCATGCACATGTATACATCTGGCTTCAGGCCCTATACAAATTGGTGTACTTTGTTTTCGTTCAGGCTCACCAGGTGGCTAGCAAACCTAGATAGCACCTCAAACTGTCTCACGTATTCGGCCACGGTACCCGTCTGTCTCAACTGGGCAAATTCCACCATCTTTTGGGTCCTGATTGAGTGGCTGAAATACTTACCGAAGAACGTCGTCTTAAATTTCTACCAAGTCATGGCCTTCATATCGGTGGTCGCCTTCACCGAATCCCACAAATAGCGGGCATCTTTGGCCAGGTGGAATGCCGCACTGGATACCCTGTCCTGATCATCCACCTTGGCATAGTCCATCATGTCTTTGATACTTTGAATGCACTCCTCAGCACTGAATGGGTCTGAAGATGATCCATTGAATACTGGGGATTTCAGCCTATGCATTCTGTCACCCCCACAATCTGCCGAAGTCTGGGCACTATACTGTCCCTGGTCCTCTTTACTCATAAAGCTCTTCAGCTGCTGAGACTGGCGGTTGACCAACTCGGTAAGCTGTCTAAGGGCGTCATCCATATCGCCTACAGCTCTACGCGCCTCTATAACCATAACGTTGAACCTGTACACCACAATATCTAGTGAGTCTAAACGAAAACTACGAGGGCTCTAAGAAATACTTAAAGTTGGTGGGGCACTCTCATACAGCGGCTGGTAGTATTAGGAGATCCATCAAACGACGTCAATCCCGTGACTCTAACACTCGTAACATATCTTCTTCCCTCTACTAACCGTTCCCTATACCCTTCCCCAAGCGGTGTGGGAATTGTGATAGACCCTCTTACCTTCACAACCTCACCCCTCCTCCAAGGGGCCCGACATACTCGTCGGCCACACTTCCGGTTGGGTAAAAGCTCTGATACCATATCTATAACGACCCGAAAACCCTCCCGGTTCCCGGCACGCTAACTACTACTATGACGCATACACTCGAGTAAAATTCATGTAAAAATTTATTCCTTTAGTTGAAACGACATTTTTAAAAACGTTTGAAAACGTCGTAACGGAAGACTTCGACTTAAAATCAATTTAAATAAAATTTCAAGATTTTAAAACACTAAAAGACATTTTTGGTCGACCCTTGAAATCACCGGTCGACACTTTATTTGCCTTTGTTTTCTATCGGTCGCCCTAGCGATCGACATCCTTCTGCTCATCACACTAACCGGTCGACACCTGTGAACACAGGTCAACACTCCAATTTTCTCTATCCGCACAGGTCGAACCCCGTGGTCGACATTTCTATGCTCATGACAGAGAGCGGTCGATACCTGTCTTCACCAGTCGACACCTTCACCCTCTCTGTTTCCTTCGGTCGAAGCTTGTGGTCGACACTTCTACCATATTTACACTAACTGGTCGACACCTACAGTCACCGGTCGACACTTCATTTTTCTCTGTCCGCCCCGGTCGAACTTTGCAGTTGACACTCACATCACATTTTACACTGATTGGTCGACACCTCTGGACTTTGATCGACAGTTTACACCAGCAGTCTAAAAACAACACCAGTTCAAAAGAAAATGAATGGCGAAAACTTCAACGATTAAAACCACAAAGTAAAGACCTATATTTTTAAGACAAAATTCCTCAAGTAGTTTAAAAAATATAACTGTACACCAATCCTGACTATAAATCTTCAAATCCACTATGAATCAAAATCTATACACTCGACATAGACTCCTCAGAACACAACTCCGAGAACCTACCATCCGGCTACACTCCACGGGTCGGGCCGCCGTGACAAACTCCACCTGCCATCACATGATAGCACGCCGCCAACCGCTCACTCATCCTGTCTGTGCTCTCGTAACTCACCAGTAGGTATCTCTGCACCTACACCACAGAACACACAACATAACTCTATTGCTCAGTAAGTAGTGCAATCTGAAATGTAAAACCGACAATGCAATCCTATCAGATGCAGTTTCTATACTCAAGCTCATGTTGGCACAACTGGTGTCGCGTTGTACGACAGCACCATGGTGAGGCTGGACTCTTTCTCCACCTCACACCCTGGCACGTCGCTATCGTCCCGGTTCCGCCAGCAACGAGACCCTCAAACCGTACACACGCGTCACTCCACATACCGTAACCATTCCAAGGTGAGGCTGTACGCACTCACCACACCACCTCCTGGCACGCCGCCACCATCCCGGTTCCTCCAGCACCGGGGACATAGTTGCCCACCACCACACACACACCACAACAGCCATACTAGGGTGAGGCTAGACGCACTCGCAACACCACCCCCTGGCACGTCGCCATCATCCCGGTTCCTCCCGCAACAGGGCCAAAACTGCCCACACACACATCGTTCTCATTCCCGCACATCACATTTCACATTCGTATATAAAACCATGCTCAAATTCATTTTCGTTCCCTTTTCAAACATGATGCATGACAAACAATACATATGCACATCACAATCAAACCACGTAAATCCTAACGTTCCATAGTGTAAGCCCTCCTGGGGAAAACACATGCATACACTACTTACCTAGCGTACTAAGCTTTCACGTGGTGCTCGTTTCTATAAAAAACCTGCTCAACCTACAACAGAAAACATTTTCCGTCAAAACTCATTCCAATACTCTACTCACGCACTAAAACCACCATACTAGCACAACACTCCACGAACTTATCAAAATCGCTCACTAACCCGACTCGGCTCAAAATCATATACTAAACTTCTAACGCGGATAACTTTTACGTCGATTGTCGGAATCACTCGATTCCCGTAGCCAAACGCTTCAATCATAACCTAGTTTAACATACCAAAACAAAATTTAAAACGATTAACTGCAGCTAAGGCGGAAGTTCGAAAACAGAATAGGCCATATAGCCTAAAATCCTCCCTCCTCGGCCTTTCAGCAAAACTCCGCACATTCCTCCTCAATCTATGACATTTATCATCAACAATTCTACAACAATCGATAATAACTCCAACGAACACTCCAACCCAAAAACTTTAATTCCCTATCCGTCAAATTTCTCATCAAACTCTTCCGTTAACCAAAACTAAACCATAAACCACTAAAAATCTATCTTCCCGTTGAAATAAAGTGGAAAACTGAGACCGATGTTGGTTGAACATTGTTAGAAGGGAAGATCGTTGCGGGAGGACTTCCCCTCCTTTCTCTTTCTCTCGGCGAACGAAGGAAGAAGGGGAAGATTTCTTCTTCCCCTTTTATTCACATATAATAATTATATTAATTCAAATTACCATTTTGACATCGTGCTTTAACCGTTTAGTTACACTATCATTTAGGTCGCGTTTGGCCAAAATTCTATAAACATTTCTTGCCTATCAGCCTCGAATTAATCCCCTACCTAATCGTACAAATTTTTTGTTTTCTATTCCAACCCGAACCCCGCCACTTATTGCCCCGACAACCCGAAAATTGATCTTACGAAAATACGGGGTGTTACACTACGAACGCACTCCTCCAACTGCCTTTTAGTTCTGGGCATGCTGTGAATACTCACCAACTATCGCTTCGTCATCTAGATCACAGAACTCATCTATTAGTCTAATGCTAAGTAAGGAGTGCATATAAAACATAAACATTGAAAACAATACATATCCTATCATATGCAATTTCTACAGTTTCGTCTATACTTTCGTTTCCGTCTCTTTCTTACACATTCTTTATCTTACTACTGGATTCTTTTTTACGTGCTATATCAAGGTGACACATCTTGCGATCCACCTCACGAGACAAGGTCAACCTCAATCTATAAAAGTGACACACCTTGCGGTCCAACTCATAAGAGAAGGTCACATACGTAAAACGGGAGAAGTAGTGACACACCTCGCGCTCCACCTCACGAGACAAGGCCACTCAACCCTACCTTCATTATCTTTTTACGTACTTTTTCATTTCGATCTTCACATTTCACATCCTACTGTTTCATTTCGTAAAAACATGTAAATTCATTTTCATTTCATTCTCGTACTCTAACCATGATGCATAATCTACCGAAACATAAAATAAGCATGCATACAACCTAACGACCTGTGATTTAGGCTCGAAGGAAAAAACACCTACGTACACTACTTACTTGATGTCCTTAGCAACTCGCTCGTAAATCGTATGCTAAATTGGGAAACAGAAGAACCTATAAAAATTATACATTTATTAATTCTAACTTCCTCCAACTCATGAAATTCTAACATGGAAGTTATAAACTCTTACAAAATCACAAACTCCTTGCTAAACCCGAAATCGTACACAATTTCAGACCAATCTTTGGAAATTCATAACTATCTCAATACTTACCCGATCTTAACGATTCAAAGTGCTATGGACTTCTTAGAACATCTAGTTTCTAACGGTCTAACACATTTCCTAACCCAACATACACTGCTTAGCCAAATTTGTCCGATGAGAGATCGTTCTGTAAACCTGAGTTTCTCGATTATTCAAACGCTCAATTTTTTTCATAAAAACCTATAACCTAACCTTTCCTCAAGTTTAAACAACGAAGAACGCATAAAAATTGACTATATCCTCAAAATTTCATACATCTCACTTAGGGTTTGCCAAACTATCCAATAACTCCCTATAACTTCACTTTTAACACTTAGAACAATTAAATAACTAATTATCTACTAAAAACTTACCTTAAATTTGAATAATGAAGGAAGAAACGGAGAGGAACCGTCGATGGGCATCGCTGGAAGGAAGAAATGCCGAAGGAGAAGAGAAGGGTAGGGTTTTCACTGGGGGAATGGGAGAAAACACGAGAGAGGGGAGAAAACTATGAAGGGGGGATGGGGGGTAGGGGGTTTAATTAAATATTTTTTATATTATTTAATATAAATAATCCTAATTATCTTTTCGCTCTCAATTTTTAGTCGTTTAACCAAACAGTTATTTGGATCGTTTTTGTTTGGAGTTTTATAAACCTCCCTTGTTCATTGGCCTCAAAATAATCTTTTACTTAACAATATAAATTTTTCACCATCGATTCCGACTAAAACTCTGTCGTTACCGATATGTAAATCCAAAAATTATTTCAGCGAAAATTCTGAGTGTTAGATTATCAAACCCTCAAAATAATCTATAGAACTATCCATTTTATGCCATAAAGTTAGACCGTATCTAAGAGAAACCAAACCCTTACCTTTAAGCTTCAAAATCATCCAAGGAAAGGGGCTTTCTGCTGTTTCTTCGTGGAAGAAAGAAAAGAGAGGGAGAGGTGAGTATGCTGCTAGTGGAGAAGAAAAGAGAAATGATTGAGGGGGGAATGGTTGGAACCGAGAAGAGGAGAGGAGTGGTAGGTGGGAAAAAGGGGGGTGTTTTGATGTGGGTACAAGGGTGGCTTCTTAAAGAAGTCGTCCAATTTTAAATAAAAATTCAAAAATTTCCTTTTCTATTCTCCCTTTTTTATCTTATAAAATCTCAATTAAAAATCCTACACATTTAATTCTCCATATATTCACCTCTTTTCCTTTAAATTGGTAATCTCATCTAAAATCTCTAATAGTTTTATGCACAAAGTAAAGGTTTCGGAAAAATTCGAGGTGTTACATTATATATCAAATATATCCTCAATATAAAACCCAACACAATGAAACACAATATCCATCATATTTTCCTCAAACTTAATCGAGTAAAATCCCAAACACTAAACAAAATTTAACTGGCGACAAATTTGATTTACTTAGGCAAATTTCTTGGGATTCAACCTCACGAAAATTCTTGAAGTACTTCAAAATCCCAAACGAGTTAGAAATTTTCTTCTATCAAATCTGAAGATAAAATACTAATATATCCAACATAATATTTAAAATTTCACTACATGGGACACGAAAAGAGATAGTTTGACCAAATTGACTAAAAAACTACACGTGACAAAATGCCAAAGAAATAAAAAAAACTCGAGTCAACATGAAACAAGTTAACTTTGAATAACTCAAAAATTTACTTTTGAAAATCAAGAAATAGAAAAATTATAGATATTACAAACATCATTCACAAACACACATTCTATACTTAACTATATGTAATGAGTATACAATTCACATGTCACCCTCAACTCATGCTATGATAATTGAATCAATGCATGTCCATTTACCATATTGTTTAATGGTCTCATTATTATCAAGTTTCATATTAACATGCTATGTGATTGTCAATATGAATTATCTGAATTAACGTATACTCTAAATGTTAATATGCCTGATCAATACCCCACCATATATAAGACTGTATACATACGTACATCCAACTGACTATTTCATAGTAGCGCATGCACGTTACAACAAAAACCTTCAGAGGAGTATGGATTTGTAATGCAAAAGGGAGTTACAGTCACTCTTCCTTCTATTTTTTGACTTTATATATGTAACACAATACATAGTCGTCAAGATAGTTGTTGGATTAAAATTTCACCAATAATTGCTCATCCAATATTGTTCTTACATATAAATAATTACATGATGCATGGACTTAGGCATCTTACTATGGATACATTAAATGCATAATAAATACATAATAATCCATGTGATATAACATGCAAATCTTGTTATATGGCAACAAAATGATGCATGAATAGTAACCAAATATTTATCTAATTACCCTATAAAGATACCTCAAAACTCACGAAAATGCAACACTTAAATAATTTGAATTCATATTTTTAACTTTGTGCAGATGACTTGTCATAAACTGTTAACGTTCGGTCTAGGCAAATTTCTACATTTTCTATAGTCGTTCGCTTTAGGAGCCCCAAAGGCGAGCCTCAAAGGTGTTTCACTCATTTTCCTCTTTGTGCATCTGCTCCATACCATATAAGCCCGGTCTTTAGAGCATTTCATATATTTTGTATTCGAAAGTTCTATTTGGACTTCAAAAGTCCGACACCCTGAGATGATTGCCTTTGTCCAAAAGTCTATCGTGGACACTAGAAGTCTTCTCCTAAAACATTTTTCACAATTTCCACATGTTCCATGCAAAAAACATATCCAAAGCCTCAAGGACAATAATAACAATATATATAATCTTCAAACTAGATATCTTCCTCTATTTTACCAACACTACGCATTTCATTGTATTAATGCTAGCAACTATGCAATATTTATGTATGATTCATCTTTACCATTTGACATTTTATTAATCAAAATAAACCATCAAAACTTCATTTTCTTCATAATATAACCTTAAGACAAAATTGGATATCATTTTTATTCAAATTATTCAAGCTTCTTCATCTAAAGTGTTTGATACTCCATTAGTTTAACAATTCTATGTTTAAAACCTTCATTCTTTCTATAACATCAACATTACCAAACTTAATCAAATCAAACAAATATAGATCATAGATATTAATATGTAATCCAAAAAAACAATCTTATCTTTTAATCATAAAATGCATAACCTTGTATTTAAATACTTATGTTATACTTCTTTCTCATCATAGCACCTCAAATTTCATACCTTCAATCACCGAATACAAATAATTCAAAACCCACATCAATTTCATGCTCTTTCATTATTTCCACTAATAAACTAACATCACTAAGAATTATTGTCACGCCTCAAACAGAACCCGAGACAGAATGACGAACGACCAATTCAAAAGTCAAGCCAAACCGTCCAACCCGTAATCTTATTTACTTAAGAGATGCAACAGAAAAATTAATATCTTAATATAAAGCTTGGGTTCGAAACACATAGATTAAACAGGTTCAATAAATAATACCAAGTAATGTGATGATATAAGTCTAAATAAAATAACTCCATGAAGCACATAGTATAAACTTTATGAATTCTCAATAGTATCTAACCTTAAAATTTAAAATAAATTATCAAAGAAAAAATTATTAAAATAGAGAATTTTTGTAAAGAGACAGCTCCCGAGTAGATAATTAGAACTCTTCTTGATTGAATTATGAAAGGCGGGAGTCATTTTGGGGTGCGTGGACTGAACTCAATAGAGGCAGATTTTATTTTTAGCAATTAAAAATGTTTATACTTATGATCAACAATTAATAACATTTTATAAAATTCATTTTTTGAAATCGTACATAAGGGTACTTGTCAAAATATCCCACCAATATGTGGTAGATAATTAAATTAAACCCAACTATGCTATTTTAAAGAAATTTAGTGAAAATGAAGTCGGTCATGGACTCCAAACACACTAAGCCATCGGCCATGATTTAAAAACAATGACATTTGACGGTCACAAGCCACCTAATTACGCTAATCGGATTTAGAGTTTCGTGCCCAAAGACATGACTATTCAGTTGTACTATTACTTCAAGTTAAAACACACAATTCACATCAAAGAATAAAAGTATGCAAATGATAAAGATGTAAATAAAAAATTATTTTATACTAAATAAATAAATTTAATTATTGAATTAAAAATAATGCTTAACCAAACAAAAAATAAACTCGAACCTCAACTGCGCCTACAATCGGTCAAGCCTAAAAATTCAAGAGTCCAAGGATCCAAATTTTTAATTTAATATTTTGCACCTAACCAAAATTAGACCAATTAAAGTTTTAATTCAAAAATTGACATATTAATCCCAAATTATCCCCTTAAATTTATTTGAAAATTTTGGGTTAGATATTAGTTGAAAAAACCTGTTGTTCCCCATCGCTGATTTCAAAATTTAAACCAACAAAAAAATTCAATGCCAGAATCCAGTTGCAACTTACATTAAACCAACCATCTATCCTACAAGTATAGCAAAATATAGATTTTTGAATTTTTTTTATACCTTTGACAAGCAAGAAAAATAACTCGGATCGGCTCTACCACTTCAGAGAAATTAACACCTACAACCAATTTCTTAACCATCAAAGATTGATTTCAAGATTGGTGATTCAAAGTAAGGATATAGAAGTAATAAAATCAGAACTTTCATCTCACAAAAAATTTTGATTTTTCTAATCTTCTGAAACTTCCAATAGCGTCCCAAAAGCTCAAAGTTTTTCTTTTCCAAAATCACATAGACAACACTACAATAATCCCCTTCCAGTAGAGAAAATTTTGAGTATGAGTTCAGCCTTTCGATAGTTTTGGAATCACAAGAAAGAGGGGAAAGTTAACTTACCTAGAATTGGGTCTAAAATCATCTTTGAAAATCACTGAGAGGAAGCCTTCTCGAAGAGCTGAAGATAAGAGATAGATTTTCTATAGAGAGATCTTTATATAATAAAGGATTTACGGGGAGAGAGAGAGGAAGTGCAAAGGTAGGAGTTTAATGAGGGAAAAATACCTTCCAAGGAAGGTAACACACACTTTAAGAAATTCTTCTTCTCCTCCTCCTATTCTTCTTCCTTTTCTTTTTCTCCTTCTCTTCCATACGAAAATGACTGATTTCTCAGCCTTCACCATCTTTTTCTAGAGAATTCCTAGGATAAAATTACCCTTTTATCCATTTTATCTCTCTAAATTTATCATTTTAACCTAAAATCCATAGATATCCCCATATATACAATGATTTATTATCTTTTAACTCAACTAAGCTTAAAGTAATTAAACTTGATTAGTCTTAAATTAATCATTAAAATTAATACAATTAATCATGATTAGGCAACTTCATTTACCCTTTAATTTCACCTTAATCACATAATAGTCACTAATCCAATAGTAACACAAGAAACTATTTCATTGGTTGTTTCATTTTATTACATAGATTGTAATAACTCAAAAAATTTTATATTTTTAAATTTAATTTTCAAAATTTTTAATTTAATTTCGGTTGGGGTTTCGGAAAACTATTTTAACGGATAATTTAAGTTATAAAACTCGGAGTCTACTTTGTGATGGTTTTCAAAATTTTAAAATCGGTAGCACGAGAATTTAACGAAATTACGAACGATAAAAACACGTGAGGCCAATTTGATAATCTTTTATTTATTATATAAAATAATAATAAAATAAGTGTAACAATCAAATGGGTCGGGAGAAGCCATTCGGCTGTTACACCATTACGCCCGAGAGCAGAGGGAGACGCGAGAGAGAGAGAGAGAGAGCGATCGGGAGGGGGTTCCGACCATCGATTGCCGAGGGTGAGACGCCGGTGCGCGGAGTGTCCCGACGAGCTGAAATGAAAGTGTGGGTGCGGTTCTCCTGAGCTGAAAACCCCGAGTGAGATCTCCCCTGTTTCAATTTTTGTCGACCGAGCGTTGAACCTCAGTTGTTCTTGAATTCCCGACGGTTAGAGATCAGTTTTTGGGATGTTTTAGAATCTAGTGTGTGTGTGGCTCGGCCCTTCCCGCGACAAAACCGAATGAGAACAGAGAGTTTTCCCTTTCAGTCTTGTTCTGTTTTGATGGGCGAGCACGAAGTTGTTTTGCTTATTAATTTCAGAGATTTTGTGCTAGAATTCAGGAAAATGATAGGTGAATTTCATGGTTAAATGAGCCGGTTGAGAAATGCATAGTTTTTGGAAGGAAACCGTGAGAATTTTTGTGCTGCCATTGCTGTTTTCTAATTAGGAACTACAAATTTGTTAATGTTTGCATAGGTGAGCTAAAATATGGATATTCGGTGAAGAAATTGGCGAAATTAGATCGAAGTTGAGATTTTGGATTTTTTTCGTATAAAAACAATTATGTTTTTGGAGATTTTGACAGGGCTACGGTTAATCATTTTAAATTCTGTTTTAGTGGGTTAAAATAGGTGGTTAGAAGAACGTATGACCGCTGAAATTGTTCGATTCCGATATCCGACGCAAAAGTTATGTGCGTCAGAAGTTTATGTCGGATTTTGATACAAGTCAAATTAGTGAGCGTTTTTCGTAGAATTGTGGCGTGTGATAGTGGCATGGCTGTTTTTGATGCGTAAAGCCAATTTTGAGTGAGTTTTGGTTGAAGAAAAACAAAAACGTGAAATTGAATAAAAAGGGCAGATTCGGTTTCAAGATTTTTCCACCTAGCTGCGGCTTATTGTTTTAAAATCCATCTTAGTATGTTAAACTAGGTTCCTAAGGGGACGTTTAGCCACTTGAATCGTTCAATTCCGTTAACGGACGAAAAAGTTATGCGCGTTCGAAGTTTAAGCTGGTTTTCGGCCGAACCAAATTGGTGACCCGTTTTACTTGGAATATCATGGGTTTAGTTAATGGATGTTATTTTTAGCTTATTTGGTGAATTTTGAAGCGAAAATTGATGAGTAATTGTTTGTATTTTAGGTTGAGACAATGTTTTGCGGAGCTGTGCATCGAGTGAGCTTAGGACGATAGGTAAGTAGTGCATGCATGCGTTTTGCCCAAGTAGGCCTACACCGTAGAACTTTAGGATTTATGTGATTGATTGTGGTGTGCATGCGTATTGTTTGACATGCACATATTTTTTTTAAAAAGTGAACGAAAATGGTTTTAAGCATATTTTGAGTAAGAGGTGAGACGTGTGGCGGTGGTACCGCAGATCCTACCAGTGTGTGGGCCAGTACGTAACCAACTGCGGATTTTGCTTGAGGAGTGGGCCGGCTGGGCTGTCACGCGGCGTGTATGTGTTGACGGTGAGAATGATGGGCAGTGGTACCGCGGATCCTACTAGTGTGTGGGCCGGTGTCACACCCCCAAATTCGCACCTAGAATTTTTGCCTTTGAGATGTACGGCGCCAAGCCCCCGACTTGACCAGCCTCCCTCTTCGTTGGTGCCCGCAGAAATAAATAGAAATAACACAAGTGTTTACGGGAGTAAAACCTCTCAACCTTCTTTTCTATTCCAAATATAAAAGACTAGGAACACTCACTCAAGGAACACCACACAATGCCTTTGGAACTCCTTTATCGGATACCTCGGCTTGGTGTCTCAAAGGGTTTATATACATCTTATGGCCGAGCCATAAGTTACATGTGACATCAATGTGCAGCTCCTCACTTAATGTCCTCGGATGCTCATCTTCAATGCCGGCCGCGCGCGTCATGAATGCCTGCCACGCGCCTGCTGCGCGCAGCATTGATGTTCGTCGCTTGCCATCAATGTCTGCTGCGTGCGTTAGGCTTGGTTGCCATTCTGCCGTGCGTGCCTTGTCTGAAGATAGCTTCCTGTGCCCAGCTTCCCGCGCTAGCGCCCTCTTGGCTCGCCGTGTCCATCCCGCGTGCCCGCGTTGTGCGCGCATTCGTAACGCCCGCACCAACGGCTAGTTGTCGAGGCATAACTCCCCACCAACGGTCATGTCCGTGTGCCTTAATGCTCCAATGGTCATTTCCACCCCGTGTCTAATCCGTGTGCACTGCGTATTCGCCAACTGCGCTCAGCTGGTTTGTAACGCCCCGGCTGCGCGCACCGCTTGCGCCAGCCGCGTGCTGTGTGCGCACCTCGTGCGAGTAACTGCTGCTTGCCAAATGTTCTGCCCAACACTTATGTTTTTGGCTAGGCTTACGTTTTGTCGGGTCGTGCGGCACCAGGGTGAGCGCGTGTGCGCGGACGTGCTGTACAGTGGCAGGGTGGGTGAGCGTGCACGAGACACAGTGACGTGGAGTTGGCACGTGCGGCACTGCGAGAGTGCGTGCGGGGTGTCAGAGTGGGGACGTGAGTGCGCGGTACCGGATTGCGTAGTTCGAGGGGTGCGTTGGATTTTTTTCTAGGATTTCAAGTCTAATCGTTTTATCTTAAACTGTTTTAAATGGTTTTCTTTTCCGCTGCGTATTTTTATATTAAGGATTTCGTGTTCCCTCTTCGGGACGCGAGTTGTTTTCGAATCGAGTCGAAAATTTTTTTTTCATATTCACAAATGTTCTTTTGAGAATGATTTGAAAACGAAAGGGGTATTAAATTGAATGAGTTAAGTCAAGTGTTAGTGTGTGTGTAGTGTGTAGATGTACTGTAGTGCACCGGGAATGCGGGGTTTCTCGGGGTGTTACAGAGAGGGACCACGAGGTGTGTCACCTTAGTGTAGCACGTAAAAAATAACCCAGTAGTAGAAAGATAAAAAAGATGTAAGAAAGAGACGAAAGAAAAGTAGAGACGAAACTATAGAGACTGCATATGTTAGGATGTATTGTTTTCAGCATTATGTTTTATACATTACTTACTTAGCCTTAGACTAATAGTTGAGTTCTGTGATGTTGGTGATGACGCCATAGTTGGTGAGTACTCCGAGTATGCCCAGTACTAGAAGACGGTTGGAAGAGTACGCACGTGGACGATCTGGTCAACTGTTAGGGCGTTTTGACTATGGTGGGTATAGGTACGAGTTTTGGGTGTGTAATCGAAATGATTTTAGTTGTTTTAAGTCGATTGAATGTATAGAAAGATTTCAAATTCTAGTAGTCGTTTTCCTTACTTAAATTATGATTTTGAGTTGATTAAAAAGTGTGCGTTGGATTACTATTAGCATCGAGTCGAACTGCGATTGATTTTGTGAAGTTTTTAAGGTTTTTTTTTTAAATAGAGTTTTGGGGAGGAAGTGTCGACCGATAGGCATAGTGGTCAACCAGACCCTGCAAGTGTCGACCGCGAAGGTCGACTTGCGCGGGCAGAGAACATCAAGGTGTCGACCTATGAAAGCAAGTATCGTCTGTTCTCTGAGATGAGCGTTGAAGTGTCGACCGGTGTTCTCAGTGTCGACCGACGATAAGACTCGAGAGAAACGTAGTGTCGCCCGATGTTTGCCAATGTCGATCGATGAAAAACCTGAGACAACCCAAGTGTCGACCGGTGTCTCTGTTTTATGTTCCATAAAATGAATTTTTATTCAAACTGATTTAATCGAGTTTTCTGCTGCAATGCTATTTAAAATATTTTCAAAAATATCGTTTTAAGTCGAGAAATAAAAGTTTTAAATTTTATTTAAATTTTTCGATTATATTGAGTGAGTAGTACAAGTGTAATAACTCGAAAATTTCGAATTTTTAATTTTTATTTCCGAGATTTTTAAATTTAGTCTCGGTTGGAGTTTTAAGAAAATATTTCAAATGAAAATTTAAATTTTTAGACTCGGAGCCTACTTTTGCGAGGGTGTTCGGAATTTAAAGTCGGGAGGTCGGGAAATTAACAAAATTACGGACGATTAAAACAGCTTGAGGGCATTTAAGTAAATTATTATTGTTTAAAAAAAAAAATAGAAGACGGATGAAAACACCCGAATGGCTTCGGGAAGAAGCCATTCAGCTAGTTTCTACAAAGCACCCGAGAGCGCCCGAGAGCGATCGTGCGGGGGAGAGCACTCTGTGTGCCGAAAATCGGAGCTACGATCAACTGCCGACAAGCACGAGTGTGAGGGAAGAGCTGCGAGCGGGTGCTGCTGTTCCGACGAACCGAAGTTGTTCAGTTTCTACAGCTTGAGCTCCCGAAGGGTGAGGGCAAGAGCGCCTTCAACCGTCGACCGAGAGAGTGAATCCCCGTCCAAATTCTGCCGCCAACGACCCGACATGTTGCTGGAGTCCTTCTCCCACCCGAGTGCCGGACGCCACCACCTTGTAAGTCCTTCTCTCCCTCTGTTGTCCTGTCCGAATTGACCGAGACTGAGGTTCAGCTTCCTTCTGTTTTTCTTTGAATTTGGCTGCAAATGTGAGGGGATTAGGAGGGTGAGTGTGTGTGTTAGCAGGTGGACAGCAGGAGACCGGTGAGAGGGAGAGAAACCGAGGGAGAAGGTTGAGCTAAAATATAAGTGTTGGGCGGATAAGTAATTAGGTGCGCAATCCATGGAACAAACGTAAGTCTATCATATCCAGTTTAAGCCCAATATATGAATAAAAATCTGCTATAACTATGAAATCACATTCCTCCAAGTTAGGTTTTACCGTAAAGTCCAATAGCTGCTCTAACTCCACTTTTACTGCTCGAAACAACTACAACACTAACTATCTATTATTAACTTACCTTAGATTTGAAGAACCGAAGGAGCAACAAAGTAGAATCGTCAGCTGCTGGAAGACGAGATCGTCGAGGGCTTCTATGTGGAGGAGGGGAAAATGAAGGGGAGGATGGGTTGTGCTAGGGAGAAAACACCGATGGGTGTTTTGATTATATTTTGTTTTATAATAATAATAATAACCTAATTACTTATCCGCCCTCAACCTATAATCGTTAAAAAAAATTTGTTATTCGTTCTGTGTTTGGTTGAAATTCTAAAATTTTTCCGTCACCATTAGTACCAAAATAATCTCATACCTAACAGTAGAAATTCTCCGTTCACAATTGCGACCAAAACTACGCCGATTACAATTATGTAAATCCGAAATTAGTTTAAACGAAAAATTCTGGGTGTTACATTTTATAACACTTGTATGATTTAATATAATTATTTTTTGTATGTTTTATACAATAATTCACTAAAATTATAATAAATAAAACAAGTGTTAGAAAATCACAAAAATTTTCAGATTATCTTTTCATGATATCGTAAACATGTGGTAAAATATTTTAGGAAATTGAATATATTTTATTATTTTTTAAAATTAATTTAAAACGTAAAATTTTGTGTGTACGTGAAAAGTGAACAGACAACCATACACTTTAAATCGGCCGCTTGTTCTCGAGCGTGAACAGTAAACTGATTACCGTTCATTTTAGATCATGCATCCATTCTCGGGTGTGCAAGTAAACAGACGGTGATCGACCGTTCGCCAAGGTTTGATTTGTTAAGTTTTTTAT
>CM039521.1:14080291-14260027 GCA_022433055.1 Begonia peltatifolia
AAAAAAAAAAAAAAAAACACTAGCTGGTTTGCTAGAAACTCTAACTATCTTGTCAAGAAATAGAGGTGCTTAATGAGATAGGTTGGCTCGACCCGCTAGCTCGGCTCGCTACAATACTGAGCTGAGCCTGGCCCGATCCCATGAGGTAGGCCAAGCCTAGCCTAGGAGGTTGGGCTCGCGACCTCGCCAGGGACAGCGTAAGGCGATCCTAAACGAACCAGCCAACGGTTCGGCTCGTTGGCTCAGTAGGTGTAACACCCAAAATTTTCGTTAGAACGATTTTCAGATTTACGTATTGGTAAATGACGGAGTTTTAGTCAGAATCGATGGTGAAAAATTTATACTGTTAAGTAAAAGATTAATTTGAGTCAATGGACAAGAGAAAATCATAAAAATCAAACTGAAAACAGAATTTATAACTGTTTAGTTAGCAGATTAAACGGTGAGTGCGTTATGGTAATTAAAATTATTATTATTATTATTATTATATAAAAAAATAAATAAAGGAAGAGAGGAATAGAGGAAGATAACGGAACACTCCCCTGAAGCCTTCTCCCCCAACGAAACCCCCTCCTTTGGCAATCTCCTTCGAGTGACGTCCAGCAGGAGCGGTTCCTCTCAGTTTTCTCCTTCATTTCAACAGTTCAAGGTAGGTTGAAGTAGTTTATAGTTTAATTTTAGTTTAGGGTTAGAGTTTGATGAGAAATTACTAGATAGAGATTTAGGATTTTAGGGTTAGAGTGTTTATTGGGTTTACTATATTGATTGTTGTGGGTTATTGATGATAAATAGATAGAAATTGTAGGATTTCAATGGACTTTTGATGATTAGTTGAAATTGAGGTTTTTGGTATTTAGAAATTTGGGGAAAACGCATTATTCGGGTAGATTATGCCTGATTTTCTAAGAATTGACCTTAGAAACTTAAATAGAATTTATCGGTGATAGATAGGAGTTCGTAGTACTTTGAATTGTTAAAATCAGACGAGTATTGGGTGAGTTATGCATTTTTGAATTTGGTGAGAAATTGAGTCAGATTTATGGTTTAGTTGGGAGTTTCAGTTTAGTCCGAGTTTATGATTTCCATGTTAAAATTTCATGAGTTAGACGAAGTAGAATTAATGAATATGTGGTTTTATAGATTCTCTAATTTACCAATTAGAGTACGGTTTACGAGCGAATTGTTAAGGATGCCAGGTAAGTAGTGTACGTAATTGTTTTTGCCTTCGGACCTACATCACAGTTCGGTAGGTTGCATGCATATTTATTTTATGTTATGTTTTAGTTGATTATGCATCCATGGTTTTAAAGTACGAGAACGAAACAAAAATTAATTTTCATTGCTTTTTCGAAATAAAACAGTATGATGTGACGAATGAAATGTAAATGTACGTAAAAAGATAATGAAGGTGGTGTTAAGTGGCCTTGTCCTGTGAGGTGGACCGCGAGGTGTGTCACTTCTTCTCCAGCTTTATGTGGTGGCCTTGTCCCGAGAGGTGGACCACGAGGTGTGTCACTTTACTAGATTGAGGTTTGCCTTGTCCCGTGAGTTGGATTGCGAGATGTGTCACATTGATATAGCACGTAAAAAAGAACCCACTAGTAAGATAAAGAATCTGTAAGAAAGAGACGAAAACGAAAGTAGAGATGAAACTGTAGAAATTGCATATGATAGGAGATGTAATCTTTCAGCGTTTATGTTTTATATGCATTACTTACTTACCATTAGACTAATAGATGAGTTCTGTGATGTAGGTGATGAAGGGATAACTGCTGCAGTTGGAGAGGTGCGCTCGTGGGACGATTCGGCCGGCTATTAGGACGTTTTGACCATTGAATGTATGTAAGGATTTAGAGTTGTGTTGAGCCGTTTTAAACGTATAGATGAATTTCAAACTTTTAGTAGTCATTTTGTACAGATAGTAGAATTTTGAATTGAGTAGGGTGTGGAGATTCAGGCTTTTAAATTCCATCTGTTACTTTTTTACGGAAAGTCTTCTGCTTTGGTTACTAGTGTAAGGTGTCGACCCGTATGCACAGGTGTCAACCGAACTAGGTAGGAGTCGACCGCGAGGGTCAACCTACGGATACAGAACCATGTCAGGTGTCGACCTGTGCGTGGGAGTTCCGACCGGTCAATGTAAAGATGATAATAGTGAATTATAAGAAAGAGAAATTGATTAATAATACTAATTGAAAAATGACTTCAAAAAGAGATTGAAGAAGATTTGGGGAAAAATGAAGAGAATGAATGGTATATATAGAGGAGGAGACGAGGGGATCAACATTGCAACGGCCAAAATATTTACCGTTACTATTTTGACTGTTGCAACGTTCAATGTTGCTTGCTTGCTGCAACTATAGCTACAAGTTGCAAGCAAAACAAGTAGCAACTGTCCATATTTTGACCGTTGCTTCATGATTGCAAGTTGCAACTTGCAGCAGCAATGCTAGAAGAGGGAGGAGTACGAGACACGTGCTGATTGCTAAGTCAGCATTCAGAAAGAGGGGGCCAGGGGGGAAATTGCCAGGCTGCCAGCTCCGCCTCATCTCCAGCTGAGAAGGAAAGCGAATGAGAGAGAGAGAGTGAACAGAAGAGAGAATGAGAAGGGTCGAGGATCGATCGGATCTCGATCTCATTGACTTTGATCTCAAAATGTTTATCTTGCTATGCTCAACAACTCTTGTGAAGAAAGTTTTTGCGATTAGTCAATTTTTCTTTTAAATTTCTCCTCCAAACGTTAGGGTTTTTTGTTTTGGGACGTTTTTGTTTTTCACTTAAAAATTCCATTAAACTCGGAATTTTTGTATGTTTAAGTTGGAAATGTTGTTTAGAATGTCTCGTAGGTGAACATCGGAAGAAAGAGTTGCCGAAACGATGCCGACAAAATTGAGAGGGTTTCGACACTGCGATAAGGGAGTGGGAGGAGGGAGGACTGAGGAGGGGGGAGCGGGCTAAGCTCGCGAGCCTGGCTTCCTGTAGCGACCAAAAAACCCACTCGTTTCCGGTTCTCTCTCTCTGCTCTAACTTGTAAAAATCCAACAACAATTTGTGAAAAATTTAAAACTTTGTTTTTCCACTCAAAATGACATAGTTGAAAATATTTAAAAAAGTCGCAATGGAAAATTTTAACTAAAATCGATTTCAATAAAATTTTGAGTTTCTAAAACATTAAAAAGTAATTTTCGGTCGACTTCTAAAATTTTTTGGTCGACACTTGATCTGTTCTGCACACTAAGGTCGACACCTATACTTACAGGTCGGCACTTCATTTGTCTCTACCGGCACAGGTCGACACTTGGTTACACTGGTCGACACCCTAATATTCCCTGTCTGCACCGGTAGGACCTTAGGGTCGACACCTCTACATGCACTTCGCTAACCAGTCGACACCTATCTTCATAGGTTGACTAGCTAATCCTCTTTGTTTGCATCAGTCGAACCTTGCACTCGACACTATTACCATCTTTACACTGACCCGTCGGAACTCCCACGCACAGGTCGACACCTGACATGGTTCTGTATCCGTAGGTTGACCCTCGCGGTCGACTCCTACCTAGTTCGGTTGACACCTGTGCATACAGGTCGACACCTTACACTAGTAACCATAGCAGAAGACTTTCCGTAAAAAAGTAACAGATAGAATTTAAAAGCCCGAATCTCCACACCCTACTCAATTCAAAATTCTACTATCTGTACAAAATGACTACTAAAAGTTTGAAATTCATCTATACGTTTAAAACGGCTCAACACAACTCTAAATCCTTACATACATTCAATGGTCAAAACGCCCTAATAGCCGGCCGAATCGTCCCACGAGCGCACCTCTCCAACTGCAGCAGTTATCGCTTCGTCACCTACATCACAGAACTCATCTATTAGTCTAATGGTAAGTAAGTAATGCATATAAAACATAAACGCTGAAAGATTACATCTCCTATCATATGCAATTTCTACAGTTTCGTCTCTACTTTCGTTTTCGTCTCTTTCTTACAGATTCTTTATCTTACTAGTGGGTTCTTTTTTACGTGCTATATCAATGTGACACATCTCGCAATCCAACTCACGGGACAAGGCAAACCTCAATCTAGTAAAGTGACACACCTCGTGGTCCACCTCTCGGGACAAGGCCACCACATAAAGCTGGAGAAGAAGTGACACACCTCGCGGTCCACCTCACAGGACAAGGCCACTTAACACCACCTTCATTATCTTTTTACGTACATTTTCATTTCATTTGTCACATCATACTGTTTTATTTCGAAAAAGCAATGAAAATTAATTTTTGTTTCGTTCTCGTACTTTAAAACCATGGATGCATAATCAATTAAAACATAACATAAAATAAATATGCATGCAACCTACCGAACTGTGATGTAGGTCCGAAGGCAAAAACAATTACGTACACTACTTACCTGGCATCCTTAACAATTCGCTCGTAAACCGTACTCTAATTGGTAAATTAGAGAACCTATAAAACCACATATTCATTAATTCTACTTCGTCTAACTCATGAAATTTTAACATGGAAATCATAAACTCGTACTAAACTGAAACTCCCAACTAAACCATAAATCTGACTCAATTTCTCACAAAATTCAAAAATGCATAACTCACCCAATACTCATCTGATTTTGACAATTCAAAGTGCTACGAACTCCTATCTATCACCGATAAATTCTATTTAAGTTTCTAAGGTCAATTCTTAGAAAATCAGGCATAATCTACCCGAATAATGCGTTTCCCCCAAATTTCTAAATACCAAAAACCTCAATTTCAACTAATCGTCAAACGTCTATTGAAATCCTACAATTTCTATCTATTTATCATCAATAACTCACAATAATCAATATAGTAAACCCAATAAACACTATAACCCTAAAATCCTAAATCTCTATCCAGTAATTTCTCATCAAACTCTAACCCTAAACTAAAATTAAACTATAAACTACTTCAACCTAGCTTGAACTGTTGAAATGAAGGAGAAAACTGAGAGGAACAGCTCCTGCTGGACGTCACTCGAAGGAGATTGCCAAAGGAGGGGGTTTCGTTGGGGGAGAAGGCTTCAGGGGAGTGTTCCGTTATCTTCCTCTATTCCTCTCTTCCTTTATTTATTTTTTTATATAATAATAATAATAATAATAATTTTAATTATCATAACGCACTCACCCTTTAATCTTCTAACTAAACAGTTATTCATTCTGTTTTCAGTTTGATTTTTATGATTTTCTCTTGTCCATTGACTCAAATTAATCTTTTACTTAACAGTATAAATTTTTCACCATCGATTTTGACTAAAACTCCGTCATTTACCAATACGTAAATCTGAAAATCGTTCTAACAAAAATTCTGGGTGTTACACCTGCTGAGCCAACGAGCCGAACCGTTGGCTGGTTCGTTTAGGATCGCCTTACCCTGTCCCTGGCGAGGTCGCGAGCCCAGCCTCCTAGGCTAGGCTTGGCCTACCTCATGGGATCGGGCCAGGCTCAGCTCAGTATTGTAGCGAGCCGAGCTAGCGGGTCGAGCCAACCTATCTCATTAAGCACCTCTATTTCTTGACAAGATAGTTAGAGTTTCTAGCAAACCAGCTAGTATTTTTTTTTTTTTTTTTTTTATGGATTTTATTTCAAATTAAACCCTAAACTATAAATTTTTAAAAATAAAATCTTAAACTATCAATTCTAATAATCAAAACCTTAAACAATAAAAAACTTAACAAATCAAACCTTGGCGAACGGTCGATCACCGTCCGTTTACTTGCACACCCGAGAATGGATGCATGATCTAAAATGAACGGTAATCAGTTTACTGTTCACGCTCGAGAACAAGCGGCCGATTTAAAGTGTATGGTCGTCTGTTCACTTTTCACGTACACACAAAATTTTACGTTTTAAATTAATTTTAAAAAATAATAAAATATATTCAATTTCCTAAAATATTTTACCACATGTTTACGATATCATGAAAAGATAATCTGAAAATTTTTGTGATTTTCTAACACTTGTTTTATTTATTATAATTTTAGTGAATTATTGTATAAAACATACAAAAAATAATTATATTAAATCATACAAGTGTTATAAAATGTAACACCCTGAATTTTCCGTTTAAACTAATTTCGGATTTACATAATTGTAATCGGCATAGTTTTGGTCGCAATTGTGAGCGGAGAATTTCTACTGTTAGGTATGAGATTATTTTGGTACTAATGGTGACGGAAAAATTTTAGAATTTCAACCAAACACAGAACGAATAACAGATTTTTTTTAACGATTATAGGTTGAGAGCGGATAAGTAATTAGGTTATTATTATTATTATAAAACAAAATATAATCAAAACACCCATCGGTGTTTTCTCCCTAGCACAACCCATCCTCTCCTTCATTTTCCCCTCCTCCACATAGAAGCCCTCGACGATCTCGTCTTCCAGCAGCCGACGATTCTACTTTGTTGCTCCTTCGGTTCTTCAAATCTAAGGTACGTTACTAATAGATAGTTAGTGTTGTAGTTGTTTCGAGCAGTAAAAGTGGAGTTAGAGCAACTATTGGACTTTACGGTAAAACCTAACTTGGAGGAATGTGATTTCATAGTTATAGCAGATTTTTATTCATATATTGGGCTTAAACTGGATATGATAGACTTACGTTTGTTCCATGGATTGCGCACCTAATTACTTATCCGCCCAACACTTATGTTTTTGCCTAGGCTTACGTTTTGTCGGGTCGTGCGGCGCCGGGTGAGCGCGTGTGCGCGGACGTGCTGTACAGTGGCTGGGTGCGTGAGCGTGCACGAGACACAGTGACGTAGAGTTGGCACGTGCGGCACTGCGAGAGTGCGTGCGGGGTGTCAGAGTGGGGACGTGAGTGCGGGGTACCGGATTGCGTAGTTCGAGAGGTGCGTTGGATTCTTTCCTAGGATTTCAAGTCTTATGGTTTTATCTTAAACTGTTTTAAATGGTTTTATTTTCCGCTGCGTATTTTTATATTAAGGATTTCGTGTTCCCTCTTCGGGACGCGAGTTGTTTTCGAATCGAGTCGAAATTTTTTTTTTCATACTCACAAATGTTCTTTTGTAAATGATTTGAAAACGAAAGGGGTATTAAATTGAGTGAGTTAAGTCAAGTGTTAGTGTGTGTGTAGTGTGTAGATGTACTGTAGTGCACCGGGAACGCGGGGTTTCTCGGGATGTTACAGAGAGGGACCGCGAGGTGTGTCACCTTAGTCTAGCACATAAAGAATAACCCAGTAGTAGAAAGATAAAAAAGATATAAGAAAGAGACGAAAGAAGAAGTAGAGACGAAACTATAAAGACTGCATATGTTAGGATGTATTGTTTTCAGCATTATGTTTTATACATTACTTACTTAGCCTTAGACTAATAGTTTAGTTCTGTGATGTTGGTGATGACGCCATAGTTGGTGAGTACTCCGAGTATGCTCAGTACTAGAAGACGGTTGGAAGAGTACGCACGTGGACGATCTGGTCAACTGTTAGGGTGTTTTGACTATGGTGGGTATAGGTACGAGTTTTGGGTGTGTAATCGAAATGATTTTAGTTGTTTTAAGTCGATTGAATGTATAGAAAGATTTCAAATTCTAGTAGTCGCTTTTCTTACTTAAATTATGATTTTGAGTTGATTAAAAAGTGTGCGTTGGATTATTATTAGCATCGAGTCGAACTACGATTGATTTTGTGAAGTTTTTAAGGTTTTTTTTTAAAACAGAGTTCTAGGGAGGAAGTGCCGACCGATAGGCATAGTGGTCAACCAGACCCTGCAAGTGTCGACCATGAGGATCGACTTGCGCGGGCAGAGAGCATCAAAGTGTCGACCTATGAAAGCAAGTATCGTCCGTTCTCTGAGATGAGCGTAGAAGTGTCGACCGGTGTTCTCAGTGTCGACCGATGATAAGACTCGAGAGAAACGTAGTATCGCCCGATGTTTGCCAATGTCGACCGATGAAAAACCTGAGACAACCCAAGTGTCGACCGGTGTCTCTGTTTTATGTTCCATAAAATGAATTTTTATTCAAACTGATTTAATCGAGTTTTCTGCAGCAATGCTATCTAAAATATTTTCAAAAATATCGTTTTAAGTCGAGAAATAAAAGTTTTAAATTTTATTTAAATTTTTTCGATTATAGTGAGTGAGTAGTACAAGTGTAATAACTCGAAAATTTTGAATTTTTAATTTTTATTTCTGAGATTTTTAAATTTAGTTTCGGTTGGAGTTTTAAGAAAATATTTCAACGAGAAATTTAAATTTTTAGACTCGGAGCCTACCTTTACGAGGGTGTTCGGAATTGAAAGTCTGGAGGTCGGGAAATTAACAAAATTACGGACGATTAAAACAGCGTGAGTGCATTTAAGTAAATTATTATTGTTTAAAAAAAAAATAGAAGAGGGATGAAAACACCCGAATGGCTTCGGGAAGAAGCCATTCGGCTAGTTTCTACAAAGCACCCGAGAGCGCCCGAGAGCGATCGTGCGGGGGAGAGCACTCTGTGTGCCGAAAATCGGAGCTACGATCAACTGCCGACAAGCGCGAATGTGAGGGAAGAGCTGCGAGCGGGTGCTGCTGTTCCGATGAACCAAAGTTGTTCAGTTTCTACGGCTTGAGCTCCCGAAGGGTGAGGGTAAGAGCGCCTTCAACCGTCGACCGAGAGAGTGAATCCCCGTCCAAATTCTGCCGCCAACGACCCGGCGTGTTGCTAGAGTCCTTCTCCCCCCCGAGTGCCGAACGCCACCACCTTGTAAGTCCTTCTCTCTCTCTGGTGTCCTGTCCGAATTGACCGAGACTGAAGTTCAGCTTCCTTCCGTTTTTCTTTGAATTTGGCTACTAATGTGAGGGGATTAGGAGGGTGAGTGTGTATGTTAGCAGGTGGACAGCAGGAGACCGGTGAGAGGGAGAGAAACCGAGGGAGAAGTTTGAGCTAAAATTCAGATTTTGTGCTTGAATTTCGGATTTCGGGTTAGATTGTGCTTAATAGGATGAAATGTGAGTGTTCGGTGAATAGATTTACGAGATTGGATCGAAGTTGGGATTTTGGCTATTTTTTCGTATAAAAACAGCTTCTGTCTTTGGCAGTTTAGGCCTCTGTTCGGTTAATTGTTTTAAATTCTATTTTGTGGGTTAAAAATAGGTTGTTAGATGAACGTATGGCCAATGGAATCGTTCGATTCCGATATCCGACGCAAAAGTTATGCGAGTCGGAAGTTTATGTCAGATTTTGGTCCAAGTCAAATTAGAGAGCGTCTTTCATAGAAATTTGACGTGTGAGAGTAGCATAGCCATTTTTTATGCATATAACTAGTTGCGAGTGAGTTTTGGTTGAAGAGAAGTGAAAATGTGAAATTTGATAAAAGTGACAGATTCAGTTTTTAGCGTTTTTCGTTTGTCTGCGGCTTACCGTTTTAAAAATTAGTTTTAGTATATTAAACTAGGTTTCTAAGGGGATGTTTAGCCACTTGAATCGCTCGATTCCGTTAACGGACGCAAAAGTTATGCGCGTCCGAACTTTGTGCTGGTTTTCGGCCAAACCAAACTAATGGCCCGTTTTAGTTGGAATTTCATGAGTGTAGTTAAGGAAGATTATTTTAGCTATTTGGTGGATTTTGAGATAAATATTGATGAGTGGTTATTTGCGTTTTAGGTTGAGACACTTTTTGGCGAAGCTGTGCGTCGAGCGAGCTTAGGACGCCAGGTTGAGACACTCTGTCAAAATTTCGGGAGAGAGGTTGGGAGTCGAGGGGATATGGAATGGGTTGAGATGTGAACAGTGAATGCTAGAGAAGGGTAGATGAGCGTGGTAGTGCGGCGTGATCGCGGGTACGGGGGGCACGCGATCCAGCGGGTGCTCACTGGTCGTGTGGCGACGGGTGAGGGCGTGCACGCTGACGTGCTGTACAGAGGCATAGTGCGTGGGGCACGCGGCACTGTGAGCGTACGCGAGACACAGCGACGTGGAGATGGCACGCGCGGCACCGCGAGGGTGCGCGCGGGGTGTCAGAGTAGGGACGTGAGTGCGCGGTACCGGTTTGTGTAGTTCGAGGGGTGCGTTGGATTCTTTCCTAGGATTTCAAATCTTACCGTTTTACCTTAAACTGTTTTAAAAGGTTTTCTTTTCCGCTGCGTAGTTTTTTTTATGTTGAGGATTTCGTGTTCCCTCTTCGGGACGCGAGTTGTCTCGAATCGAGTCGAAAACTTTTCATACTCACAAATGTTCTTTTGAAAATGTTTTGAAACGAAAGGGGTATTAAATTGAGTGAGTTATGTCAAGTGTTAGTGTGTGTGTAGTGTGTAGATGCACTGTAGCGCACCGGGAACGCGGGGTTTCTCGGGGTGTTACAGTTATGGTATCAGAGCCACGGGGTCGACGTCGTTCAGAGGATTACCTAACATCGCCAGGCGCTGCACGGGAGCACTCCACCAACTGTAAGTGTTTAGATTTTAATTTATTATAGTACTAATGTGAGCTTTATATTTTTGTTAAAGGTAGAAAATGTCAGGAGAGGCGAGAGGTAGGGGTAGAGGGCGGCCACGACGAGAGGCGCCTCCTAGAGCGGTGGGCGACATGGATGATACCGTCCGACAGCTTACCGAGTTGGTCCACCGTCAGTCTCAGCAGTTGGAGAGGTTTATGAGTAGGGACGACCAGGGTCAGTCTAGCGCGTAGGGTTCGTCTGACAGATGGGGTGACAGGCTGCATAGACTTAGACCCCCGACCTTTGATGAATCATTTCTGGATCCTCTCAGTGCTGAGGAGTGGATACGGAGTATGGAGAGGATGATGAGTTATTGGTGGGATACTGTGGTGGCCAAGGTAGAGGAGCAGGACAGAGTTTCTAGTGCGGCATTCTATCTTGCCAAGGACGCGAGCCATTGGTGGGATACTGTGGTGGCCACGAGAGATGTGGGGGCCATGACCTGGGAGGAGTTCAAGTCGGTGTTTTTCGGCAAGTATTTCAGTCATTCAGTCAGGACACAGAAGATGGTGGAGTTTGCACAGTTGAAGCAGACCGGCACTGTGGCTGAGTATGTATGGCAGTTCGAGGCCTTGTCGCGGTTTGCAGGACATTTGGTGAGCCTCGATGAGAATAAGGTACACCAGTTTGTGCAGGGCCTGAAGCCAAATATTTATATGGGCATGCGGATTGCAGGGACCGAGGCATGCCGTACGAGGAGGTGGTAGCGAAGGCCCTTGACATTGAGGAGGCTCGGGCGAAGCTTCCTAGTTATCGGGAGGTACCCAGAGAGCAACGTCGCAGATCACTTAGAGAGTCGCTGCCAAAGTCCAGTGGGGAGGTGTCCATGCAGAAAGGCCTGAAGAGGCCTAGTGACAATTCTAGCAGCCAGGGGAGCACTAAGAGGCTGCAGGGGTCGGAACAGTTTCCAGTGTGCCCGAAGTGTCAGAGGAGCCACCCGGGCGAGTGCAGGACGGGGCCAGTGAGGTGTTATAACTGTGGCGAGGTGGGCCACATGCCCAGAGAGTGCCCGAAACCGCGTCAGAATCGCTGTTTCAACTGCAATGAGGTGGGACACTTTGCCAGCAGATGCCCAGTGGCGAGCAGGTCGTCAGCCAGAGTTACACCACGGGTCTTTGCCCTGTTTGAGCCAGATGATGCTGCCCAGCCATCAGTGATAGCAAGTAATATTTTTGTTTATGGTGTGGCAGCTTATACTTTGATTGATACGGGCGCTACGCACTCGTTTGTGTCGACGGGCTTTGTGGTTAAGGCCAACTTGGAGTTCAGTCTCGCCGAGCGACATTATGATGTCACCTTGCCATCTGGAAAGCATTTCTATTCAGAACAGGTGGTGCGGGGCAATGTTGTGACAGTAGGGAGCAAGCAGTTATATGCCGAGCTAGTCATTCTCCATATGAGCGTTTATGAGGTGATATTGGGAATGGACTGGCTGTTCAGACATCATGCGGAGATTGACTGCAGGACCAGAGAGGTTCATTTCTGGCCCCCGGGTGGGGAAAGCTACACATTTAAAGTAGGTAAGGGTCTTGCCAGGATTTCTGCTATATTTTCTCGTCAAGCTCCATGGGTGTTAGGCATGGGTTGCCAGGGATTTTTGGCAATTGTTGAGGATGCGCAGTCACCGGACAATGCTCGGATATAGGACATTCTTATTGTGCAGGAGTTCCCGGAGGTGTTCCGTGATGAATTGTCGAGGTTGCCCCCTGATAGGGAGATTGAATTTGAGATAGATGTTTTCCCAGGTGCCGAGCCGGTGTGCAAGAACCCCTACAGATTAGCACCTACTGAACTTAAGGAGCTGACAGATAAGGGGTTTATACGCCCTAGTTTTTCATCCTGGGGAGCGCTAGTTCTATTTGTCAAGAAGAAGGACGGATCCCTACGTATGTATATTGACTACCGGGAGCTGAATAAGTTGACGGTGAAGAACATGTATCCATTGCCAAGGATTGACGATTTGTTTGATCAGCTGCAGCGTGCCCGAGTGTTTTCTAAGATCGACCTGAGGTCCGGCTATCATCAGTTAAAGGTGAAGGAGAGGGATGTACCGAATACGGACTTCAGGACGAGGTACGGGCATTTCGAGTTCCTGGTTATGTCTTTCGAGTTTACCAATGCCCCTACAGCATTTATGGATCTGATGCACCGGGTGTTCCGGGAGTACCTGGACAAGTTTGCGATCGTGTTTATCGACAACATTCTGATCTACTCGCAGAGTAAGGAGGCGCACAGGGAGCACCTGAGGATTGTGTTGACTATTTTGAGTCAGCATCAGCTGTATGCTAAGTTCTCGAAGTGCGAGCTTTGGTTGGATAGGATTCACTTCTTGGGGCATGTGATCTCCTTTGAGGGTATCTCAGTTGATCCGAGGAAAGTTCAGGCTGTAAAGGAGTGGCCGCGGCCGACTAGTGCTAGCGAGATATGCAGTTTTTTTGGGTTGGCTAGATATTATCGGAGATTTATTAAGGGGGTTCTCTAAAATCTCGGCCCCTTTGACCCGGCTGACCAGGAAGAATACAAAGTATGAATGGACCGACAGGTGTGAGGACAGCTTCCAGACATTGAAGCAGAGGTTGACTACGGCTCCTGTACTGACGCTGCCCGTGGAAGGAGAGAAGTTCTGCATTTATTGTGATGCCTCCAGGATCGGTTTGGGGAGTGTTTTGATGCAGAGTGGGAAAGTCATTGCCTATGCTTCTAGGCAGTTGAAGGCTTACGAGTAGAATTATCCCACTCACGATTTGGAGCTGGCGGCGGTTGTATTTGCACTCAAGATTTGGAGGCATTATCTATATGGGCAGCAGTGCAATATTTACTCAGACCATCAGAGCTGCAGATACATTTTCACGCAGAATGAGCTGAATTTAAGACAGAGAAGATGGCTCGAGCTGGTCGAGGACTACGATGTGGAGATCAGGTACCACCCGAGAAAGGCGAATGTGGTGGCAGATGCCTTGAGTAGGGTGACAGCTTTGACTTCTGCCATGACTACGATACGGCCTGTTGAGTTAGTGACAGAGATGCAGAGTTTTGGTCTGGAGGTAGTTTCTGATCTGGCAGCCACTCTTTCTGCCTTGTCGTTGAGGTCGACTATTCTGGACAGGATCAGGCAGACTCAGGAGACTGATTCGGAGTGTAGCGAGCTGAAGGGGTGTATGGAGGCCAGGCCTGATTCTGAGTTTAGCTATTCAGAGGACGGGATTCTGAAATTTCGGGATAGGTGGTACGTCCCGAAGGACGAGGAGCTGAGGAGGGATATATTATCAGAGGCCCATTCATCTGCTTTCTCTGTGCATCCGGGAAGCACTAAGATGTACAGAGATTTAAAGCAGCACTATTGGTGGCTTAACATGAAACGAGCAGTGGCTGAGTATGTTGAGACCTGCGTAGTCTGCTAGCAGGTGAAGGCGAAGCATCAGCGACCGTCTGGGATGCTCCAACCATTGCCTATACTGGAGTGGAAGTGGGAGCGAATCACCATGGATTTTGTGGTGGGACTATCGAGGACTGCCAAGGGCCATGACCCGATCTGGGTGATTATGGACAGGTTGACGAAGTCGTCTCACTTTTTGCCTGTGAGGATGACTTATACGATGGATCAGTTTGCCCAGTTGTATATTCAGGAGATAGTCAGACTTCATGTGATTCCGGTGTCGATTGTTTCAGACCGAGACCCCAGGTTCACGTCTAAGTTTTGGAGGAGTCTGCAAAAAGCTATGGGCACCAAATTAGATTTCAGTACGGCCTTTCATCCTCAGACCGATGGGCAGTCAGAGCGGACTATACAGATTCTGGAGGATATGCTCAGGGCTTGTGTGTTGGAGTTTCAGGCGACTTGGAGCAAGTTCATACTGCTAGTGGAGTTCTCGTATAATAACAGCTTTCAGTCCACCATTGGTATGGCGCCATACGAGGCTCTCTATGGAAGGAAGTGCAGGTCGCCATTATATTGGGATGAGGTTGAGGAGGTCCGATTGATAGGCCCTGAGATTTTACAGCAGATTGTCGACAAGATTTCTGTGATACGGAAGAGGATTGAAGCGGCCCAGAGTCGACAGAAGAGTTATGCCGATCAGAGACGCCGGGAGTTAGAGTTTAATGAGGGTGACGAGGTTTTTCTGAAGGTCTCACCATTCAAGCGAGTAGTAAGGTTCGGAAAGCGAGGGAAGCTCAACCCTCAGTTTGTGGGATCGTTCTCGATTGTCAAGCGGATTGGAAGAACTACATATCAACTTTAGTTGCACACGTCGATGGATGCCATCCATTATGTTTTTCATGTCTCGATGCTGAGGAAGTGTATGCACGACCCCTCTCAGGTGATGCCACAACAGGATATAGAGATCCAGCCGACGTTGTCCTATGAGGAGAAGCCAGTGACGATCTTAGGATCAGCTGTGAAGGTGCTGCGCAACAAGGAGATTCCGCTGGTCAAGGAAATGTGGCGCAACCATGGTGTAGAGGAGACTACTTGGGAGAGGTGTGATGATATGGAGCGGCAGTATCCCGACTTATTCGGTACGTAAATTTTGGGGACAAAATTCTTATAAGATGGGGGGGATGTAATAACCCGAAAATTTTGAATTTTTAATTTGTATTTCTGAGATTTTTAAATTTAGTCTCGATCGGAGTTTTGAGAAAATATTTCGACAGGAAATTTAAATTTTTAGACTAAGAGCCTACTTTTGCGATGATGTTCGAAATTTAAAGTCGGGAGGTCGGAAAATTAACGAAATTACGGACGATTAAAACAGCGTGAGGGCATTTAAGTAAATTATTATTATTTAAAAAAAAAAAAAAAAGAGGGATGAACACACCCGAATGGCTTCGGGAAGAAGCCATTCGGCTGGTTTTTGCAAAGCACCCGAGAGCGCCCGAGAGCGATCATGTGGGGGAGAGCACTCTGTGTGCCGAAAATCAGAGCTACGATCAACTGCTGATAAGCACGAGTGTGAGGGAAGAGCTGCGAGCGGGTGCTGTTGTTCTGACGAACCGAAGTTGTTCGGTTTCTACGGCTTGAGCTCCCAAAGGGTGAGGGCACGAGTGCGTTCAACCGTCGACCGAGAGAGTGAATCCCCGTCCAAATTCTGCCGCCAACGACCCGACGTGTTGGTAGAGTCTTTCTTCCACCCGAGTGCCGGACGCCACCAACTTGTAAGTCCTTCTCTCCCTCTGCTGTCCTGTCCGACTTGACCGAGACTGAGGTTCAGCTTCCTTCCGTTTTTCTTTGAATTTGGCTACAAATGTGAGGGGATTAAGAGGGTGAGTGTGTATGTTAGCAGGTGGACAGCAGGAGATCGGTGAGAGGGAGAGAAACCGAGGGAGAAGGTTGAGCTAAAATTTGGATTTTGTGCTTGAATTTCTGATTTCGGATTAGATTGTGCTTAATAAGTTGAAATGTAAGTGTTCGGTGTAGAGATTTGCGAGATTGGATCGAAGTTGGAATTTTGGCTATTTTTTCGTATAAAAACAGCATCTGTCTTTGGCCGTTTAGGCCTATGTTCGGTTAATTGTTTTAAATTCTATTTTGTGGGTTAAAAATAGGTTGTTAGATGAATGTATGGCCGCTGGAATCGTTCGATTCCGATATCTGACGCAAAAGTTATGCGCGTCAAAATTTTATGTCGCATTTTGGTCCAAGTCAAATTAGAGAGCGTCTTTCATAGAAATTCGACGTGTGAGAGTAGCATAGCCATTTTTTATGCATATAACTAGTTGCGAGTGAGTTTTGGTTGAAGAGAAGTGAAAATGTGAAACTTGATAAAAGTGGCAGATTTGGTTTTTAGCATTTTTTGTCTGTACGCGGCTTACCATTTTAAAAATTAGTTTTAGTATATTAAATTCGGTTTCCAAGGAGACGTTTAGCCACTTAAATCGCTCGATTCCGTTAATGGACGCAAAAGTTATGCGCGTCCGAACTTTGGGCTGGTTTTCGGCCAAACCAAACCAATGGGCCGTTTTAGTTGGAATTTCATGAGTGTAGTTAAGGAAGATTATTTTAGCTATTTGGTGGATTTTGAGATGAATATTGATGAGTGGTTATTTGTGTTTTAGGTTGAGACACTTTTTGGCGAAGCTGTGCGTCGAGCGAGCTTAGGATGCCAGGTAAGTAGTGTATGCATGCGTTTTGCAAGTGGGCCTACACCGTAGAACTTTAAGGTTTATGTGATTGATTGTGGTGTGCGTGCGTATTGTTTGGCATGCATCATATTTAAAAAAAAAACGTGAACGAAAATGATTTTGAGCATGTTTTGAGTATGTGGTGAGACGTGTGGCGGTGGTACCGCGGATCCCGCTAGTGTGCAAGCCGGTGCTTCACCAATCGCGGATTTCACTCGAGGGGTGGGCCGGCTGGGCCGTCATGCGGCGTGAATGTGTTGACGGTGAGGATATAAGCAGTGGTACTGCGGATCCTACTAGTGTGTGGGCCGATGCAACACCAGTCGCGGATCCTACTCGAGGGGTGGACCGGCTAGGCTGTCGCGAAACGTGTGTGTGTGGCAACTGTAGCCCCATGCTGGGGAGGCTGGGACGGGGGGGACGTGTCAGGGTATAGAGTGGCGCGAGGTACATCCTTACCCTGATGTGGTTGCCGTGTGGTGATGCGTGTGTGTAGCTTGTGGGCCTTGTTGCTAGGGAGTTCGGGACGGTGGCAACGTGTTAGGGTGTAGGGCGGCGTGAGGTTCCTCCTTACCCTGGTGCGGCTGCACTACGCGTCACAGATGTGACAACATGAGTGTGAGCGTAGAGACTGCATGTGATAGGATTGCATTGTCGGCTTTTACTTTCATATCGCATTACTTACTGAGCGTTAGGCTTATGATGTGTGTTCTATGGTGTAGGTGCTGACAATACTGCTGGTGAGTCTCGAGTGCCTAGTCCAGAGGCGTAGGATGGTTGGCGGCGTGCGACCGCAGCACCGCATGGCGGATTTTTATTAGGGCGACCCGACCCGTGGAGATGGTAGGTTGTGGCCTGGTTACTTTGGGGGTTTTTCCTTCTTTTGTGGTGATTATGTATAGTCGATGAGATGAGTTGTATATGTGTCAGTGTATAGGTGTATATGGAGTGCGTGTGATTTTTGGCGACGTACGCATATATTTTACATGTTAGAGTATGACATTACTCTATACTGGGGACTTTCTTCATTTGTATTTGATGGGTTTTTGTTGTCCTTACACTTTGATTTTGTTATGGTGATTTTCTCTGGATGGTTAGTAGTTAAATATTGTTGGATTGTGGTGAATTGTGTGTAGGGTTTAAATTTTGGGATAGTCAGTTTTTAGCCGTTACTCTGTCGAAATTTCGGGAGAGAGGTAGGGAGTCGAGGGGATATGGAATGGGTTGAGATGTGAACAGTGAATGCCAGAGAAGAGTAGATGAGCGTGGGAGTGCGGCGTGATCGCAGGTGCGCAGGGCACGCGGCCCTGCGGGTGCTCACGGGTCGTGCGGCGCCGGGTGAGGGCGTGCGCGCGGACGTGCTGTACAGAGGCAGGGTGTGTGGGGCACGCGGCGCTGTGAGCGTACGCGAGACACAGCGACGTGGAGATGGCACGCGCAGCACCGCGAGGGTGCGCGCAGGGTGTCGAAGTGGGGACGTGAGTGCGCGGTACCGGTTTGTGTAGTTCGAGCGGTGCGTTGGATTCTTTCCTAGGATTTCAAATCTTCCCGTTTTACCTTAAACTGTTTTAAATGGTTTTCTTTTCTGCTGCACAGTTTTTTTTATGTTGAGGATTTCGTGTTCCCTCTTCGGGACGCGAGTTGTTTCAAATCGAGTTGAAAACTTTTCATATTCACAAATGTTCTTTTGAAAATGTTTTGAAACGAAAGAGGTATTAAATTGAGTGAGTTATGTCAAGTGTTAGTGTGTGTGTAGTTTGTAGATGCACTGTAGCGCACCGGGAACGCGGCGTTTCTCGGGGTGTTACAACAAGTGTGCGAACCGGGAACCGTGTAGGGTTTCTGGGGCGTTACAATTGTGGTATCAGAGCCAAATAGTCAAAATGTTCAAACGATTACCTAACAGTGCCGATCGCCGCAAGACGTGCTTCGACAACTGTAAGTGTTTAAGTTTAGCTTTAATTATTAGATGCTTATGAGAGTAATTAACTTTGTCCAGAAAATTAATCATAATGTCTAGACGACCAGAACGTCCAAGGGTACCGAGAGAGGCAGCTGATACGAGAAGTGAGGGCGATTCAATGACGATCATGCAGTTAACCAAATTGGTGAATGGACAGTCTCAGCAATTAGGGATCTTATTGAATCGGGAAGTGCAGGCTCTAGTTCAGGCCATGATCAGTCGGGAGATAGATTTTGGAGATTACGTCCCCCGACGTATGAAGGATAGTCGTCAGACCCAACAGCTGCAGAAGAATAGGTCTATACTATAGAAGGTATATTCAAGTACGCGAAGGTGGAAGAGTAGGACAAGGTCTCGCTAGCCACATTCCATCTAGCGAAAGACGCTCGGTTTTGGTGGGAGTGCGTGGAAACCACAGCTGAAGTGCAACATGTGACATGGGAAAAGTTTAAGTAGATATTCTATGACAAGTACTTCAATAGCACAGTGCAAGCAGCCAAAAGACTGGAGTTTCTACAGTTGAAACAGATCAGGTCGGTAACTGAGTACAACCAACAATTTGATTCCTTATCTCGGTTCGCTAGTAGTTGAGTGAGCCGGAACGAAGACAAGGTGTTTCAGTATGTACAAGGACTAAAGCCGAAAATATACAAGGGAGTAAAGATAGCTGGAACTCAGTAGGTGCCCTATTTGAAAGTGGTGGCTAAGGCACTAGAAGTGGAGCAGGCTGAGATGAAATGTATTAAACAACGACAAGCTTCCAGGAGATTCTTCAAGGAGGTTGCTCCACAACAAAGCAGAAGTGTCTCCCAGCAGCAACAACAGAGGGGCACTAAGAGGTTCAGCGAGAGCTCGAGTAGCCAGGGAAGAAGTAAAAGGCCTCAAAGGCCGGTGCAGTACCCCCAATGCCCTAAGTGTTTGAGGTATCACCTGGGCGAATGTAGAATAAACCCGGGAAAGTGCTACAACTGTAATGAAGCTGGACACTTGGCTAGAGATTGCCTGAAGCCTCGAGTGATTTGGTGTTTCAACTGTAACGAGGTAGGCCACGTCAGTAAAGATTGCCCAGCTCTAAGGAAGGCTACGACGCGTACAACACCGAGAGTATTCGCCATGATCGAGTCAGCCGAGGATGATCAGCCAGCCGTAGTGTCAGGTACTATATTGGTAAACTCTGTACCTGCATATACTTTGATTGATTCTGGTACGATGCACTCGTTCGTTGCAACTGCATTTGTGGTTAAGTTGGATGTGTGGCCTGTGTCAACGGACTGTAGTTACGAGGTAATGTTACCTTCTGGTGGGCGTATGCATTCAAATCAAGTGGTACGAGATAGCATAGTGTCGGTGGAAAGCAAAAATTTATCGGCCAATCTCATTATTATGGGTATAATAGGACATGACATGATATTGGGAATGGACTGGCTGTTGAAGCACTACGGTACAATTGACTGTAGGGCGGGCATGGTGAGTTTTCAATTGCCAGATGATGAGAACCATACCTTTCAGGCCGCAAACAATGCCCAGAAGATATCTATCATGGCGTCTGTCAATGCTCGCCAAGTTTTGATTGGTGAGTTTTTTGGTTTTCTCGCCAGTATTATAGATATGCAAATTCCCAGGGATTCAAGGTCGCAGAATGTTTTAATTGTTTAAGACTTCCCAGAAGTTTTCTTAGATGATTTACCCGGTTTACCTCCGGATCGAGAGATGAAATTTGCTATAGATGTGTATTCGGGAGCTGAGCCAGTGTCGAAAAATCCTTATAGATTGACACCAGCGGAGCTGAAGAAGTTAAAAAAGCAATTAGAAGAGTTGGTGGAGAAAAGATTTATACGCCCCAGGTTTTCGCCGTGGGGTGCGCTAATCCTTTTCCTCAAGAAAAAGGATGGATCGCAGATGTGCATCGACTACAAGGAGTTAAATAAGCTGACGATTAAGAAAAAGTACCCTCTGCCGAGAATAGATGATTTATTTGATCAACTCCAAGGGGCGAGAGTGTTTTCGAAGATTGACCTGAGATCGGGGTATTATCAGTTGAAGGTCAGGCCAGAAGATATTCCAAAAACGGCATTTCGAACATGTTATGAGCATTATGAATTCTTAGTAATGTCGTTCGAACTGACGAATGCCCCAACCACCTTTATGGACCTGATGAACAGATATTCCATGACTATCTAGATAAATACGTTATAGAGTTTATAAATGATATATTAGTGTACTCTCGTAGTGAGCAGGATCATAAAAATCACTTGAGGTTGGTGTTAGAGACTCTGAAGCGATACCAACTTTATGCGAAGTTTTCAAAGTGCGAATTTTAACTGGATAGGATTCAGTTTTTGGGACATGTCATCTCGAAAGATGACATATCAGTTGATCCAGCAAAGATTCATGCGGTTAAAGAGTGGCCATAGCCGAAGAATGTCATGGAGATACGGAGTTTCCTTGGGCTAGCGGATTATTACAGGAGGTTTATTGAAGGATTTTCGAAGACTGCGACACCTCTGACCCGTTTGACGAGGAAAAGTGTGAAGTATCTATGGTCCGAGGATTGCGAGCACAGTTTCCAGACATTGAAGCAGAGATTGACTACTGCTCCGATTTTGATGCTCCCTACCGAGGACGAAAAATTTAGTATTTATTGTGATGTTTACAAGGTAGGTCTTGGATGTATGCTGATGCAAGAAGGGAAGGTGGTATCCTACGCTTCTAGGCAGTTGAAGAATTATGAGCAGAATTATCCAACACATGACCTGGAGTTAGTCGCGGTAGTCTTTGCACTAAAAATTTGGAGACATTATCTGTATGGACAGCCGTGTAAAGTATATTCGGATCACAACAGTTTGAAGTATATCTTTTCTTAGAAGGAATTGAATATGAGGCAGCGGCGGTGGTTGGAATTCGTGAAAGACTACGATGTTGAGATTAAATACCACCCTGGAAAAGCTAATGTAGTGGTAGACGCATTAAGCTGAGTTTCGACCTCAGTTTCAACACTGAATGCTGGGATGTCTATAGCGTTGAGTGCAGAATTTCAGAAGTTCAACTTGAAGGTAGTGTCGAATGTCTCAGCTATGTTATCGGCTATGTCCTTACAGCCTATGATTCTGCAGAACATTAAGCAGGCCGAGAAGGACGACGCTGAATGCGAAGAAATTAAATCAAGCATGACTTCCAAAGACAGGTCGGAGTTCAGTTATTCGGACGACAGAATTCTTAAGTTTCGAAATAGGTGGTTCGTTCTGAGTAATGAGGAACTACATAGAGAGATATTGGTTGAAGCCCACTCTTCGAGGTTTTCTATGCATCCGGGGAGTACCAAGATGTACAGAGATCTTAAGCAGCATTATTGGTGGCCCGATATGAAAAAGATCGTGAAAAAGATCGTGGCAAAGTATGTTGAGGCGTGTTTAATTTGTCAGCAGATTAAGGTTGAACACCCGAGGCCAGCGAGAAAGCTACAACCATTGCCTATAGTGGAACTGGGAGCAGATATTGATGGACTTTGTTGTCGAATTGCCTCGGACAACAAAAGGTTATGATGTCATATGGGTGATTGTTGATCGATTAACCAAGTAAACGCATTTCCTGCCAGTGAAGATGACGTACTCTATAGACCAGTTCGCTGAACTGTATGTTCAGAAGGTCGTATGGTTGCATGGAGTTCCGACTTTGATCGTATCATACAGAGACCCAAGGTTTACGTCAAAGTTCTGGAAGAGTCTGCACAAAGCCATGGGTACGCAGCTCAATTTTAGTTCGGCGTTTCATCCTCAGACAAACAGTCAATCTGGGAAGACCATTCAGACGCTGGAGGATATGATTCAAGTTTGCGTACTGAAATTCTAGGGTTCATGGAGCAGATACCTACCATTGGTGGAGTTTTCGTATAACAACACCTTTCAAGCTACGATAGGTATGGCTCCTTACGAGGCTCTTTACGGCAGTAAGTGCAGATCTCCAATATATTGAGATGAAGTCGGCGAGGCAAGATTGGTTGATCCGGATATTTTGCAGCAGATAGTAGAGAAAATTGCATTTATCCGACAGCGGACTTTAACAACTCAAAGCCGACAGAAGAGTTATACAGATCGTCGGAGGAGAGAGGTATAATTTGAAGTGAACGACGAAATCTTCCTGAAAATCTTTCCATTTAAAGGAGTTGTAAGATTTGGAATGAGGGGCAAATTAAACCATAGATATATTGGGTCATTTCCTATTACGAAGAGAATAGGGAAGACAGCTTACCAGCTGCAAGTGCCAGCTTCAATGGATGGAATTCACAATGTATTACACGTATCCATGTTGAGAAAGTGTATACGAGATCTCTCTCACGTCGTGGAGCAGCAGGATATAGAGGTTCAACCTACATTGACGTATGAAGAGGAGCCAGTGAAGATTCTTGATTATACAGTGAAGATCTTACGCAACAAGGAGATTCCACTGGTGAAAGTATTATGGTACAACCATAACGTAAAACAAACAACCTGGGAGCGATAACCTGGGAACCTATAAAACCACACATTCATTAATTCTACTTCGTACAACTCATGAAATTTTAACATGGAAATCATAAACTCGTGCTAAACTGAAACTCCCAACTAAACCTAAAATCCGACTCAATTTCCGACCAAATTCGAAAATGCATAACTCACCCAATGCTCGACCGATTTTGACGATTCAAAGTGCTACGAACTCCTATCTATTCACCGATAAATTCTATCTAGGGTTTTAAGGTCAATTCCTAGAATGAGGCACAACCTACCTGAATAATGTGTTTTCCCTAAATTTCTAAACACCAAAAACCTCAATTTTAACTTATCGCAAAATCTATCAAAATCCTACAATTTCTATCCATTTATCATCAATAACTGACAACAATCAATATAGTAAACTCAATAAACACTCCAACCCTAAAACCCTAAATCTCTATCCACTAATTTTTTTAGCAAACTCTAACCCTAAACCAAAATTAAATCATAAACTACTTAAACCTACTTTGAACCGTTGAAATGGATGAGAAAACTAAGAGGAACCGCTGCTACTGGACGTCACTGGAAGGAGATCGCCGAAGGAGGGGGTTTCGTTGGGGGAGAAGGCTTCAGGGGAGTGTTCCGTTATCTTCCTCTTTTCCTTTCTTCTTTTATTTATTTTTTTATATGATAATAATAATTTTAATTACCATAACACCCTTACTATTTAATCTTCTAGCAAACCAGCTAGTCTTCTTTTTTTTTTTTATGGATTTCTTTTCAATTTAAACCCTAAACTATAAATTTTTAAAAATAAAATTTTAAACTATCAACCCTAATAATCAAAACCTTAAACTATAAAAACTTAACAAATCAAACCTTGGCGAACGGTCGATCACCGTCTGTTTACTATTCACACCCGAGAATGAATGGATGATCTAAAATGAACAGTAATCAGTTCACCGTTCATGCTCGAGAACGAGCGGCCGATCTAAAGTGAATGACCGTCTGTTCACCTTTCACGTATAGACAAAATTTTATTTTTTAAATTAATTTTAAAAAACTACAAAATATATTCAATTTCTTTGAACATTTTACCCCATGTTTACAAAATCATGAAAAGATAATCTGAAAATTTTCGTGATTTTCTAACACTTGTCTGATTTATTATAATTTTAGTGAATTATTTTAGAAAACATACGAAAAATAATTATATTAAAATATACAAATGTTATAAAATGTAACAACCAGAATTTTTGGTTTAAACTAATTTCGGATTTACGTGATTGTAATCAACGGAGTTTTGGTCGGAATTGTGAGCGGAGAATTTCTATTCTTAGCTATGAGATTATTTTAGTGCTAATGATGACGGAGAAATTTTAGAATTTCAACCGAATACAAATTGAATAGCAGATTTTTTTTAAACGATTAGAGGTTGAGGGCAGTTTAATAATTAGATTATTATTATAAAAAAAATATAATCAAAACACCAATCGGTGTTTTCTCCCTAGCACAACCCCTCCTCCCCTTCATTTCCCCCTCCCCTGCGTAGAAGCCCTCGGCAATCTCTTCTTCCAGCAGCCGACGATTCTCCTCCGTTCCTATTTCGGTTCTTCAAATCTAAGGTAAGTTCCCAATAGATAGTTAGTTCTCTAGTTGTTTCGACCGATAAAAGTGGAGTCAGAGCAATTATTGGACTTTACGATAAAATCTAAGTTGTAGGAATGTGATTTCATAGTTATAGCAGATTTTTATTCGTATAATGGGCTTAAACTTGAAGCATGGGTAGATCATAGGTTTGTATGGAGAAAATTGCGTTTGTATAGCCGAGTGCTCGAATTGTGAAACGATTTTCGCTCAGCCACGTCTGACCAAGTTGTAGGTGTTGAATTAGGAAATGGATAAAACCGTTAGAAATTAGACGTCCTCAAAGGCCCGTAGCATTTCAAATCGTCCAAATTAGACAATTATTGCAGGAGTTATGAATTTTCGAAGTTTGTCAGAAATTGAGTTAGATTTCGGGTGTAGTAGAGAGTTTGGTTTTTGTACGAGTTATGACTTTCGAGCTAAGAATTTATGAGTTGAACGAAGTAGAATTGATGAATGTGTGATTTTATAGTTATTCCAGTTAGCGAGCTAACTACGAGTTTCGGCATACGAATTGCTAAGAATGCCAGGTAAGTAATGTAGTAGGAATTTTGCCTTCGGGCCTACATCACAGTTCAGTAAGATGCATTGCATGTTTATCTTATGTTATGTTTTCATGGTTGTGCATCATTGTTTTAAAATAAAAGAACGAGACGAAAATGAATTTCCATATTTTTGACGAAGTGAAACAGTAGGATGTGAGTAGTGTAGAACGAAATTGAAAAGATACATAAGAAAATAATGAAGGTGTAGTTGAGTGACATTGTCCTATAAGGGGGACCGCGTCCTATGAGAGGAATCTTGAGATGTGTCACTCTTCCCCCACTTTACGTGGTGACATTGTCCTATGAGGGGGACCGCATCTTATAATGGGGATCACGAGCTGAGTTACTTTACTAGACTCAGATTGGCTCTGTCCTATTAGGGGGACCGCGTCTTGTGAGAGGCACTGTGAGGTGTGTTACCTTAGTCTAGCACGTAAAGAATAACCCAGTAGTAAGAAGATAAAAAAGATGTAAGAAATAGACGAAAGCAAAAGTAGAGACGAAACTATAGAGATTGCATATGTTAGGATGTGTTGTTTTCAGCATTATGTTTTATACACTACTTACTTAGCCTTAGACTAATAGTTGAATTCTTTGATGTAGGTGATGATGCCATAGTTGGTGAGTACTCCGAGCATGCCCAGTACTATGAGGCGGTTGGAAGAGTACGCACGTGGACGATCTGGGCTGTAACACCCCGAGAAACCTCGCGTTCCTGGTGCGCTACAGTGCATCTACACACTACACACACACTAACACTTGACATAACGCACTCAATTTAATACTCCTTTCGTTCTCAAATCATTTTCAAAAGAACATTTGTGAGTATGAAAAATTTTCGACTCGTTTCGAAAACAATTCGCGTCTCGAAGAGGGAACACGAAATCCTCAACATAAAAACTACGCAGCGGAAAAGAAAACCATTTAAAATAATTTAAGATAAAACGGTAAGACTTGAAATCCTAGGGAAAAATCCAACGCACCCCTCGAACTACACAATCTGGTACCGCGCACTCACGTCTCTACTTCGACACCCCGCGCGTGCTCGCGCGGTGCCGCACGTGCCAACTCCACGTCACAGTGTCTCGCGCACGCTCACAGCGCCGCATGCCCCATGCACCCTGCCGCTATACAGCACGTCTGCGCGCACGTCCTCACCCGGCGCCGCACAACCCGTGAGCACTCGCAGAGCCGCGTGCCCCGCGCACCTGCGATCACGCCGCACTCCCACGCTCATCTACCCTTCTCTAGATTTCACTGTTCACATCTCAACCCATTGCATATCCCCTCGACTCCCAACCTCTCTCCCGAAATTTCGGCAGAGTAACGCCTAAAAACTTACTATCCCAAAATTTAAACCCTGCACACAATTCACCATAATCCAACAATATTCAACTATCAACCATCCAGAGAAAACCACCATAATAAAATCAGAGTTGAAGGACAACGAAAATCCTTCAAATAGAAATGAAGAAAATCTCAAGTATAACAATACGTACGTGTCCTCAAAACACTATAACCCCTCTACACAATTTCAAAAAAATCAACGTCTATACAACTCCGTTGTCTACATAAATACCCGACATAAAATAATAAATTCACTATCACCTACCACCACCATGAGTCGGGTCGCCCTAACAAAATCCGTCATCCGGTGCCTCGGGCGCACGCCGCCAACCATCCTACGCCTCTAGACTAGGCTCTCGAGGCTCACCAGCAGTATCGTCAGCACCTACACCACAGAACACACAACATAAGCCTAACGCTCAGTAAGTAATGTGATATGAAAGTAAAAGCCGACAATGCAATCCTATCACATGCAATCTCTACACTCACACTCATGTTGTCACATCTGTGACACGTAGTGCAGCCGCACCAGGGTAAGGAGGAACCTCACGCCACCCTACACCCTGACACGTCGCCACCATCTCGGACTTCCCAGCAATGAGGCCCACAAGCTACACACACGCATCACCACACGGCAACCACATCAGGGTAAGGGTGTACCTCGTGCCACTCTACACCCTGACACGTCGCCCCCGTCCCAGCCTCCCCAGCATAGGGCCACAGTTGCCATACACACACGTTTTGCGACAGCCCAGCCGGCCCACCCCTCGAGTAGAATCCGCGGTACCACTGCCCATATTCTCACCGTTGACACATTCACGCCGCATGACGGCCCAGCCGGGCCACCCCTCGAGTGGAATCCGCGACTGGTGAAGCACCGGCCCGCACACTAGCGGGATTCGCGGTACCACCGCCACACGTCCCACCACATACTCAAAACATGCTCAAAACCATTTTCGTTCACGTTTTTAAAATATGATGCATGTCAAACAATACGCACACACACCACAATCCATCACATAAACCTTAAAATTCTACGGTGTAGGCCCATTTGGGCAAAACGCACGCATGCACTACTTACCTGGCATCCTAAGCTCGCTCGATGCACAGATTCGCCAAAAAATGTCTCAACCTAAAACACAAACAACCACTCATCAATATTTATCTCAAAATCCACAAAATAGCTAAAAATAACCTTCCTTAACTACACTCATAAAATTCCAACTAAAACGGCCCATTGGTTTGGTTTGGCCGAAAACCAGCCCAAAGTTCGGATGCGCATAACTTTTGCGTCCGTCAACGGAATCAAACAATTCAAGTGGCTAAACGTCCCCTTAGGAACCTAGTTCAACATAATAAGACGGATTTTAAAACGGTAAGCCACAGACAGGCAAAAAATGCCAAAAACTGAATCTGCCATTTTTTTTATAAATTTCAACTTTTGTTTTTCTTCAACCAAAACTCACTCAATTCAGCTTTACGCACCAAAAACAGACATGCCACTATCACACGTCGGAATTCCACGAAAAATGCTCACTAATTCGACTTGGACCAAAATCCGACATAAATTTCCGACGCGCATAACTTTTGTGTCGGATATCGAAATCGAACGATTCCAACGGCCATACATTCCTCTAACAACCTATTTTCAACTCACAAAAACAAATTTTAAAATGATTAACCTAAGCTAAGCCAAAACGGCCAAAAACAGAATCTATTTTTATACGAAAAATAGCCGAAAATTCATCTTCGATCAAATCTCGCCAATTCCTTCACCAAACAATCACATTTCGATCTACCAATGCACACATTAATAATTTGAAGAGTTCGTAATTAGAAAACAGCATGGCAGCCCCAAAATCCTTCACGGTTTTTCTCCCCAAAATCGAGAATTCCTCAATCGGTTCATTGAACCCTGAACCCCTCCCTCATTCCTTCTAATTTATCCCATAATCTCCTGAAATGCAGAGGGCAAAACGACCCCATGCTCGGCCTTCAGAGTAGGGCAAAACTGAAGGGAAACTCCTTGTTCTCGGCGGTTTCGTCGCGGGAGAGCCGATCCACACACTGGCTCCAGCACACGCACACACTACACTCTAAAATGCTCCGACGACTGAGTCCTACTGGCGGGAATCTAAGAACAACCAAGCTTCCACGCTCGGTCGACAGAACCAAAGAAAACAGGGGAGAACTCACCTTCGGTTTCTCAGCGCGGGAAGGCAAGGCAGCTCCTCTCTTCAGCTCACCGGAGTACTCTGAGCACCAGCGTCTCTTTCTCGGCGGTCGGTCATCAGCGATTTCTCCTCCCCAATCTCTCTCTCGCTCCTCTTTCTCGACCGTGCGACACTCGATGGAATGGCTTCCACCCGAAGCCATTCCACCATATATCATTTTTTTTAAAAAAATAAATTACAAATTACAAAACTGCCCTAACGTGTTTTAATCTTCCGTAATTTCGTAAATTTCTCGACCTCCCGACTTTAAATTCCCAATACCATCGCAAAAGTAGGCTCCGAGTCTTAAAAATTTAAATTTCCCGTTGAAATATTTCTCAAAACCTCGACCGAGATTAAATTTAAAAATTTCGGAGATAAAATTAAAATTCGAAATTTTCGGATTATTATATGGGCAGGGTGGGTATAGGTACGGGTTTTGGGTGTGTAATCGAAATGATTTTAGTTATTTTAAGTCGATTGAATGTATAGACAGATTTCAAATTCTAGTAGTCGTTTTCCTTACTTAAATTATGATTTTGAGTTGATGAAAAAGTGTGCGTTGGATTACTATTAGCGTCGAGTCAAAATCCGATTGATTTCGTGAAGTTTTTAAGGTTTTTTTTTAAAATAGAGTTTCTGGGAGGAAGTGTCGACCAATAGGGTTAGTGGTCGACCAGACCCTGCAAGTGTCAATCGCGAGGGTCGACTTGCGCGGGCAGAGAGCATCAAGGTGTCGACCTGTGAAAGCAGGTGTTGTACGCTCTTTGAGATGAGCGTAGAAGTGTCGACCAGTGTTCTCAGTGTCGACTGACGAGAAGACCCTAGAGAAACGTAGTGTCGCCTGACGTTTGCCAATCTCGACCGATGAAAAACCCGAGACAACCCAAGTGTCGACCGATCCTTACAAGTGTCGACTGGTGTTTCTGTTTTATGTTTCGTAAAATGAAGTTTTATTCAAACTGATTTTAATTGCGTTTTCCACTACAATGCTATTTAAAATATTTTAAAAAATGTTGTTTTAAGTCGAGAAATAAAAGTTTTAAATTTTATTCAAATTTTCCGAGCGTAGTGAGTGAGTAGTAGAAGGGTGCTAACCAGGAACCGTGTAGGGTTTCCGGGGCGTTACATAAAATCACCAAAATCTTCACATGATGTGATAAACATGTAGTAAAATTTTCAAGTAATGCAATATCGTTTGTTATTTTTTTCATTATACGTGAATAGAAACAAGGGGTATTTTAAAAAAATACCAAATAATATTTTATTTATTTAAAAATCTTACCACATGTTCATCACATCATGTAAAGGTAATATAGAAATTTTGGTGATTTTATAACATTTGTATGAGTTAATATAATTATTTTATGTATATTTTATAAAATAATTTACTAAAATTACAATAAATCATACAAGTGTTAGAAAATCACGAATATTTTTAGATTATTTTTTCATTACATGGTAAAATTGTTAAGTAAATCTAATATCTTTTGTTATTTTTATAAAATACTCATCGTTTCAATTCATGTATAATGAAAAAAATATCAAACAAAATTGAATTTACATGAAAATTTTATCACGCGTTTAACACATTATGAAAAGATAGTATAGATATTTTAGTGATTTTTAATGTAACAATCGGGATTTTTGTAACTGAATTTTTAGAAAATTCGTGTTGGTAAACAGCAGAATTTGAGTCGGAATCGAAAGCGGAGAAATTGTACTAATAGATGAAAGACTATTTTGAAACTAATGGAAAAGAGAAAATTTTAAAAATTCGACTCGAAACAGACTGAATAACAATTTAACTAAACGATTAAAGTGTGAGGACGAAAAGTTAATTAGGATTATATTATTTTTATAATAATAAAATAATATAAAGAAACAGAGAGGAGAAGAATTAGTAAACCCCTCTCCTCCCTTCAGCTTCCTCTTCCTCCCTACCTCATGGTCTTCTGCATTCTCCCTTCCAGCTGATGCCGATCCTCTCCATTTCTTTGCCAATCTTCAGATTTTCAGTAAGTTTGAATTAGGTTTTGAGTGGATAGTTAGTCTTTTAGTGTTTTGAGCGTTAAAAATTGGAGTGGAGAGATTTATTAGATAGATTGGTAAACCCTAAGTGGGACGAGCAAGGTTTTAAGGAAATAGCCGATTGTTATTGTTTATCGATGTTAAGCATGAGGTAAGGTTGGGTTATTGATTTTATGGTGAAAAATTTGGTGAGTTATGTTGAAAAACCAAAAATGTGGAATTTTTGGGTGGAGGGCGGACTATGTTTTTGGTGTTTTTGCTCTTAGCTACGGTTAGGCGTTTAAAACTCTTTTTGGTATGTTAAACTAGGTTATGATTGGAGCGTTTGGTTATTGTAATCGAGTGATTCCGATAACAGACGCAAAAGTTAAGCGCATTGGAAGTTTAAGCTGATTTTGAGCCGAGTTGGGTTAGTGAGCAATTTTTGCGAATTTGTGGAGTGTTGTGCTAGTACGGTGGTTTTAGTGCGTGAGTAAAGTATTGGGATGAGTTTTAACAGAAAACGGTTTCTGTTGTAGGTTGAGCAAGTTTTTGGTGAAACGAACATCACGGAAAGATAGTACGCCAGGTAAGTAGTATATGTAGTGTTTCCATGTGCATTGCCCTTGCGGGCCTACACCATGGGACGGTAGGGTGGTATTGTGTGTTTTGCCTGTTTTTGTTCAGTGATGCATCATGTTTTGAAAAGTGTAACAAAAATAAATTTGAAAATGGTTTCGTGTGCGAATGTGAAGTGTGATGTGTGGCTGTGAGAACGATGTGTGTGTTGGCAGCTTTAGCTCCGTTGCTGTAGGAACTGGAACGGTAGTGATGTGTCAGGGGGTGGTGTGGTGAGTGCGTCCAGTCTCACCTTAGGATAGCTCTTGCGGTGTTTACTGTGAGCAACTCTGGCCCCGTTGCTGGAGGAATCGAGACGGCGACGACGTGTCAGGGGGTGGTGTGGCGAGTGCATCCATTCTCACCCTGGAATGGTTGCGGTGTGTGGAGTGACGCGTGTGTACGGTTTGAGAGCCTTATTGTTGGAGGAACCGGGACGATGGCGACATGCCAAAGTGTGAGGTAGCAAGAAAGTCCAGCCTCACCATGGTGCGGCTATGCCACGCGGCACCAGTTGTGACAACATGAGATTGAATGTAGAGACTGTATGTAATAGGATTGCATTGTCAATTTTACATTTTCATATTGCACTACTTACTGAACGCTAGACTTATGTTGTGTGTTCTGTGGTGTAGGTGCAGAGATTCCTGCTTGTGAGTTCTGAGAGTCCAGGCAGGATGCATAGGCAGTTGGCAGCGCGTTACCATGTGGCGGCAGGTGGAGTTCGTCACGCGGCCCAACCCGTGGAGTGAAGCCGAGTGGTAGGTTCTGAGATTGTGTTTTGTAGAGTCCATGTCGAGTGTTGACACATAGGCGGGTTTGAACGTTTATAGTTAGGATTGGTGTATAGTCGTGTTTTGAAAGTACTCGTAGAATTTTGTCTTAAAAATATAGGTCTTCACTTTGTGGTTTTAATCGCGAAAGGTTTTGCCGTTTGATTTTTTTTTAACTTGTTTCATTTTTAGACTGCTGGTGCAAAGTATCGACCAATGTCCATAGATGTCGACCGGTCAGTGTAAAATGTGATATGAGGGTCGACTACGGGGTTCGACCTGTGCAGGCCGGGAGAAATAAAGTGTCGACTGGTGTCTGTAGGTGTCGATCGGTTAGTGTAAAATCAGTGAAAATGTCGACCGTGGGGTTCGACTTATGCGGGTAGAGAAAATTAAAATGTCGACCGGTGTCTGTAGGTGTCGACCGATTAGTGTAAAATTGGTGAGAGTGTCGACCAAGGGGTTCGGCTTGTGCGGACAGAGAAAATTAAAATGTCAACCGCTGAATGCAGGTATCGACTGCTTTTCATTATGTGTGTAGAAGTGTCGACCGTGAAGTTCAACCGGAGCGAGTAGAGAGTATGAAGGATTCGATCGGTATTTACAGGTGTCGACTGGTACCTCGTTTTAGAATGTTTTGAAGAGTGAAGTGTCATTAAATGGACTTTCGATTGAGTCTTTCGCTGCGACGATATTTTAGGTGTTTTTTTTCAAAATTTTGTTTTAAGTCGAAAGGTAAAAGTTTAAAATTTTATACGAATTTTATCGAGATGATGATTAAGTGTACGATTGGCGACCCGGGTCTGGAGACGACTCAGGGGCGCTGCAAGGGTGGTGATAGCAAAGAGTGAGCCGGAGACCGCGTGGGTTTTTGGGACATTACACTAACAATTGTATGATTTATTGTAATTATTTTACATATATTTTATAAAATAATTCATAAAAATTACAATAAATCTTACAAGTATTATAAATCACGAAAATTTTCATATTATCTTCTCATAATATGCTGAACATGTGATGAAATGTTTAAATAAATCTAATATAATTTGATTTTTTAAAAAATTAATTTATAAATTGAAGTTTCATCCAGATCGGCTGTCCGTTCTCGGGTGTGAACATTAAACGAATGGCGATTGACTGTATACTATAGTTTGATTTGTTAAGTTTTATATAGTTTAAAGTTTGGACGGTTAAGATTGATAGTTAAGAATTTTATTTTTAAAAAAAATTATAATTTAGGATTTAAATAAAAAAAAATATCTATTTTTTTTTATTAATAAGATGACTTTTTCTGAACTTTTTGAGAAAATAATTAGTTCTAAACAACGAGAGAAATTGGCCACAAATACAGCTAGCAGAGACAAATTATTCTTTTGAATGAGATGATTTTCGTGTTAACTAGCAAGCTAGCACACAGCTAGCAGACAGAGACCAAAGGCTCGAGTTTAAAATGAAACAGATTTACATTTTTTATGGCTGATTAAATGTTGAGGGTTTTCTCAATAGGGTTCACATAATAAAGATTTTTTTCCTGGAAAAGCAAAGCTTTTGCGTATTGGGAGCAGCCTCAATTTGATCGCCAAAGTTAGAGAAAGTTGTGTATCCGAGCTTGGCCCAAGAAATGATTATTATAAAGCCGATTACTTCGTATGGATTGTCGACAAACCAACCATATAGTGAATTAGTACAAAAGACTTACGTAATCAAGTAAATGCCTAAGTTAATTTGTCAAAGAGAATAAACTAATAGTAGAGGTCCAAGATTGGTTACTCAAGATCGGTTGGTTCTTCAAACAATGTGGACCACAACAAATGCAGATAATTTAGCAAAAAGGTCAACAATCATATAAGTAGGTCCACAAAACGCAATGAATAACTTTAGACAACAAATCCAATAAGATTGTCCTATTCCAGAGGGGCTAACCATTACAAGTAATGAAGATAATAGTCATAAAGATACCCTTTCAACTAGGTAAAATCAAAATCAAAGTGAAGTTTCTTTGAGACCTACTCAACCCAATGCTCGAGCCCAAACCTACTAAGAACGAGTAATTAACAACTCTAATGAGTGCGCTAATCTCATTAAGCCCTCCATTTTAACCATCTAGATCATTTTCCAAAAGAAAGTGGTGATAACGAAAAATAGTCTTGAACAAGAGATTTATGTCGACGCTGACTTTGAAGAAGAGAATGAGGGAAGAGTAGTTCATGTTTTAAGAATTTTGCTTACCTCAAAACAACCAAACAACTCAACATCATGAGATCTTGCAAACATGATGTATTATTCTTAACAAAGTTTGCAACAAATCGTTATAGAAATGATATTTATTGTTTCTAAGCATTGTTAATAACAATAAGCTCAGCAACGGAGAAGCATCCTTACCCATACAAGATTACATAGATTAACAAGTACTTTGAAGTTCTAGAAATAAACATTTTGCAAGGTTTTAATATGATCAAAAAATATTACAAAGATGAGATTGTATGTGATGTAGTGAACATAGATGCTGGTAATGTCTTATTGGAAATAATAAGATACTGATGGTGATGATAGTTATGAGAAAAAAGTTAATCCTCTTGTCTTTGAATAATTTGGCAAAGAAAAATGTATGGGTACAATATTTTCAAGTGTCCATAACCCGAGTAACGAGTCTTTGCAGGCACAAAACTTGAAGACAAGTTTACTTCAAGTGGAAGGAGTTGATGCAATATAAGCCCATGACACATTGCATTTAGTTATTTGTTTAAATTAATTATTTTCTCAAGCTAGATTGTTTTCCTTAACAAACTTTTGCTACAACAGAATAAATGCAAGATATCTTGCGATGCGGTGAGCCATTATTTTCTTTACTCAAGTATCCTTTCAAATTTTTAACTTCTTAAAGTGACTTTCATTTGTCATGTAATATTTAAAAACTTTATTGAGTGAATTAACCACATGCATGAAGTTTACGAAAAATTTTAGAAATTTATCAATTAAAAAGTAAAAAGAAGTGGAAACCCAAAATTTAAAAACTTGAACGATGGAACAACCAAAAAGGAAAATTAATCGGATAGAATTAGGATTTTGGTAAATTATAAATTATGGAATTAAGAAAATTTAAAATAAAAAAAAACACAAAACTTCTCGAAGAAGCTTCATTCTTACCAGACACTATCTCTCTCTCATTCTCTCCTTCGCGTTTCTTTCTCTTTCTTTTCTTCTTCTTCCCAAGAAAAACCAGCGTCTCTCAACGCCAACATTTTCTCTTTTTCTTGCAAGGAAATTCAAGATAAATTAAAATGTTGGTTATGGTTAAGCAAAAGGTTAGCTTCATGTTAAAAGAGATTACGTTTTAGTGGGTTTTATGGAGAATTGTGAAACCCTAACTATGATGCCCAATTTTGTTTTTTTAAGCCTACTCTTCTCCATACCTTAGCATGATCAATGATAATTGGATATAATGCATTGTCTATGGATGAAATAGATGAAAAATATTAAAGTGAAAATTAATAGTTAAAAATGGTGGATATATAGGACATTTTGGTTTCGTGGAATTTTGGTTTTGTTAATATTTTTCTTTAAAAAGTAATTAGAATAATAGACTATTTAAGGAGTCCATAGCCATTGGAATGTTTGAATTTTGATATGTATAGCAAAAGATATGGGATTTTGAAGTTATGCTAAATTAATGTACAATTTTTGAAAATTTGCTAAGAATGATTAAATATGGTTTCCTATTGCTTGAAAGTAATTGTTGAAAATGTATATGTTTAGATTTTTTAACTCAACAAAGGAAAATGATTGATTTCCTCAATTTCGCTAAAGACTCGAGGTAAGTGTATGTTGTATACGTTTCGCTGATTAGCTTACACCACAGAGAGTTAGGAAGTTGATGACTAGAAGGATGTAAATTGTAGATGTAATAATCCAAAAATTTAACAGAATTTAGTAAAGTTTAATAAATTGATTTATGGAATATTTTAAACTTAGAAATTTACGAGCAGCTTTTAAATGAAGAAACTTAGAATTCTAAGTGAGGGGGAAATAAAATTTTGAAAGATGAGTGAAAGAAACAACGAAATGTGGCAGGAATACGAAATATTTAAAACATAAGGGCAAAATGGGAATTTAGAAAATAAAAATAAAATTTTAATTTTTAAAGAGGAGTGGCTTCACAAGGAAGCCACTCCCCTGCTTTGGCAACCGGGGGAAGGAACACCTGAGCGAGAGAGAGCACAAGCAACGTTCTTCCTCCAACGACCACTAGATTCCGGTCACCATTCCTACGAGCAAGCTCCGACGAGCTGAATCCTCCCTCTTGCTCTTTATTTCCGCGCTCAATCTTAATGAAAATAGGTGAACTTTTCCTCCCTGTTTCCACTCTGTTGATTGGCCGAGTTATAGTTTGATTGATGAAGCGGGCTGGGTTGATTCTTTGGTTTATTTTGTGACGAAAATATGAGGGAATTAGAGATGTGAGATGGGTGACCATCAATGGGCAGTGGTGCCCGAGTTTTTAGTGAGAAACCAAGAGGATTTGTGCAATGTGTGTTTCGATTTGACCTGGGTTGTTCAATTTTGATTAGTTAATGTTGAATGAATGAAATGTGGCCGATTGGTGAAGAAATTGGGGAAATTGGATTGAAGTTGAAATTTTGGGACATTTTAGCATAAAAACCGGTTCTGTTTTTGGTGTTTTTCACCTAACTACAATTTATCATTCTAAAATCCCTTTTAGTATGTTAAATAAGATTATTAGAGCAGCGTTTAGCCACTGGAATCATGCGATTTTGATAACCAGCGCAAAAGTTATGTGTGTCCAAAGTTTAGGTCTGTTTTCTGCTGAACCAAATTAGTGACCCATTTCAGTTTGGTTTGTATGGGTTTAGCTAGAAACTATGATTTTTAGCACGAATAGTGAATTTTGAGGTGAATGTTGATGAATGAATGTTTATGTTTTAGGTCAAGCCCAAAATTGATAGGAACGAGCAACACACAAGCTAACGATGCTAGGTAAGTAATGTTTGCATCCATGTTGCCTTTATGGGCCTACACTACAGAACGTTAGGGATGATTGTGTGTTTATGTTCATGTATGTTTTCGCTTTGTCATGCATCATATTTTGAAAACGGTACGAAAATGAATTTGAGCATGTTTTAAGTAAGTGAGTAATGTGATATGTAAACAGTGAGGATAATAGTTACGTGGCCTCAAAGGAAGTAATTCGCCCTTCGACGCAGACAAAGAATCGACTTGGAAAACCTGATTCGCTTCCCCATTCCGTATGAGGATCATTGTCAGGGAGATTCGTATGCAACTTGTGGGCCCCGTATCCAAGTTAAGCTAGAACGGTAGCGACGTGTCAGTGACAGTGTGGCATAAGGGCCAACTGACCTGACGGCGGTTGCATGGCAGGCTTCGAAGGAAGTAATTCGCCCTTCGACGCAGATAAAGAATCGATTTAGGAAACCTGATCTGCTTCCCAACTCAGTAAGAGGATTGTGTAATACGCATTATGATATGACAACATGAGGGAGAGAGTGTAGAGAATACATATTTTAGGATTGCATTGATGATTTTCATGTTCATTTCTGCACTACTTACTAAGTCTTAGGCTGACATGTGTTCTGTGGTGGACCGTCCCTAGCCTAGCCAGGAGTAGCAGACAGTTGTGGCACACTGCCATGCACTGGCAGGTGGACTTTGTTAGAGCAACCCGATCCATGAAGTTAGGCTAGTATAGATGGGGTTTGGGGTTTTGAGAGGCATTTTGAGTGATTTTGGTGATGCGTGTGTCTATTTATACATATGGGCATTGCATTGCCCTATATGGTGGATTTTCTTCATTGTTAGTCGATGAGTTTGTTTTCCCTCAACTCTGTTTCCTTTAGGTGATTTCGTATAAAGTTGGATTGATGGATATGAAATTTTAGTTTGGAAACGTTGTATGCCGGTTTAGTTCATTTTGGGGATAGCCGTTTTTAGGCGTTACTCTGCAAAAATTTTGGGAAAAACACCGTGGCAACGAGTGAGAGGAATAGAAGGGGCATGCAGCGCCGACGCCGTCAGCTGGATCGCCCGGTCGACAGCGACTCCGGTTGTAAGGAGGCGGCGACAACGACGATTTCTTTTCAAAAAAATTTAGCTTTCACCTTTACGTTTAGATTTAGAATTATTTTTATACGATGGTTTTATCGTCCGATTTTTAAGCGCTTTTAATTAGTTTTTGCTGCGTAAGCCTTTTATAAAACGTTTTCAAATCACTCGGTTTTAGATATAATTTGGATAAAATAGAGTTGGATCATTTCAATATGGTGTCAGAGCGAACCGAAAATCAATGGGTTTTTAGGGTGTGACAGGAGATTTATAAATATATAAATTTATAGATATCTGGTTGGGTAGAGGTTATTAAGTTGATAGTTGTTGATATGAGCTTTTATCATTTATTGATGGATCTATTTAGCTGCTTAGTTTATGTTACGTTTATGGTATTGAGGATATGTATGTTTTATGCATTTATGCATCATGTTTTATAAACTCATGGAAAATGATTTTAAGCATATGTTTTCATGAAAGTATGATATGAAAGAAAATACATAACTGTCATCTTTGAGTAAAAAATAAGTATGTCTGTCCCATAAGGTGTGACTACTTTATTTTTTTAAATAGCAAGTATGGTCGTCCCGTAATGTTAAACCACAAGGTGTGCATACTTCCTCCAGCACGAATCCAATATGACTAGAGGCAGAAAAAGAGAAGACAGAAAATAACATGATTTACGAACTGCATGCATGTTCGTAAGCATTTATCTTATTTTGTATTACTTACTGAGCATTAAGCTCATTAGTTAACTTTATGGTGTAGGTGACGTTATCACAGGTGAGGACGTTGAACTTCAAAATGATTGATAGTGCAGTTGACGGAGAACGTCTATGGCGTGTGTTTGTAGCTGCTAAGAACGATTTTGACATGTGGGCTAATCCGTATGGTTTTGGTTCGAACTATGTACATAAGTAGATAGTTTTCAAACATTTTGATAAAAAAAGCATATGTTTGTTTGAACGTTTGTTATCAAAAATAGTTTTCTTTAAACACATTTAGATGATAGATTCACTTTTAAGTTTGAGGCTTCCGTTATGTTTTATGAAACTAACATGATTTTTTATCATTTTGTTCGTGTTACGAAAACAATATCAGGATGCGTGTTGGGATGATCTCTTGAGATGAAATTTTATAGATGAATTGAGAGTTGGACATATGATTTTTTTATAGAGTTGGATATATGATTTTTAGGTGGAATGATCAATTTGGAAGTTGATGAAAAAGGAGAAAAAAATTGGTTGAGGGTTGAAATTGCAGGTGTGGTTTTGGAAAAGAAAATTAAGAAAAAGAAAAAGAGGTGTCGATCGATCGCCGCATGAAGGGCGATCCATCGCACCCCATTGAGTGCCTTAAGGGTCGGCACCAGAAGGGGTGCCGATCGATCAACGCTTGACGGTAGCGCGCAGGTAGAGCGCGCTTGAGGGAAGCGCGCACAGGCAGAGCGTTGCGCGCACATGCAGGACGCTAACGATCGGTCGGCTAGGAGAGACGATTGATCGCTCCTTAGTTTTGGGTTCTAGAATTGGCACCCGAGAGGGTGCCGATCAGTCACCAAATGGCAGGCGACCGATCGGCCCCTCAATCTCCCAGGTAGAATTTCCACCCATGAAGGTGTCAATCAATCGGTATCTTCTGCGCCGATCGATCGGTTGTAAGCACTATTCATACAGTGCTGTAAAAAGAAAAAATTTTAAGGAAATTTTACGAATGTTTTTCAAATAAAATTTGTACGTTTTTAGTCATTTTTAAAATGTACGATATTTTCAAAGTATTTTATAAAATTTCACGAAAATTTAAGTAAATAACGGCCAAATTACGAGACGTTACATGTCTACTGTAAATTTTAGTTAATAGAACAAAACTAGCTTAACAATCAATTCTCATTTTCAGCTATTTGGGATTATTACCATCTAGACCAAATTTTTCGATTTGGTCCCTAATTCTCCCACATTTTTTAATTAAAAAATAATAAATTACAATATTGTATAAAGATTTTTTTTCTAATAAAATTAACTTAAAGATTAATAAAGTAACGAGAATGTTTGATTTTATGCTCTAGTCTCCGTATGCTTTATAATGTATCAAAATTTATTCCTAAATTTACAGCCAGCTATGATTTGTTCTTGCAACTGTGCAAATCAATCAATATTGTCTCCAAATTTAGCTCAACCAAACCCTAATAAAAAAATTGATTCCCAATTAACAAACCTAAATTAAAGAAGATTTCTAATTTTCGATGTATGGTAATAAATCACAAATAGGAAATTACTCCTTACCCTTTCTTCTTTGAACCTAACCAATGATAGAGTAAGATTGGTTTCATCCCATCAAATAGATTATCTCGTGCATGGTTAAATACGCTGTGTAATGAGTTAGATTAAAATGAATCAAGTTAATCACATTAGAATAATTTAATGTGATTGAAAATAGCAATAAACCATGGTGAGCAAAGATAATCTATTTAAGCTATTACATTAGGTTTTAATTTGGAAAAAATAACTTAAGAAACAAAAATTGACCAACCCATTGAAGATATATATATTCAAATAAAAAATATAGGTGTGATATTAGATACCTTAAGTTGTCAATTCACGGTGGAACTAAACCAATTAAAGGTGTGGATTTTTAAGCAAAAATTAGTAGAAGTGCTTCTAATGCACATGATAATTGAAAGGGTTGTGAATTTAATCCCAACCATTTTAAGGTCACAAACTAAATACCTTAAGGAAATAATTGGCTTTAGAATTAAAAATCAATTGAATTTGAGGATAAAAAATTATGGATGTGTGAAGTCAATACAATGCGTAAAGAAGTAATCAAACTATGACCATCGATTTTGGGTGATTAATATTAAATGTTAAAGTTGCATTTAAGGAGGATAAAACGGGTCATATAGACTACATTTAAGATGATGAAACAATCTTTCAAATAAAAATTTAAGGTTGATAGGGTACTGCCACATGTCACCTTAAAATTAGTCACATTATGTGATTAAAGTATTAGCTGTAATTACAGTTAATTAATCATAGTTAGTTATATTAATTATAATGATTAACTTAGGACTAATATACATTTAATTATTTTAAGCTAAGTATATTTAAAGTATAAGAAATCATGGCATTTTTTACAATATCCATCCATGAAATAGTGAAATGGCAAACTTTAAAAGATAACTTTACCTGACGGTGAAATGATAAAGGATAATATTACCAAAGAGTAATGTAGAAATAAAGAGAGAGGTGATATTTGTAGTAAAAATTATGTAGGGAAGAAAATCAAATTTTAGTCACATTTTGCCACTTCATCAATTTCCTGTTAATCTCTTATTTCATTATTACAGCCATCAAGTTTTTCTTCAATTTTTACTCTACCTAATTTTATTTATCGATAGATTTTGTCCTCGTGAGATCAAAATTTGCTTATTATTTATTATTTTATAGTGACATGTGTACTTGCATAGAGTATCATTTTGGTGAACAAGATTTTGGCTTCGTTTTTATGTACAGAGTTTTTCAATTTTAAATTTTTGTGGAGTTCATAATAGAAATATATCTTACTTATTGTTTTTCTCTCTTCTCATTCAGGAACTCCTAAATTGATGTGGTACGAGGACGGTCAAAACCTAATACCCTACAATCCGGAGATTAAAAGAATGTTTAGAGAAAGGAGATGCTAACAACGACAATGATTTATTGAGGGAGAAAATATGATTCCTGAAGCTGCCATAAAGAATGAACAACATAACAATGTTGATGAACCAGAATGGTCAATTTTAGATTATGCAATTCAAATTTGGACAAAGTAAATCATGGTATCGTTCGACCAATGATTCAGGCTACATAGTGGGAGCTACGACTGTTAATGCTTGAAATGTTGCAAACAAGCAGGTAGTTTAGTGGCATAGCGACAAAAGATCCGTATTTGCATTTAATGGTATTTATATAGTTATATGATATGTTCGAAGATGAAGCAACACATTGAGAAGCTAAAGTGTTTTTTTCATACTCACTCTTAGATCAAGCCAAGGCATGGCTGAACTTGTTACCATGAAATTCAGCAAATTCATGGCTAGAAGTGGCCATAAAATTTGTAATGAAATATGTTCTACTAGTGAAGAATGCAAAAATTAGATGTGATAGTATGAGCTTCCAGCAGCAAGATGGAGAAAGTGTGTACGAAACTTGGGAAAGATTCAAGGAGTTAGTGAGGCAATGTCCAAATCAAGACATCTTTTCATGAGTCTAGTTGGAGACTTGATAACCTTTGAATCTACAAAACAAGGGTTATGCAAGAGAAAAAGTCATGATGTGGTTTTCTTGGCTAAATCCGAGAATACAATGAAATTCGGAAGTAATCTTATCAATGAAGTGATGAATGAGCCCTGCAAATTACATGTGAAAATAAAACAAAATACAAAAAATATGCAAATAGTCTCGTAACGAGTTCAAAAGGCAACCTAGAGCACCTTTTGGGGAATGCAATCTTCCAAAGAAGATTACAACGACACAAGGTTTAGTTTGGTCACATTTTCTCTATTTTCTAAGATCTTAGAAAAGAAGTAGAGAAGGTGATGATAAGAGTCTCCAACAAACCTCGGCTTGGAGAACAATTCGGAGACACAACTCTCTTTGATTGATGTTAAACTGATGACTTACCTTGAGCTGAGACTCATTGACTTGAGAGAAAGAGTCTACTTGTTTATTGCATGATCAGAACTAAATACAATGTTATGAAAAAAATAATTAAATATGCCCTTAAGGTAGTGAGGGTTTTTGGTTCACGAAAAAAGGAGACAATTTGCTTGGTTGATTAAAAGCGTCCACGCGTGCGCTCCTCCATCTTCGACCGTGGAGATGGCTTCTTTGCATGGTAAGTTATTTTGAAACTTGTGGGGAGAGGATAGGCTAGCATATTCAAATTCAAATTCAAATTAGGCTCTCTCCCCTTTAAGGATGGGCTGATCTTCAAATGTTGATTCAAGGATGTGATGGACTGAGCTTCATTTGGCACGCATGCTTAAGTAAGATCATTAAATGCGCGCGCCCTTCTACCTTAGTGTGGGCTGATTTTCTATTGTGATCTATTAGACCTTGATGCTTGGTCTTTTACTAAGTGAATTGTTTGCACACTTATCATTTCTTCAAATGGATCGGGCCTCTCTTGGTGTTTTCATGGGTTTGTGTGCTTGTAGGTTAAGGTTGCGCACCATGTCTTTGTGAACACATCCCTTACAACCATACTACTCTTAACATCCATCTATCCTAGCATCCAACTAACGCATGCATGCAATTATAAGGCTAATGTTTGCCAAAGTAACCGAGGGCTTTGATACCATGCTGTAACAACCCCAAAAATATTACCTATTTTTGTAGCGTACATATACTCACCTATAGAAATATGGCTAAAAAAAACTTTTGAAATAATTTTGAAGTTCATAGCAAAACACTTTTCGTTAAACGTTGGCTGAAAACTGTTTATTAAAAACCATATTGAAATCACAAAGAATTTTCAATATATATGTATATATATATATTCATTTTTTTTATATAGAGCCGATCGGTAGGCTCTCTCCCCTTTAAGTAAGATGTTTGAAATATTTTTGGAAATGGGCATTAATTTGTTGATGGGTATTAATTTGTATATTATGTTTATGTCATTGGCGATTTACTTATTTAGTTACTTCTGAATTGTAGTGTTTAGAGTCATTTTTTTGTTATAAGGGTATTTTCGTCAAAATTGTTTACTTTTGAAACCCTAGCATGAAATGGTTGTTTCTTGCTATATAAATTTGGGAACAATGGAATACAAGAGGGGATTTTTGGTTTTATCAAATTAGATAGAAATTCTCTTAGTTTCTTGAAGAAACTTCGAACATATCAAGATCTTCTTGTGCTGTTCAAATTCCGACTTATCAAACGAACAAGCATATTCGTTTGTGGCGTCCTCTTTATTTCAAGGTTCGGATCTGTATAGATTTCGAGTCAAGGATTTTCTTCCTTTTGAACTTGTAGATTTTGGTTTTATGACGCTGCCAATACTCCAATTGCATCATTTGGTATCAGAGCCATTGTTGGCGTGGGCCCATAACCCACAGGTCCTAAGTTCGAGTTCGTAAGGTTCTATCTATTCCTTTCTATTTTATCTTTTGTTTTAGAATTTTGGTTCTTGAGCCGTGAAATCTGTTTCAATTTATTTCGATCATTTGCCAATCAAATAAGCCTCAAACAAAAATATTGTCTTCTTGTACATCATAGAATGGCGTGTTAACTTTCTGTAACAGTTAGGGTTCTAAATTCAAATTTGAATTCAAAAATTCTCAAATCTATTTAGAAATTAGAAACCTAATCTAATAAATGAATAAAAAAAGTCCTAAGATATCGTTTCTCGGATGAACCTTGCCTGAACATCGTCCATATTCAGAAGAAGTTTAGATTTCCAATAGAATGCTTCTCCTAAAATCCGAGTAAGATCGGATTTTTCAGCAAGAAATCTGAGTGGATTTCGAATTTTGGGGGAGGAGGTTGGTTACGAATCTCCTTTATAAATAGAGGTCTTCAGTGATGAGGGAAACTCACACTATAACTCTTTCCCCTCTCGAGTTCAAAGAGCTTACCTCAATTCGCAGCCTCCAACCACCTCTCAGCCTCCGACGCGACAAAATTTCTCTCGGTCGAAGTCGTTGCCGACATCGAGAACAACTCTCGGGTGTTCTGGTCTGAAGGACAAGAACAACCACCACCCATTAGCGTAAGTTCTCCTCCCTCGCTCTGTCTCCCTCTCAGTTTCACTCGCGCTCTCTCTGATTCTCTCTCTCTCTCTCTATTCGTAGCACGGGAAGACGACGAAGAAGGAGATGGTTTTATTTAAAAACTACAACTGGTTCTTTTAAGAAGGTCCAGTCGAACCGAACTGGTCCAGTCGAACCGAACTGAATTGGCCCAGTTGATCTAGATTGGCCCAGTTGAACCGAATCAAACCAGTTGACCCAGACCGGCCCAGTTGACCCTAATCGGCCCAATTGACGCAAATCGGCTAAGTTGACCCAGATCAGCCCATTTGACCCGAATCGGCACTCTTCACCCAAACCCAAACCAAATTTCGACCCGAATTTGACCGAACCGATCTAAGATTAAATCGGTAAGGATTTTCTGTTCAAATTCTTTTAAGTTGGAATTAATTAATTAGTATTTTAATATCGACATTCTAATTAGGTAGGAAAGATCTTGGAAGTTATCCGAATCTATCCAACCAACCCGATCTGACACAAAAGAAGAACGTAAGGAATTTCTGCCGAATTTCTTTGAAATTGGATTTATCAACTAGAAATTTAATGCTAAATATTCTATTTGAGCAAGATATCATTGGGAATAGTAAATAAATCCCGATAACCATATCGCTCGGAATCCAAATAAGTAAAAATACAGTTTTTCCATGTTTTGACTATGGTCCTACATCACAAGATATTATATTATTTTTTTATAACTGTTTTATTACACGAGTTGATATTTGAACACGCATGTTTCGGCATTGATTTATAATAGTATGAAGATAAAATTGGTAATACATATTGTATGTGCATGAAAACGACAGAATTGACGGAAAATATGTGATAGCAAAAGTTTGAATGACAATGAAAAGGTGTAACGGCCCCGAGTCGTCTCCAGACCTGGGTCACCAACCGTATACTTAATCGTAAAAAATTTAAAACTTTTGGTTCCTCGACTCAAATCGACATCCTTGAAAAATATTTAAGAACGCCACAGCAAAAAACGCAATTTAAATAAACTTCACTTTTTAAAATATAAAAATAAAGAAATCGGTTGACATCTGTAAACGCTGGTCAACACCTTAATTCTCTCTGCCTGCACAGATCGAATCTCACGGTCGACACTCCCACTGATTCTCAACCAACCGGTCGACACCCACAGTCACCAGTCGATACTTCATTTCTCTCTGCCTGCATAGATCAGACCCCGTAGTCGACACTTTCACTGATTTTTACACTAACCGGTTGACACCCACACTCGCCGGTCGACACCTCATTTCTCTCCGCCCGCACAGGTTGAACCCCAGGGTCGACACTCACATTCCATTTTACACTGACCGGTCGACACTGTACATCAGCAGTATAAGAATACACTAGTTCGAAAGAAAACGGACAACGAAAACTTCCACGATTAAAACTATGAAATAAATATCTGTATTTTTAAGACATAATTTCCGCAAGTAATTTCAAAACACAACCTTACACCAATCCCGACTATAATCGTGCCAAACAAACCTACGTCCTCAAAATCTATACATTTGACTTATACCTCTAAAAAATAACCTAAAAGAACCACCATCTAGACTCGCTCCACGGGTCGGGTACCCTAGACGAACTCTACTTGCCGACACATGGTAGCACACTGCTAACAGTCTACTCATCCTACCTGGGCTCTCGTAACTCAGCCAATGGAATCTCTGCACCTACACCACGGAACGCACAACATAAACCTAACGCTCAGTAAGCAGTGCAATTTGAGACGTAAAACTGACAATGCAATCCTATCACATGCATTCTCTACACTCAAACTCATGGTGTCACATCTGGTGCCACGTGGTACAGCCGCACCATGATGAGTCTTGACACTCTCGCCACCTCACACCCTGACACGTCGCCATCGTTCCGGTTTCTCTAGCAACGAGGCCCTCAAACCGTACCCACGCGTCACTCCACACACCGCAACCATTTCTGGGTGAGGTTGGATGCACTCGCCACACCACCCCTGGCACGTCGCCATCGTCTCGGTTCCTCCAGCAACGAGGCCATAGTTGCCCAGCACAACACACACCGCAGCAGCCATCCCAGGGTGAGGCTAGACGCACTCGCCACACCACCACCTGGCACGTCGCCACCGTCCCGGTTTCTCCAGCAACGGGGCCAAAACTGCCCACAAACACATCGTACTTACCACCGCACATCTCACTTCACATTTGCACATAAAACCATGGTCAAATTCATTTTCATTACCCTTTTCAAAACATGATGCATGACTGAACACAAACAGCCAAAACACGCAATACATCCTACCGTCCCATGGTGTAGGCTCGTAAGGGCAATGCACATGCACACACTACTTACACTACTTACCTGGTGTCCTAACTTTTCGTGGTGCTCGTATCACCAGAAACCTGCTCAATCTACAACAAAACCGTTTTCCCAACAAAACTCATCCCAATACTCTACTCACGCACTAAAACCACCTTACTAGCACAACACTTCACGAACTCGCCAAAATCGCTCACTAACCCATCTCGGCTCAAAATTAGCTTAAACTATTAATGCGCATAACTTTTGCGTCCGTAATCGGAATCACTCGATTCAAGTGGCTAAACGCTTCACTCATAACTTAGTTTAACGCATCAAAAAGGGTTTCTAAAACGAACATCCGTAACTAGGTCGAAAATTCAAAAATAGTTCCGTTCTAGGGTTTAAAATTTCTACATTTTCGGTTTCTCACTTAGACTCGCTCACTTCCTCACCCATCTATCGCATTTATCGTCAATAACCCACGACAATTGATAGTAAACCCAATAAACACTATAACCCTAAAACCCTAAATCTCTATCCACCAATTTCTCTTCAAGCTCAAACACTAAACCAAAATTAAACCATAAACTACTTAAACTTACTTTGAACTATTGAAATGGAGGAGAAAACTTAGAACGATCACCGGTTGAACGTCGCAAGAAGGAGAGAACCGAAGGGAATCACGCGGTAGAGGAGAAAGGGCAACAGAAAGGGGAAGATGGTTTTCTACAAATCACCCTCCTCTTTGTTAATTTATATATATAATAATAATAATAATAATAATAATAATCTAATTAGTATTTTATCCTCACACTTTACTATTTTAATCAAAGGGCTATTTAATCCGTTTTTAGTCGGATACTAAAAATTTTCTCATCACTATTAGTCTCGAAATAATCCCCCACCTAACCTTATAAATTTTTTGCTCTCCATTCTGACCCGAACCCCACCGCTCATCACCCTGACAACCCAAAAATCGATACCAGGAAAATACGGGGTGTCACATCCTCCCCTCTTTAAAAACAAATTTGTCCAAAAAATTTACGTACCAAATAACTCCGGATACTATTGCTTCATGTCCTACCGTCTTTCCCAAGTGGTCTTCTCCACGTTGTGATTGCGCCACAAAACTTTGACCAAGAGTATTTCCTTGTTGCGCAACACTTTCACAGTTGATCCCAGTATGCGCACGGGCTTCTTCTCGTAAGATAGTGTTGGTTGTACCTCTATATACTGTTGTGCAACAACCTAAGAGGATCACGCATATACTTACTCAGCGTGGAGACATGGAAGACATTATGTAAAACATTCATCGAGGAGGGCAGCTGAAGCTTGTAGGTGGCCTTCCCAATCCTCTCCACAATCGGGAATGTTCTAACAAAATGAGAGTTGAGTTTTTCTCGCTTCCCGAACCTGACCACTCCCTTGAATGGGGAGATATTCAGAAATAGCTCATTACCCACACCAAACTCCAGTTCTCGCCTCCTTCGATCGACATAGCTCTTTTGCCGACTCTGACCTGCCTCGACCCTCTTCTTTATAATAGCAGTCTTGTCGACTGTCTGTTGCAGTATTTCTGGGCCTATAAGTTTTGCTTCTCCTATCTCGTCTTAATATAATAGTGACCTGCACTTTCTTCCATACAAAGCCTCGTACGGTACCATGTTAATGGTAGACTGGTAACTGTTATTATATGAGAATTCGACCAACAGCAAGAACCTGCTAAAAGCCGCTTGAAACTCTAACACACAGGCTCTGAGCATGTCTTGCAGTATCTGTATGATTCGCTCTGATTGCCCGTCGGTCTAAGGGTGGAAGGCCGTGCTGAAATCCAGCTTGGTACCCATGGCCTTATACAGACTCTTTCAAAACTTAGACGTAAACCTTGGGTCTCAGTCTGAAACTATCGACACTGGGACCCCATGTAGTCTGACTATCTCCTGCATGTACAATTGAGCGAACTGATCCATCGACTAAGTCATTCTCACCGGTAAAACGTGAGACGACTTCGTTAGTCTGTTTACAATCACCCAAATTGTATCGTGGCCATTGGCAGTCCGACCACAAAATCCATAGTGACCCGCTCCCATTTCCACTCCCGTATAGGTAATGGCTGAAGCATACCCGATGGTCTCTGATGCTCTGCCTTTACCTACCGGCATACCACACATGTTCAACGTGCTTGGCTACATCTCGCTTCATATTAGGCCACCAATAATGTTGCTTTAAATCTTTGTACATCATAGTGCTTCCAGAATGCAAAGAGAAGGAAGACGAGTGGGCTTCGGACAATATTTCCCTTTTCAGCTCCTCATTCTTCGGGACATACCACCTATCTCGAAACTTCAGAATCCCATCCTCCGAATAGCTGATCTCAGTGCTAGCATTGGCCTCCATACCTGCCTTCAGTCCCCTGCCCTCGGGGTCGGTCTCTTGGACCCGCTTAATTCTGTCCAGGATGGTCGGCTTCAACGACATCGCCGACAGTGTGGTTGCCAAATCAGAAACCACTTCTAGGCCGAACTCTTGTACCTCAGTCCTTAGCTTGGTAGGCATTGCTAAAATCATAGCAGGCATCAAAGTTGACACTCGACTCAAGGCGTTCGCTACCACGTTTGCTTTTCCTAGATGATAGCTCCTTCTGCGTGAAAATGTACTTCAAACTCTGGTGGTCCGAGAAGATTTCACATTGCTGTCCATATAAATAATGCTTCCAGATCTTAAGTGCGAAGACCACTGCCGCCAACTCCAAGTCATGCGTGGTATAATTCTGTTCGTAGAGCCTCAGTTGCCTTGAAGCATAGGCAATCACCCTTCCACTCTGCATCAGCACACAACCCAAGCACACCCATGAGGCGTCGCAATAAATGCTAAACTTCTCCCCCTCTACCGGCAGTACTAGCTCAGGAGCTGTAGTCAACCTCTGCTTCAACGCCTGGACGCTGACCTCGCACTCATCAGACTAACTATACATTATGTTTGTCTTGGTCAATCGAGTCGAAGAGGTTGCGATCTTGAAAAATCCCTCAATAAACCTCCGGTAATATCCTGCCAGTCTTAGAAAACTGTGTATCTCGCTGGCACTAGTCGGTCGTGGCCATTTCTTCACAAATTGAACCTTTGTCGTGTCCACTGTAATACCCTCACGAGAGATGACATGCTCTAAAAATTTGATCCTATCCAGCCAAAATTCGCACTTAAAGAACTTAGCATATAGTCAGTGCTGCCCCAGAGTCAGCACGATCCTCAAGTGCTCTCTGTGCTCATCTTCACTGCGAGAGTATATTAGGATGTCATCAATGAATACTATCACGTCCAATTGCTCCCTGAATACTCGGTTAATCAGGTCCATAAAGGTGGCTGGGGCGTTAGTGAGTCTGAACGACATCACTAAAAACTCATAGTGCCCGTACCACGTCCGGAAAGCTGTATTCGGGACATCTTTCTCCGTAACCTTCAACTGATAGTAACCGGACCTCAAATCAATTATAGAGAACATCCGTGCCCTTGAAGTTGATCAAACATGTCATCTATCCTTGGAAATGGGTACTAATTCTTCACCGTCAACTTGTTCAGTTCCCTGTAGTCCACACACATGTGTAGGGATTCGTCCTTCTTTTTAACGAAAAGCACCGGCGCACCCTACGGCAAAAAACTAGGGCGTATAAAGCTCTTATCTGTCAACTACTCTAATTGTGTCCTTAACTCTTTCAACTCGGTAGGCGCCAGCCTGTACAGGTTCTTGCACACTGGCTCAGGCCCAGGACACATGTCGATAACGAACTCAATTTCCCTATCAGAGGGCAGACCAAGCAAATCTTCAAGAAATACCCCCGGGAAATCCTGCACAATGGGAATGTCCTGAAGTTGAGCCTTTGTAGCACCTCGAGAACCCACACGTACCCGATGCGCTTACTACGTTTATGTATTGTGACATAAAGAGACTCGACGCGAACTCACTTACTTTAATACCACCTTCACGTTCAATTCATATTTAAAATAACGTTTGTACGTATAAAAATTTTTGACTCGATTCGAAAACAATTCGTTCCCCGAAAAGGGAACACGAAATCCACGATATACAATACGTAGCGGAAAAGACAATTCACAGCAGTTTTAAAAAAAAATAAAACGACAAGACTCAAAATTTTAGGAAAGGGTCCAACACACTGCTCGCACTACCCAACACCGTACCACGCACCCGCGTCCCCACTTCGGCGCCCCGCGTGCACCCTCTCGGCGCCGCACGCGCCCACTCGACACTGCCGCATCATGCGTACGCCCACAGCGCTCCGTGCTCCACACATCCTGCCTCCGTGCAACACGTCCGTACACACGTACTCACCCGACACTGCACGACCCGTGTGCACTGGCAGAGCCGCGTGCCCTGCGAGCCTGCGGTCACGCCGCTCTCCCGTGCACACCGCCACTCCCTTCGTACCTCACCGCGCACACCTCGATCTATTCCATATCTTCTCGACACATAATCTTTCTCCCAAAAATTCGGCGGAGTAACGTCTAAAAATCGGCTATCCCCAAAATCTAAACCTGCACACAGTTCACCAAAATTTCAAAAATACCTACTGAGAGATTTCCAACAAATCAGAGTTTTAAAAATAAAATTACAACAATCCATCAATAATCAAATTAATAAAATTCACAGTATAGAGTATTACCAAGCTCATACCTGTAAAGAGTACACGTGCGTCACCAAAATCACAAACACTCCATGAACCCCTATACAACTACCGCCTATACAAATTCGTCTGATCGACTTTATATCCCAACACAACAAAAGAAAACTACTCCGACAGTCCAGCCATCACCTGCCATCTCCATGGGTCGGGTCGCCATAACAAATCCACCGTCCGGTGCCTCGGTTGCGCACCGCCAACCGTACTTTGCCTCAGGAGTAGGCTCTCGGGGCTCACCAGCAATATCGTCAGCACCTATACCATAGAACACATATCATAAGCCTAACGCTTAGTAAGTAATGCGATATGAAAGTAAAAGCCAACAATGCAATCCTATCACATGCAATCTCTATACTCACACTCATGTTGTCACATTTATGACGCGTAATGTAGTCACATCAGGGTAAGGAGGAACCCATCGCTACCCTACACCATGACTCGTCGCCACCGTCCCGGACTCCCTAGTAACGAGGCCCACAAGCTACACACACGCATCAACACACAGCAACCATATCAGGGTGAGGGTGTATCTCGCGCCACACTACACCCTGACACGTCGCTCCCGTTCCTGCCTCCCCAGCAACGGAGCCATAGTTGCCACACACACATTTCGCGACAGCCCAGCCAGCCCACTCCTCGAGTGAAATCTGCGACTGGTGAGGCAGCGACCCACACACTAACAGGATCCGCTGTACCACTGTCCATTTTCCTCACCGCCGACACATACACGCCACGTGACGGCCCAACCGGGCCACTACTCGAGCAGAATTTGTGGTTGATTACGCACCGGCTCGCACACTAGCAGGATCCGCGGTACCACCGCCACGTGTCTCACCACTTACTCAAATATGTTCAAAACCATTTTTGTTACTTTTTTAAAACATGATGCATGTCAAACAATACACACACACACCACAATCAACAACATAAATCCTAAAGTCTATGGTGTAAGCCTAGTTGGGCAAAACACATACATACACTACTTACCTGGCGTCCTTAGCTATTCGATCCAATCCGATCGATTCTGTTTTCCTAAAATTCTAAAGCATAAAGTTATAAGTTATCATTCACGATTTACAATTCTAATTCACAACCACCACATATCACCAAATCTACAAATTTCTGTTTTTAAATACTAAATAAACAACCACAAGATCATCAAGGGTAACTCTATGCACTTAACTTCCAAATCAACAACTAAGCTAACCTATACTCTTAACATCCATTAACTAGCATGAACACCACCTAATATCCAATATCCAAAAATAATAAAACTTAAAATATGTGCATATAACCTCTATCTCTAAACACCCATCATTCTATAATGCACAATCTAAAAATTGAAATCTAATTCTAGCAATTATCCCAATGGTAGGTCATCATCCACATAATCTCAATTATCTACCTTAATAATTCAACACTTTAATCAATTTCAACAATTCAATATCAAGGAATTAAAATTGAAACTATCACAACTAACTTTCAAAATTTGTCATAAATCGTGTTCAATTTCAAAAATTCACAACAAACTGAATATAAGTTCGAATTCAATGATTTAAAATGCTAAGGGCTCCTAAACGAGTCTATTTCAACATGGTGAAATCCATTTGTCAAAAATCGAACTCAATAATAGCACAAAATCAAAATCCAAATCTGCTCAGAAATCGTTTCACAGCTTTTCATTCCACTTTGAAAATTCATATCAAATCGTATATTTGGCCGAATTTGATGATTCGACATGTTTTGGAAACCATATAAGCTCTAGTTTTTGTTGGTGAAATCCATTTTCAAAAATCAAAGCATAATCAATGGCAGAAAAATCAAAACCGAACTGCCCGCTGAAATTTTCCAGTTTTTTCACAATAACTTCTAAAATTCATAACTCCTTCAATCCTTACCCGATTTCAACGATTCAAGATGCTACGTAACCCTAATTATGTCGACTTTGACGTGGTTTCATCCATTTGTGAAAACCAAGACTTGATAAATAGCAGAATTTGAAAACCGGAGCTGCCAGAAACCTCTTCACAGATTTGTTTTTTCAAACTTTGGTAACAAATCATATATTTATCCAAATTTGATGATTCAAAGTGCTATATAACCCTAAGAATGTCTACTGTGACCTGGCTAAATTCACCTATAAAAAGGCAAGCTCATTAGATAGCAGAAAAATTGAAAACGGAATCTGTCGGAAATTACTTCACAGATTTTTCATCAAGTTTTGAAAATTCATAACTTCCTTTACGATTATCGAAACGACTCGATTGCAAAGTCAAAAGTTTCCTTAAAGTATCTAATTCAACATACTATAACAGTTTTTAAAATGAACAACCGGAGCTTAGGTGAAAAATGCTAAAACCGAGCTGCACTGTATAAAAAAATCCCTCACTTTTTCCAAAACTTTAGCAAACTTACTTTATTTTTATCAATCTATTACATTCTAACTACTTTGAGGACAATTTAACATAATTTGAGGATTGCCCAAATCCAAAAACCCTAGATTTTCTTGGCTAAAACTAGAAAAGAAAGAGAACACTGACCGAAATCGAAGAGATGGACGTGTCCCACGCGGGATAGAGGAAAAAGACAAAGAACAGATGGAGCTGCGTTCTTCGGCAGAGGAGAAAATGGATGATCTGGGTTTCTCTTTCGTGCAAAACTAAGAGGAAAATGAAAAAAGAAAAGGGGGAGGGGATGATCTGCTAAGGGAAGGGAGGAAAAGCCACCAACAAAACTAAATTATATATAATATAAATAATAATAATAATAATAATAAACTTAATTACCAAATCACCTTAAACCTTCAAGTTTTTTTGTTAAACGGTCAATCAGTTCGCTTCCGGTTGAAATTTTATAATTTTTTTTTTTTCCATTAGCTTCAAAATAATCTCTTATTTAAAACAATATAAATTTTCTTCTCTTGATTCAAACTAAAACTCTGCCATATACCGATATGTAAATCTGAAAATCATTTTAACGAAAAATTTCAGGATATTACAGCCTTGCCCTGAAATTGCGCGTCCATGACACTAGCTAAGAAGGCCATTTATCCACCTCGTAACAATTGTTGGGCTCTCATAGACGACACTGCCGAAATACTACTCAAACCCTTTCTCGCCTTGAAGGAGCAACTCTCTCCACTCGGGAGCCGAAAGTGGATCTTTCTGGCCCTGCAATCTATTGTGGCATAATGTCTAGACAGCCAATCCATCCCAAAAATAGCCTCATATCCCTTATTGTTGAGTATGATCAGATCAGCGTACAACCATTTTTCTCCCTCTGCCACAATATCACCTTATACCACTTGATCTGAGTATAGGTACTCCCCCAACAGCAACAATACATCATAGAATTGCCCAAAATAGTTGGGCACTAGATTTGCCTTGACCACGAAGGCAGTGGATACAAACGAATGAGTAGCACCCGTATCGACAAGAGTATAAGCCGCCATTCCTGAAATAAGAATACTACCTGAAATCACCATAACTTGGCAGCATCGTCCAGCCCAATAAGAGCCAAGATTCTCGGTGTCACTCTCGCTGGGGCCTTGCTTAAATTCTGGCAACTTCTAGCAAAATGACCCACTTCATTGCAATTGAAGCACTGATTCTGTCGCGGCTTCTGACAATCTCTTAACATGTGGCTCGCCTCGCCACAGTGTTAGCACGTCTTGCACCTACCCTGCACTCACTAGGATGACTCCTCTGACACTTCGGACACACCGGAAACTGCCTAGGTCTTTGGGGTCGCTTGTTGCTTCCCTGGCTACTATAGCTGTCGCTAGCCCTCTTCAGGCCCTTCTGCCGAGACGACTCTTCTCTGCCTGATTGTGGCAACAATTCTTTGAAATATCTTTTAGGTTGTTCCTTAGGCAGCTCTCTGTAACTGGGAAACTTCGTCCTAGCCTCCTCAATATCTAACGCCTTCGCCACCACATTCTCGTAAGACACTCCTCGTGTTCCAGCTATCTGCATGCCCATGTATACATCTAGCTCCAGGCCCTGTACAAATTGGTGTACTATATTTTCATTTGGGTTCACTATGTGAATAGCAAACCGAGATAGTGCCTCAAACTGTCTCACGTATTCGGCCACGGTACCTGTCTGCCTCAACTTGGCAAATTCCACCATCTTCTGGGTCCTGACTGAGTGGTTAAAATACTTGCCGAAGAACGTCGTATTAAATTCCTCCCAACTCATGGCCTTCACATCGGTGGTCGCCTTCACCGAATCCCACCAAAATCAGGTGTCTTTATCAAGGTGTAATGCCGCACTGGATACCCTGTCCTGATCGTCTACTTTGGCATAATCCATCATGTCTTCCATACTTTGAATCCATTCCTCAGCACTGAGTTGGTCCAAAGATGATCGTTTGAACACTGCGGGCCTTAGCCTGTGCAACCTATCACCCCCACAATCCGTCGAAGTTTGGGCACTATACTGGCCCTGGTCCTCCCTACTCATAAACCGATACAGCTGCTGTGACTGGCGGTTGACCAACTCGGTATAAGCTGTCTAACAGCGTCATCCATATCGCCTACAGCTCTACGTGTCTCTTTAACCATAACACTAAACGTATACACCACAACATCTAGTGAGTCTAAACGAAAACTACGAGGGCTCTAAGAAATACTAACAGTTGGTGGAACACTCCCATACAATGGCTGGTGGTATTAGGAGATCCATCAAACGACGTTGACCACATGGCTCTGACACTCGTACCATACCCTTTTCCCTCCTATTAACCGTCTCCCCTACCTTTCCCCCAAGCGGTGTGGGAATTGTGATATGCTCTCTTGCCTTCACAATCTCACCCCTACTCTAAGGGGCTCGACATCCTCGTCGGACACAGTTCCGGTTGCGTAAAGACTTTGATACCATAACTGTAACGCCCCAGAGTCGTCCTCAGACTCGAGTCGCCAACCGTACACTTACTCTTTTCCTTGATAAATTTCTTTACAAAATTTAAAACTTTTGGTTCCTCGACTCAAAACGACATGCTTAAAAAATATTTAAGAACGCCGTAGTGAAAAACTCAATTAAAATCAGTTTAAATAAACTTCACTTTTTAAAACATAAAAATAAAGAAACCGGTCGACACCTTAATTCTCTCTGCTCGCACAGGTCGAACCACGCGGTCGACACTCCCACTGATTCTCCACCAACCAATTGACACCCACAGTCGCCGGTCGACACTTCATTCCTCTCTACACGCACAGCTCGAACCCCGTGGTCTACACTCTCACTGATTTTTACACTAACCGGTCGACACCCACAGTCGCTGGTAGACATCTCATTTCTCTCTGCCCGCAAAGGTCGAACCCTGTGGTCGACACTCACATTACATTTTACACTGACTGGTCGACAACTATGGATTTAGGTTGACACTTTGCACCAGTAGTATAAAAATAACAACAGCTCGAAAGAATAATAGACAACGAAAACTTCCACGATTAAAACAATGAAGTAAAGATCTGTATTTTTAAGACATAATTTCCTCAAGTAATTTCAAAACACAACCTTACACCAATCCCGACTATAATCTGCCAAACAAATTTATATCCTCAAAATCTATACACTTGACTTATAGCTCTCAAATACAACCCAAACGAACCACCATCTAGCCTCGCTCCACGGGTAAGGTCCCATTGACGAACTCCACCTGCCGGCACACGGTAGCATGCTGTCAACTGGCTACTCATCCTTCTTGGGCTCTCGCAACTCACCCGCTGGAATCTCTGGACCTACACCATGGAACCCACAACATAAGTCTAACGCTCATTAAGCAGTGCAATATGAGACGTAAAACCGACAATGCAATCTTATCACATTCATTCTCTACACTTAAACTCATGGTGTCACATCTGGTGCCGTGTGGTACAGCCGCACCATGATAAGTCTGGACACTCTCGCCACCTCATATCCTAGCACGTCGCCATTGTCCCGGTTTCTCTAGCAACGAGGCCCTCAAACTGTACCCACGCGTCACTCCACACACCGCAACCATTTCTGGGTAAGGCTGGATGCACTCGCTACACGACCCCCTGGTACGTCGCCAGCGTCCTAGTTTCTCTAGCAACGAGGCCATAGTTGCCCACCACCACAGACACCGCAGCAGCCAGCCAAGGGTGAGGCTGGACGCACTCGCCACACCACCTCCTGACACGTCGCCACTGTCCCAGTTTCTTCAGCAACGGGGCCAAAACTGCCTACACACACATTGTACTCACCACCACACATCGCACTTCACATTCGCACATAAAATCATGCTCAAATTCATTTTCATTGCCATTTTCAAAACATGATGCATGACTGAACACAAAAAGGAAAAACACACAATACATCTCTACCGTCCCATGGTGTACGCTCGTAAGGGCAATGCACATGCACACACTACTTACAGTACTTACCTGGTGTACTAGCTTTCCGTGGTGCTCGTTTCACTAGAAAATTGTTCAATCTACAACAAAACCGTTTTCCCGTCAAAACTCATTCCAATACTATATTCACGCACTAAAACAACCTTACTAGCACAACATTTCACAAACTCGACAAAATCGCTCCATAACCCAACTCGGCTCAAAATCAACTTAAATTATTAATGCGCGTAATTTTTGCGTCCGTTATCGGAATCACTCGATTCAAGTGGCTAAACGCTCCACTCATGACCTAATTTAAGGCACCAAAAATGGTTTCTAAAATGAACATCCGTAACTAGGCCAAAATTCAAAAATAGTTCCGTTCTAGGGCTTAAAATTTCTACATTCTCGGTTTCTCACTCAGACTCGCTCACTTCCTCACCCATCTATCGTATTTATTCTCAATAACGTACAACAATAGATAGTAAACCCAATAAACACTTTAACCCTAAAACCCTAAATCTCTATCCACCAATTTTTCCTCAAACTCCAACATTAAACAGAAATTAAACCATAAACTAATTAAACTTACTTTGAACCGTTGAAAGTGAGGAAAAAATTAAAAGCGATCACTGGTTCAACGTTGTGGGAAGGAGAGAACCGAAGGGTATCATGCGATGGGGGAGAAAGGGCAACAGAAAGGGGGAGAGGGTTTTCTACAAATCCCCCTCCTCTTTGTTAATTTTTATATATATATAAAATAATAATAATAATATAATTACTATTTCATACTCACAATTTAATCTTTTCATCAAACGGCTATTCAATCCGTTTTCGATCAGATTTTTAAAATTTTCTTCTCACTATTAGTCTCGAAATAACCCGTCACCTAACCTTACAAATTTTTTGCTCTACATTCTGACCTGAACCCCACCGCTCATCACCTTGACAACCCAAAAATCGATACCAAGAAAGTACGGGGTGTTACACAGATTGTGAGCTTGAACATTAATGGTAGTGACGTGATAGCAAAAGTCTGAACGACAATGAGATGGTGAGTTTGATCGAAAGTAAGTCGACAAAGGCTGAACGATAATGAGATGGCTGAGTCTATGGTTGAAAAATGAGTACCAACTAGTTCTGTAATCAGGATTCGATAAAAGTAAATGTTAATTTTTTATCATTGCACGTATTTTTACTTGCTGAGTTAATTATCACGTTTTGAATAATTTTGTGATGTAAGTGAGTTTTTATCTGAGTAGAAACTAGATTCAATCGAGAATCTCGTAGTAGCAAACGAGCATACAGAAGAAAACATTGATTTTCCCGAGAAATGAATTTAAAATATTATGTTTCAGTTTTTAAAAGTATTTCGGTTTTTATTTAAACTCCGAATAAATTATTTTAAATTTTATTATTAGAGTATTTATGAGATATTTATGATTCTGTATTTATTTTGAATAATTTTAATTAATATTTTAATTATAGCTTCCGCGCATTTAATGATTTTTATTCAAGATTTAAAAAAAATATATATATATATATATATATTTTTTTTTTAAGTTGAAAATTTAACGCTCGATTTTAAATTAAATTTTGGAAAAAATTTATAGGGACTCAAATTAGGGTTTGTAAATTGTTGATTTTAAAATTTGGGGCATTACACTTTTCGATCTGTACTGAAACACAAAAATCAGATCTTGTTTACCTATTCAAATTTAAATTCTCGTAACTCTCACCGATTTTGTTTTTCCGTAACAGAATATGGTTCAAAATATTTTAATCATTCAAAGGTCATATAAACCTCAAACAAAATTGTCGCATTCTTATGATTTGTCGATTATCGTGTTAGCTTTCCGATTTGTATTGAAATGTAAAAACCGGATCTTATTTGCCAATTAAAAAGTCAATTTTTACAATTGATGATGCTCAAAAGTATTTTGTGTTTTCTGTCTTTTTAGCGATTCTGAATACAAAAGTGTTATTCTTCAAGTTGTTAGACGACATTTCGATCTTTCAAACTCATATAAATCTAAAAATTCGATCTGTTTTGGGCTCTCAAACGTCGCTTGGAAATTTGTTAGAAAAAAAAAACAATTTGTGCTTCTCTAAATCTTTTATCTTACCTTACTTCATTGGGTTATTCCTTTGCGTCCTTACATCATTCTGATTATTTTGCGCTAAGGTAGAGCATATTCGAAATTTCATTCTAAATTTTCGTCACTAATTGTAGTGTCTACTCATTTTGATTTGTTTTGTTTGTTTTCTGCTTGCTGATCTTCCATCACTATTCAGTTAGTTTCGAAAGATATTAAAGAGAATTCGAGTGGAAAAAGGCACAAGTGAGTGAGCATATCAAAGGGTAAAAGACAATATTATTGAGAGCAAACACGAGTGCAATTGAGGGATTTTGCTTTCCCACATTTTGAGCGAAACACGTGAGGGAGTGTTGTGAGGTCCTATTTTTCCTCACCTTATACTTTCTTGCAGAGAATACCTAGCATGTCCGGCGCAAAAAACAACGATAACCAACGTTCAGCTAACATTCCAAATTTACAAATGGAACCGCTGATGAAGGACATGAGGCGGTTGATGAGACAAGGGTTCGATAAGATCCACGAGAGAATTGATCAAGTAGAACAGATTGTGATACGAGGCCAATTCTAGGGTGGACAGAATGCACCCAGAAGAAACTAGTGGAGGCAGGTTCCTACAGAAGACGTTGATGAGAGAGACTTGGAGCATTATCTTGATACGGTGTCTGTGGGTAGTCGCGGAAGACATGGGAACGACCGCACAAGACAAGATCGAGGCCGACTCGATTACAATTTGGGAAACATCAAGATGAGGATTCCTAGTCTTGAGGAGAAAGTGATCCAGAGGAGTACGTGGACTGGGTGTACCGACCCGAAAACCGACTCGCCGATTTCTAGTCTGTTCTCTCTCTGCTCTAATACTATCTCTGTAGCGACCCGGAAACTCTCACGGTTCCTAATACGCTCACTACTACCACTCACACAAATATGCTCGGAAAAATTCAAGTAAAAATTTAAAACTTTCATTCCTAGACTTAAAACGACCTTTTTGAAAATGTTTGAAATCGTCGCAGCGGAAAACGTTGATTAAAATAAGTGTAAGTAAAATTTCAAGTTTTTAAACACTAAAAGACATTTTCGGTCGACCCCGGTAAACACCAGTCGACACTTTCATCTATTTTTCATTACCGATTGACACTTGCATGCACCGATCGATACTACATTTCTCTCTGTCAGCGTCAGTCGATCCTTGAGGTCGATAGTCCGTCTCTTTTACACTACCGGTCGACACTTACATGCACCGGTCAACACTTCATTTCTCTCTGTCCGCGTCGGTTGATCCTTGAGGTCGATACTCTTACAAATTTTACACTATTCGGTCGACACTTGTGAGCACCGGTTGACACTCCATTTTTCTCTGTCTGAGTAGGTCGACCCAAGCGGTTGATACCTACAGACGTAGGTCGACACTTGATTCGTATCTGCCTTCGCAGGTCAACCTTCGCGGTCGGCACTTTCCAAGTTCAGTCAACACCTCCAGTATATTGGTCGACACTTACGAGGTTTGGTCAACTAATTAGTCTATAGGTCGACACCTCCTTCATAAAATCTATTTTAAAACCTTAAATCCTTTAAAATAACTGAACTTCCGACTCAACGCCAAAATTAACACAACATACACTTTTCCGTCAACTCAAAATCATTATTTACATAGAAAAATGACTATCAAAGTTTGAAATTTGGCTACACATCCACATGACTCTAATCGACTCAAAACAACTCAAAATGACTCAAAACGACTCAAAACAATTTTGACTAAACTTGAATTAACTAAACTCCCTCACATACCCCCGCCATGGTCAAAACGCCCCAACAGCTGGCAGGACCGTCCACGAGCGCACTCCTCCAACCGCGTCTTAGTCCTGAGGTTGCTCAGGGTGGTCACCAGTTACTGTCTCGTCACCTACATCATATAACTCATCTATTAGCCTAATGCTAAGTAAGTAATGTACATAAAAACTTAAACACTGGAAACAAACACATCCTAACATATGCAGTTTCTACAATTTCGTCTCTACTTTCGTTCTCGTCTATTTTTTACGTTTTCTTTATTTTCTTACTATTGGGTTTTTTTTGCGTGCTAGATCAAGGTGACACACTTCGCGGTCCACCTCACGGGACAAGGCCAACCTCGATCTAGTAAAGTGACACACCTCGCGGTGCATCTCTCGGGATAAGGCTACCACGTAAAGCGAGGGAAGAAGTGATACATTTCGCGATGCACCTCTGGGGACAAAACCACTCAACCCCACCTTCATCATCTTCTTATCTACATTTTCATTTCATTTGTCTCATCCTACTGTTTCATTCGTAAAAACATGAAAATTTATTTTCGTTTCGTTTTTATACTTTAAAACCATGATGCATAATCACTAAAGCATAACATAAAATAAACGTGCATGCATCCTACCGAACTGTGATGTAGTCGCGAAGGCAAAACACCTACTAGACTACTTACACTACTTACTTGGCGTCCTTAGCAACTCGTACTTCGTATATGACTCGCTAACTGGAGAACTATAAAACTACACATCCATTAATTCTACTTTGTCCAACTCATAAAACTCTAAGGAGAAATAATGCTCTAACAACTAATCTAACTAAACCTAAAATCCAACCATATTTCTGATTACTCTTCGGAAATTCGTAACTATCACAACACTCTTCCGATTTGGATGATTCGAAATGCTATGAATTCCTCAGAACGTCTAATTCCTAACGATCTAATGAAATTCCTAATCCAACACTTACAGCTTGACCAAATGTGGTTGAACGGAAACCATTCCGTAATCCGAGTATTTGGATATCCAAACACTCAATCTTCTCTATAAATAATCTACTGCTACTTCTAGCTTAAACACCAATACATGGATAAAAATCACTATAAATCTTCAGATCTTCCCAAGTTTTCACCAATCTATCCAATACTCTCACTAACTTTATTTTTAACATTCAAAATAACTAAGAAACTAACTATCTATTCAAAACTAACTAAATCATACCTTAGATTTGGAGTAGTGAAGGGGAACTGAGAAGGATCGTCGCTGGAGAAGAAGTATCGCCGACGGATAAGAGAAAATGGGAAGTTTCTTGCGTGGGGAAGAGAAAACACAGAGAGGGGGGTTTCTGCCTCTTTTTTTTTTTTTTTTATATATATAAAATTATATTATTAATGTAATTAATCTTAATTACTATTTCGTCCTCAACCCTGAATCGTTTAATAAATCTGTTATTTGGTTCATCTACGGTTGGATTCTTAAAATCTTCTATTTTCCATTAAATTCAAAATAATCTTTTACTTACTAGCATAAATTTTTTGCTCTTGATTCTGACTAAAAATTTCGCCGATTACAATTAGGTAAATTTATAAATTAGTTTAGTGGAAAATTCTGGATGTTACACTGGAAGCGGAGAATCGAGCTAGTTTTTGATTGCCACAACTACTCCAAGCGAAAGAAAGTGAAACTTGCTGCCAAAGAATTTATGGATTATGCGATAATGTGGTAGGACAAGTTGTGTCTCGATCGAAGGCAAGACGAAGACCCTCCTATTGAAAGTTAGGCAGAGATGAAGAGGGCACTGCAACGACGATTGGGTCATTACCGGCGAGATATACACAACAAATTGCAGACCCTTCGGCAAGGGAGTCGGAGTGTGGCTAAGTATTACAAGGATATGGAAGCAATAATGATACGGGCCAACGTTGAAGAGGATCGAGAAGCAACAATGTCTAGATTCTTGTAGGGGATTGAATCGCGAGATTGCCGACACGGTTGAGCTAGAACATTACGTCGAAATAGAAGACTTGGTTCACATGGCCTTGAAGGTAGAGAGGCTGCAACAACGACGTAGTAGTAACCGTCAACAGAGTTTGAACCAAATGCCTTGCAAATAAAAGTATCCAAAGAAGGAAGATAGTTCCTCCACTTCCAAGGGTAAGTTCGAACAATGGAAAACAACTACGCCCCTTCCACCCAGGCCAAACCGACACCTACACCCAATCGCTACAGCGAGATCAAGTGTTTCAAATGCCTTAGGAGAGGACATATTGCAAGTCAATACCCAAATAAACGAGTGATGATGCTGTGGGAGAGTGTAGAGATTGAGTCTGAAGATAGTGATGGTGAAGTTGAACCGGATATGCCGTCATTGGAGAGGTATTGAATTGTGCCAAAACTGGAGATTTCTGGCATACCTCGATTTTATGGCCTTCCACCCAAGCTATTGATTTCCAATTGAAATGCTGTTTTAGTATGTTATGATAGACTCCTTAAATGAACTCTTGGCTTTGGAATTTTTGGATTTGGCTAAGTATACAAAAGTTATGTATTTTCAAAGTTTAAGTAGAAATCTGAATTGGGTTTATGGCCAAAATGTAGGCCAGCTCTGATTTTTGTTTTCTGCCATTGATTGTGCTTGGTTGTTTGAAAATGAATGATATCATGTTAAACTAGACTCTTGAAGTTGGATGTTGGCTTTTGAATTGTTGGATTTCATTAAGGATTGGGTGAGTTGCGCAGCCGATTGAGCTTTTATTTATAGATCTCTTTGAAATTCTCAAGTTGCGGTTGCTTTTTACTATTCATTCGGGCATCTACAAACTATCCGTTAAAGACAAAAAAGAGATGGTGGGCTTTCATAACTTAAGTTGGGGATATCGCACCAGACGTCTGAAGAAGCATCAATTTGAATTTTTTGTATCTAAGTAGAATTTCCACAAGGCTCTATAGTTGGCCGTGGTCGAAAATAGGTGTCACACCCCGAGGACCCACACGGTTCCCGGTACGATCACTACTATTATACACTATGACATCCACAATCTTGACGTGAACTCACTCAATTTAATACTACTTTCATTTTCAAATCATATGCAAAATAACATTTGTGAATATAAAATTTTTTGCCCCAACTCAAAAACAACTCGCGTCCCGAAAAGCGAACATGTAAATCCTCGATATAAAATACGCAGCGAAAAATGACAATTTAAAAGAGTTTTAAATTAAAACGAAAAGTCTTGAAATTCCAACAAGGAGACCGACACACACCCTGCACACCTCTCGGGTCAGGCAGTGTGCTCCCACTGCACCCCGCGTGCACCATAGCATCAGCAGCGCCGCGCGCTCCATGTGCGCGCCCGACACTGCGCCACGCCCCCCCACTCAACTTCGCATGCCCCGTGTGCACACATCTCCACTTCAGCACCGCACGCACCAACTCGACACCGTGGCGTCACGCGCGTGCTCACATTGCCGCATGCCCCATGCACCCTGCCTCCGTGCTACGCGTCCATGTGCACGTCCTCGCCAGACGCCGCGCGGCCCGCTCACACTCGCAAGGTCGCGTACCCCGTGCTCCTGCAGTCACGCCACGCTCCCGCGCACACCGCCACTCCCTTCGCGGCTCACTGCGCGCACCCTGACCTATTCCGTAACCTCTTGACTCCTCGACTTTTCTCCCAAAAATTCAACAGAGTAACACCTAAACACTTGCTATTCCAAAAACTCTAACCCTATACACAATTTACCAGAAATTCCAAAAGTGTCCATCCAATTTTATCCAGAAAATCACCAAAGGAAAAATAGAGTGGAAAAAAATAAATCTAAAGACTATATCAATGAAGAAAACTTACAGTATAGAGCAACACAATGTTCAAACATATAATATATACACGTGCCCTCAAAACTATCCCAACAAAAAGGTAAATCCACCTCTATATACTACTATACATCATGAAAACAAAACCCAGTAAACCTCACCCTTAACTCACCATCTCCACGTGTCGGGTCACCCTACAGTCCGTCGTCCGGTGCCTCGGTCCCATGCCGTCACCCGTCCTACGCCTTAGTACTAGGATCTCGGGGCTCACCAGCGACAATATCTGTACCTACACCATATAACTAAGATTACTAACGCTCAGTAAGTAGTGCGATATGAAAGTAAAAAAAAACCGATAATGCAATCCTATCACATGCAATCTCTACACTCACACTCATGTTGTCACAATTTGTGACGCGTAGTGTAGCCGTGGCAGGGTGAGGGTGAACCTCGCGCGACGCTACACCCTAACACGTCGCCACAATCCCGGACTCCCCAGCAATGCAGCCCACAAGCCACACTCACGCGCCACCTCACAGCAATAACACCACAGTGAGGGTGAATCTCGCACCATGCTACACCCTGATGAGTTGCCACTGTCCCGGACTCCCAGCAACGGAGTCACAGTTGCCACACACACACATTTCGGGACAGCCCTACCAGCCCACTCCCCGAACGGAAGTCGTGACTGGTGATGCATCGGCCCAATCCCCGAGCAGGATCCGCGGCGCCACTGTCCATCATCCTCACCGTCAACACATACATGCCACATGGTGGCCCAACTAGCCCACTCGCCGAGCTGGATTCGCAGTTGGTTAAGCATTGACCCACTCCCCGAGCAGGATCCGCGATATCTCCGCCACGCATCTCATCATCATCTTCTCAAAACTTGCTCAAAACTATTTTTGTTCTCTTTTTGAAACATAATGCACGTCAAACAATATGCACGTACATCATAATCAAACCACATAAATTCTAACGTTCCATGGTGTAGGCTCTTGTGGGCAAAATGCATGCATACACTACTTACCTGTCGTCCTAAGCTTTCCCGGTGCACATTTTCACCAAAAAATCTGGTTCAACTTAAACATAAACAATCACTCATTAATCTTTGTATCAAAATTCACTAAACATGCTAAAAATCACATCTCTTAACTAAATCCATGAAATTCCAACTAAAACGGGTCACTAATTCGATTAGGCTGAAAACCGGCATAAACTTCAGACGCGGATAACGTTTGCGTTTGTTATCGAAATCAAACGATTCAAGAGGCTAAACGCTCATTTGGGAACCTAGTTTAACATACTAAAACGGATTTTAAAACGATAAGCCGTATCTAGGTGAAAAACACCAAAAACCAAATCTACCTTTCACCCAAAAATTTCACATCTTTGGTTCTTCAACAAAACTCACTCAAAACTCACCTTACGCACCAAAGTCATCAACATTAACATCACATGTCACAATATTTACCAAAAATACTTACTAACCTAACTCAACTTAACCTTCCAACGCGTATAACTTTTGCGTCGGTTATCGAAATCAAACGATTCCAGTGGCCAAACGTTCATCTAACAACCTAATTTAACGCACTAAAACAGAATTTAAAACGAATAACCGAAGCTAGGCCAAAACCCCCAAAAATAGAACCTGTTTTTACCCAAATAGAATTCAAATTTCAACATCAACCCAATTTCCACAAATTCCTGCAACAATCTATCACAGTTCCTCCATCCAAGCTTAACCTAATCAAATTCTTGTTTTCAAACCTGAGAAATTCGAAGTGACCAAAGGAAAATTCCCTTGCGGTTCCCGCCAAGCTTCTGTCTTAACTGCGCATGGCTTAAGCGCGCGCACACACACAGAGACACACAAACACACTTAACACTCGGCCAACTTCACAAAAAAACAAAGAACAACAGGTAACTCCACCGCTGAACAGAACCAAAACAGGGGAGGAGATTTCACCTTTGGCCTTTTAAACAGAAAAATCAGTCCACGTGTGCTCAGCTTGCCGGAACCCTCCGTTCTGCACTGTCGGTTCCCTGCGCACAGTCGTCGACTGTTGATTGATCGTTCGAGTCCTCTGTTCTTCGTCATGAGCAAATAACCGAAAATGAAAAATCAGAATGGCTTCCTCGTCAAGCCATTCTGGTTTTCATTTTATTTATTTTATTTGTTGATTTAAATTACCAAAATGTCCTCACATATTTTGAACCTCTGTGTTTCTGTCAAATTCGCGTCCTCCTAACTTCAAAATTCACAATTTCTTCTACGGATTTTTTCTTAAAATAAATTTCTCGCTAAAAATCTTCCCGAAAATCTTAACGGAAAAAGAATTTAAATTTCAAAAATTTCTAGGTTATTACTTTCCCCCCACCTTATAAGAATTTTGTCATCAAAATTTATGTACCGAATAAGTCAGGATACTGGCGCTCCATGTCCTCATGCTGCTCCCAAGTAGTCTCCTCCACTCCATGATTGTGCCACAATACCTTGACCAAAGGAATCTTCTTGTTACGCAACACCTTCATGGCCGACTCTATAATCCTCACAGGCTTCTCTTCGCAAGTCAGCGTCGGCTGTATCTCTATATCCTGAAGTGGCACCACGTGAGAAGGGTCTCGCATACACTTCCTTATCAACGAAACATGAAAGACGTCGTGGATGACATACATCAAAGGGGGCAATTGAAGCTGGTACGCAGTCTTCCCAATCATCTTGACAATCGGGAACATCCCCACAAATCGAGAGTTGAGCTTTACTCACTTTCCAAACCTGACCACCCCTTTGAACAAGGAGATCTTCAGGAATACCTTATCACCCACACTAAACTCCAGCTCTCGCCGCCTCTGATCTGCATAACTTTTCTGTCGACTATGAGCTGCTTCAATCCTCTTCCGTATCACGACAATCTGCTGTAAAATCTCAGGACCTATCAATCAAGCCTCCGCAACCTCATCCCAATATAACAGCGACTTGCACTTCCTCCTGTAGAGAGCCGCATACAGTGTCATACCAATGGTGGACTCAAGCTGTTATTATACGCGAACTCGACCAACAATAAGGACTTGCTGCAAGCCGCCTGAAACTCCAATACACAGGCTCTAAGCATACCTCCAAAATCTGTATGGTCTGCTCTGAATGCCTGTCGGTCTGAGGGTGAAAGGTCGTACTAAAATCTAATCTGGTACCCATGGCCTTATGCAGACTTCTCCAAAACTTAGAAGTGAACCTAGGGTCTCGGTGCGATACAATCGACACTGGAATCCCATGAAGCCTGACTATCTCCAGAATATATAACTGGGCAAACTGATCCATGGTGTAAGTCATCCTCACAGGCAAGAAGTGAGATGACTTTGTCAATCTGTCTACAATCACCCAGATCGCGTCGTGGCCCTTGGTAGTCCTTGGCAATCCAGCCACAAAATCTATCGTGACACGCTCCCATATCAACTCCAGAATAGGCAGTGGTTGGAGCATACCTGATGGTCGCTGATACTCCGCCTTTACCTGTTGACAAACTACAGAGGTCTCAACATACTCAGCCACTGCTTGCTTCATATTAGGCCACCAGTAATGCTGCTTCAGATCCCTGTACGTCTTGTTGCTCCCAGGATGCACAGAGAAAGAAGATGAGTGGGCCTCTGATAGGATGTCCCTCCTCAGCTCCTCAACCTTCAGGACATACCACCTATCTTGAAATTTCAGAATTCCGTCCTCTGAATAACTGAGCTCAGAACTAGGACTGGCCTCCATACTCGCCTTCAGCTCACTACACTCCGAGTCAGTCTCCTGAGCCTGCCTAATCCTGTCCAGAATAGTCGGTCTCAACGATAAGGCTGAAAGAGTGGCTGCTAAGTCAAAAACTACCTCTAACCCCAAACTCTGCATCTCTATCATCAACTTAACAAGCACTGTCGAAATCATGGTAAAAGTCGAAGCTGCCACTCGGCTCAAGGCGTCTGCCACCACATTTGCCTTTCCCGAGTGGTACTTGATCTCCACATCGTAATCCTTGACCTGTTCGAGTCATTTCCTCTGTACCAAGTTCAACTCGTTCTGCGTGAAAATGTACCTCAAGTTTCGGTAATCTGAGAAAATCTCGCACTGCTGGCCATATAAGTAATGTCTTCAAATCTTGAGTGCGAATACAACTGCTGCTATCTCCAAATCGTGAGTGGCATAATTCTGCTCATAAGTCTTCAACTGCCTAGAGGCATAGGCAATGACTCTCCCACTCTGCATCAAAACACACCCCAAGCCAATCCTGGGGACGTCACAGTAAATACAGAACTTCTCCCATTCCACGGGCAGCGTCAGTGTAAGAGCTGTAGTCAATCTCTGCTTCAATGTCTGAAAGTTGTCCTCACATTTGTTAGTCCATTCGTACTTTACATTCTTTCTGGTCAGCCGGGTCAAAGAAGCTGAAATATTGGAGAACCACTCAATGAACCTTCGATAGTATCCAGCCAAACTCAGAACACTGCGTATCTCAATAGCATTGGTCGGTCGCGGCCACTCCTTCATAGCCTGAACCTTCACTAGATCAACTGAAATGCCCTCAGAAGAGATAACATGTCCCAAGAAATGGATCATGTCCAGCCAAAACTCGTAATTAGACAACTTAGCATACAATCGATGTTGGCTCAACGTAGTCAATACAATCCTCAAGTGCTCTCTGTGCTCCTGCTTACTCTGCGAGTAAATCAGGATGTCGTTGATAAACACTATCACAAATCTATCCAAGTGTTCCCTGAATACTCGGTTTATCAGATGCATGAAGGCTGCCGGGGCATTGATTAGCTCGAATGACATCACCAAAAACTCATAGTGTCCATACCTCGTACGGAATGCAGTCTTCGGGATGTTTTCCTCTCTAACCTTCAACTAGTAGTAGTCGGACCTCAAATCAATCTTAGAGAACACCTGCGCACCCTGCAAATGGTCAAACAAATCATCTATCCTCGGTAACGGGTACCTGTTCTTCACAGTCAACTTATTCAGCTCCTGGTAATCCACACACATACGTAGGGACCCATTCGTCTTCTTGACAAACAATACGAGTGCACCCCAAGGCGAAAAGCTAGGGTGTATGAAGCCCTTGTCTGTCAACTCCTTGAGTTGCGCCTTCAACTCCTTCAGCTCTGTAGGTGCTAACCTGTACGGGTTTTTGCACACTGGCTCAGCTCCAGGGTACACATCAATGACGCACTCAATCTCCCGGTCAGGGGGTAGATCAGGCAGATCCTCTAGAAACACCTCTGGAAACTCTTGCACCACAGAAACATCCTGAAGCTGAACCCCACCCTGTAACTGTACATCTAATGCGCTGGCCAAAAAACCCATACATCAACCACATAACATTTGGTTGGTCCTCAAAGCAGACACAACTGGAATCCTGCTCAGACCTTTCCCTACTTTGAATGAGTAGCTCTCCCCACTCGAAAGTCGGAAGTGAATCTCTTTGGTCCTGCAGTCTATCGTGGGAAAGTGTCTGAACAGCCAATACATTCCCAAAATCACTTCATACACCTTCTTGTCGAATATGATCAGGTCTCCATATAGCTGCCTTCCTCCCACAGTCACAACATCCCCCCGAGCCACCTGATCAGAATACAACCGCTCTCTTGACGGCAGTAGTACATCTTAAAACCATCCCGAGGAATTAGGCTCCAGGTTCGCCTTGACTACAAAAGCGGTAGACACAAGTGCGTAGCACCCGTATCAACAAGTGTATAAGTAGTCATGCTTGATATAAGAATGCTACCTGAAATGACTGATGGTTGGGCAACATCATTTGCATCAAAAAAGGACAAAGATCCTCGGTGTAACTCTCGCTGACATCTTGCTCACAGCCGGGCATCTATTGGCAAAATGTCCCGCCTCATTGTAGTTGAAGCAACGGTTATGATGTGGCTTCTGGCACTCTCTAGACATGTGGCTCATCTTGCCACAGTTGAAGCACCGCCCTGAGCCCACCCTGCACTCACCAAGGTGACTCCTCTGACACTTAGGGCACACTAGATACTGGCCCGACGCCTGTGGCCCCTTGTTGCTCCCTTTGCTGCTCGAACTGTCAGTAGGCCTCTTCAGGCCTTTCTGTAGGGATGACTCCTCCCCACGCGACTGCAGCAGTGACTACCTGAACGATCTCCGAGCCTGCTCCTTAGGTACCTCTCTATAATTGGGAAGCTTCGCCCAAGCCTGCTCAATATTCAAGGCCTTCGCTACCACCTCCTCGTATGGTATGCCTCGAGTCCTCACAATCTGCATGGCCATATAAATATCTGGCTTCTGGCCCTGCACAAATTAGTGAACCTTATTCTCGTCGAGGCTCACCAAATACCCTGCAAACTGCGACAAGGCCTCAAACTGTCAGACATACTCAGCCATGGTGCCTGTCTGCCTCAGCTGCGCAAACTCCACCATCTTTCGTGTCCTGATAGAGTGGCTGAAATACTTATCAAAGAACACTGTCTTGAATTCCTCCCATGACATGCCCCCACATCTCTCGTAGTCACTATTGTATTCCACCAATGGCTAGCATCCTTGACTAGATAGAATGCCGTACTAGACACCTTATGCTGCTTCTCCACCTTAGCATAACTCATCATCCTCTCCATTCTCTGTATCCACTACTCCGCACTTAGAGGATCCGCAGATGACCCGTCAAAAGTCGAGGACTTAAGCCTGTGCAGTCTATCACTCCCTCTGTCCGACGACCACTGGGCACTAGACTGGCCCTAGTCATCTCTGCTCATAAATCTCTGCAGTTGCTAAGACTGGTGGTGGACTAATGCGATAAGCTGCCGGACGATATCATCCATCTCGCCCACAGCTCTATGCGTCTCCCATCGTGGTCAACTTGTTCCTGTAGCCTCTTCAGACATTTTCTACCTTTAAAATATTCAAAACTCACATTAGTCTTAACAATAAAATTAAATCTAAAAACTTACAGTGGTGGTGTTAAGTAATCCTCTGAATGACGTTGACCCCGTGGCTCTAATACCATAAAACTGTCACACCCCGAGCACCCACATGGTTCTCGGTACGCTCACTACTATTATACACTATGACATTTACAAGTTCGACGTGAACTCACTCAATTTAATACCACTTTCCTTTTCAAATCATATTCAAAAGAACATTTGTTAGTATAAAATTTTTCGACTCGATTCGAAAACGACTCGCGTACCGTAGAGGGAACACGTAAATACTCAATATAAAATATGTAGCGAAAAAGGACAATTTAAAAAAGTTTTAAATTAAAACGACGAGACTTGAAATTCTGGGAAGGAGTCCGACACACACTCTGCACGCCTCTCGGGTCCGGCGGTGTGCGCCCGACATGGCGCTACGCGCCCCGCGCGCGTACACATTTCCAATTCCCAATTTGGCGTCGCGCACACAAACTTGACGGCACTGCGTCACGCGCATGCCAATAGCGCCGCGTGCCCCAGGCACCCTACCTCCGCGCTGCACGTTCTCGCCCAACGCCACACGACTCGCACAGACTCATAAGGGTCGAGTGCCTCGTGCGCCTGCTATCACGCCACGCTCCAGCGCAGACCGCCACTCTCTTCGCGCCTCACCACGCGCACCCCGACCTATTCTGTACTCTCTCGACTCCCCAACTTTTCTCCCAAAAATTCGGCAGATTAACTACTAAAAACTGGTTATCCCAAAAATTCTACCCCTGCACACAGTTCACCAGAAATTCCAAAAGTATCCATCCAAATTTATCCAGAAAATCACCAAAGAAAAAACAGAATGGAAGAAAATAAATTTAAAGACTATCGATTAAGAAACCCTACAGTACAGAGCAATACAATGCTCAAACATATAATATATACACGTGCTCTCAAAACTATCCCAACAATAGGGCAAATCCACCTCTATACACTATAAATCATGAAAACAAAATCCCGTACACCTCACCCAAAACTCACCACCTCCACGGGTCGGGTCGGCCTAACAGTACGCCGTCCGGTGCCTCGGTCGCACGCTGCCAACCGTACTACGCCTCAGGACTAGGCTCTCGGGGCTCATCAACGACAATATCTGCACCTACACCATAGAACACACATCATAAACTTAACACTCAGTAAGTAGTGCGATATAAAAGTAAAAAAAACCGATAATGTAATCATATCACATGCAGTCTCTACACTCACACTCATGTTGTCACAATCTGTGACGCGTAGTGCAGCCGTGCCAGGTTAAGGGTGAAACTTGCGCCATGCTACACCTTAATACGTCGCCACCGTCCCGAACTACCCAGCAACGAGGCTCACTGTTTTCATAGGTCAACCCTAGCAGTCGACACTTCTTTGCTCATCACGCTAACCGCTCGACACTTGTGAACACAGGTCGACACTCCAATCTTCTCTCCGCACCAGTCGAACCCCGTGGTCGACATTTCTACGTTCATCAAAAGAGCAGTCGTCATCTATCTTCATAGATCGACACCTTCATTCTTTTTGTTTCCATCGGTCGAACTTTCCGGCCGACACTTCTACCATCTTTACACTAACCGGTCGACACTTCCATACATAGGTCGACACCTGATATGCCTCTGTCTCTATAGGTCGACACTTGCCAAGTTTTGTCGACCACTAAGCCTATCGGTCGACATTTCCTTCCCATAATGCATAAAAACCTTAAACTTTCCAAAAATAACGAGATTTGACTATACGTTTAAAACTAGAAACCTGCCCTTCTCAACCAATTTTCAAAATTAACTTTGTACATCAAAACGACTACTAAAATTTGAAATCCAACTATACATCAAAACGACTCAAAAGATTTGTCACAACTCAAAAACCTTACACACGCCCACCCGAGTCAAAATGCTCTAACAGCCGGCGGGATCGTACACGAGCGCACTCCTCTAACCGCCTCCTACTCCTGGGCTTGCTCTGAGTACACTTACCAGCTACTGCCTCGTCACCTATATCACAGAACTCATCTATTACCGTAATGCTAAGTAAGTAATGCATAAAAACATAATACTGTAACAAACACATTCTAATATGTAACACTCAAAAAATTTCAGTTACTTCAATTTTTCAAATTTCGTATCGGTCAACGGCGAGATTCGAGCTGGAATCGAGGCCAAAAAGTTTGTAACGTTAGGTAAAGAATTATTTCAACAATAATGGTGAATGAGAAATTTTAAGATTTTATCTGACCACTAACAGTATAGTAGATTTATTGAAAGAGTTATGGTTGAAGGCGAAATAGAAATTATAATTATTTTAAAATAAAATAAAACAGAGGGAGGAACGGGTTCTCCCCCCCCCTGTTCTTCTTCTTCTTCTTCTTCTTCTTCTTCTTCTTCCCTCGGGCGACGATTGGCGCCCTATTCTAGCAAGTTAGGCCGATTTATTCTCCATTTCCTCATATTACAGTATGTTTTAGCTAGTTCTCAGTATATAGTTAGTGTGTTGGTTGTTTTAGCGACAAAAACAAAGTTAGCTAGGGTATTGGGGGATTCGTTGAAAACCTATGAGAGAAATTGAGTGTAGAGTTGATTTTGACCAGCATGTTGGTGTTTAAGTTAGAAATAGTAGTAGATTACGTAGTTTTATGGAAAAGATTGAAGGTGTAGATAACCGAATAACCCGGGTTACTGAATAGGTTCCGTTCGGCCAAGCTATAGGTGAGGGATTGGGAAATTGTATAGACCGTTAGAAACTAGGCGTCATGTAGAATCCGTAGCATTTTGAATCGTCCGAATAGAACGAGTATTGGATGAGTTAGGCAATTCCGAAATCGGTCAAAATTTATGTAGAATGTTGGGAGTTTAGTTAGATGGGTCGCTAGAGATTATTTACTTAGAAATTGTGTATTTCAAGTACTGTAAATCTGATAGTTATGTAATTTATAGGTTTGCCAGTAAGTAAGCAAAATACGAGGTTCATATACGAGTGCTAAGTACGACAGGTAAGTAGTGTAGTAGGAGTTTTGCTTTTGGGCCTACATCACAGTTCAGTAGGTTGCATTGCATGTTTACTTTATATTACGTTTTGTAATATGCATCATGGTTTTAAACTACGAAACGAAACGAAAATGAATTTCCATGTTTTTATGAAGTGAAACAGTAGGATGTGATGAGACGAACGAAATTAGAAGCTACGTATGAAGATAATAAAGATGAGGTTGAGTAGTCTTGCCCAGTGAGGTGGACCCCGAGGTGTATCACTCTTCCTCCGCTTTACGTGGTGACCTTGTCTAGTGAGGTGTACCGCGAGGTGTGTCATTTTACTAGATCAAGTTTACCCTTGTCTAGTGAGGTGGACCGTGAGGTGTGTTATCGCGATCTAGCACGTAAAGAAGAACCCAGTATTAATAAGATAAAGAAGATGTAAGAAAGAGACGAAAACGCAAGTAGAGACGAAACTGTAAAAATTGCATGTATTAAGATGTGAATGTTTTTCAGTGTTTACGTTTATATGCATTATTTACTTAGCATTAAGGTAATAGTTGAGTTATGTGATGTAGGTGACGACGCAGCAGCTAGTGAGTATCCCGAGCATGCCTAGGACTATGAGGCAGTTGGAGGAGGACGACGCTCATGGGACGACTGGGCCAGCTGTTGAGGCGTTTTAACTATGGCAGGTGTCAGTATGGGTGGTGAGATATTTTGAGTCGTACGTAGTTATTTTAATGTAAAAAAAAAAGATTTGAATTTGGGTTGAGTATTTTTGCGTGCGTAACAGGTTGTAAATTGAGTCGAGAAGTAGATTTATGGATTTTAAACGTTTAATCAAAATTCGTGTTGTTTTGTTGAATTCTGTTGAAGTTTCTAGGTCCAAAGTATCGACGGAAGTCCATACGTGTCGACCGGTCAGTGTAAAATAGAGGGTGAGTGTCGATCGCCAGACTTAACCTGCGCAGGCAGAGTCGAGGTAGGTGCCGACCCCTGGGTACAAGTGTCGACCGGTCCGTGTAAAATTGGCAGTGGTGTCGATCGCGAGGGTCACCTGCGCGGATAGAGAGGATCAAGGTGTCGACCTGCGACAGTGGGTGTCGACCCCTCTCTAAAATGGGTGTGGAGGTGTCGACCAGTGTCGTCAGTGTCGACCGCGAAAAGACCCGAGAGAAAGTTAGTGTCGACCGATGTTTGTCAGTGTTGACCGATGAAAAGGCAAGACAACTTAAGTGTTGACCGGTTCTTGCAGGTATCGACCGGTCGCTTTAATCTTTATTTTTAAAAGTGAAGTTATTTAAACTGATTTTAAATGAAGTTTTCGCTGCTGTATTTACATGTAGTTCTATTGGAAGACGTTTGAAAAAAAAAAAGAGTCGTTTTGAGTCGAAAAACAAAGTTTTTCAAATTTATAGTAAATATTTAGTAGAGGAATATGAGAGAGGGTGACGAGTAGTAGTTGCTAGCGAACCGGGAATCACGGAGGATTTTCGAGGCGTGCAGTTTCTATAGTTTCGTCTCTACTTTCATTTTCAACACTTTCTTACATCTTTTTTATCTTTTTACCACTGAATTTTTCTTTACGTACTAGATCGAGGTGACACACCTCCTGGTCCACCTATTTGGACAAGACCAACCACAATCTAGTAAAGTGACATATCTCGCGGTCAACCTTTCGGGACAAGGCAACCACGTAAAGCGGGGGAAGAGTGATACAACTCGCGGTCCATCTCTGGGGACAAGACTCAACTCCACCTTTATTATCTTTTTACGTATTTTCTCATTTCGTTCGTGTCATCTCATACTACTGTTTCATTCCGTAAAAAACATAAAAATTCATTTTCGTTTTGTTCTCGTATTTTAAAACCATGATGCATAATCACTAAAGCATAACATAAAGTAAACGTGCATGCATCCTACTGAACTGTGATGTAGGCTCGAAGACAAAACACCTACTGCTCTACTACACTACTTGCCTTGCGTACTAGCAATTCGTACTCCGTATACGGCTCGCCAACTGAAGGACCTATAAAACACACTCATTAATTCTTCTCCATCCAACTCATAAAACTCTAAAGGAAAACAACACTCTAACAACTACTCCAACAAATCCCAAAGTCCTACACAATTTCCTACTAAATTTGGAATTGCGTAACTTATCCAATAGTCGTCCAATTTAGATGATTCGAAATGCTAAGAACTTATGACGACGTCTAATTTCTAATGGTGTAAACAAATTCCTAATCCAACACCTATAGCTTGGGCGAATGTGACTGAATGGAAACCGTTCCACAATTCGAACTTTCGGCTATCCAATCACTCAATCTTTCTCAACAAATCTCCTAATCTACTCCTACTTCCGCCTCAAACACCAACATATGGATAAAAATCAATTCTAACCTCAATTTCCCACAGCTGCCTTCTAGGTTTTCACTAAAACTACCCAATACTCTTACTAGATTTATTTTTAACACTAAAAACAAATAAAACACTAACTATCTACTAAAAACTAACTAAAACTTACTAAAAATCTGAAGGTTGACGAAAGAACGGTTGATCGTCGTCGCTGGAGAAGAAGAACTTGCAGAGGACGAAAGCTTCCTCGCATAGGAAAAGGAGAATAACAGAGAGAGGTACTCTCTCTTTTTTTTATAAATTAAATTATATAATTCAATATAATTAATCTTAATTACTATTGCGCCATCAACCCATAACCATTTAATAAATCTGCCATTTAGTTCGATTGCGGTTGGATTCTTAAAATCTTCTTTTCTCTATTAGTATCAAACTAATCCTTTACTTAATGGTAGAAATTCTCTGCTCTCGATTGCAACTAAAACTCCACCGATTACAATTATAAAATTTCAAAAATTGTTTAACGGAAATTTCTGGGTGTTACACTCCACCCTCCTTAAAAAAAATTTGTCCCCAAAATTTGCTATCTGAATAATTTTGGGTATCGGCTCATCATGTCCTGTTTGCCGCTCGCAGGATGTTTCTTCTACATTATGGTTGCGGCATGATACTTTCACTAGTGGAATCTCCTTGTTGCGTAAAATCTTTACTATATAATCCAGAATCTCCACTGGCTTCTCCTCATACGTCAAAGTAGGTAGAACCTTTATATCCTACTGCTCCACGACGTGAGAGGGATCTCATATATACTTTCTCAACATGGACACGTGGACTACATTGTGAATCCCATCCATTGAGGTTGGTAGTTGTAGCTAGTAAACTGTCTTCCCTATTCTCTTCGTAATAAGAAATGACCCAATGTAACTAGGGTTTAACTTGCCCCTCTTTCCAAATCTTACAACTCCTTTGAATGGAAAGATCCTCAGTAAGACTTCATCGTTCACCTCAAATTATAGCTCTCTCCTCTAATGATCTGTATAACTTTTCAGTAGGCTTTGAGCTGTTAAAATCCGTTGTCTAATAAATGCAATCTTTCCTGCTGTTTGTTAGTTTGTTGCAGAATGTCTAGACCAATTAATCGTGTTTCGCCGACTTCGTCCCAATATAACAGAGACCTGCACTTTCTCCCATATAGAGCCTCGTATGGAGTCATACCTATCGTAGACTGAAATTTGTTATTATAAGAAAACTCCACCAATGGTAGATATCTGCTCCTTGAACCTTGGAACTCCGGTATACAAACTCGAAGCATATCCTATAGCGTCTGAATGGTACTCTCAGATTGACCGTTCGTCTGAGAATGAAATATCGAAGTAAAATTGAGCTACGTACCCATGGCTCTGTGCAGACTCTTCCAAAACTTCGATGTAAATCTAGGGTCTATGTCTGATACAGTCGAAGTTGGAACTCTGTGCAACCGTACGATCTCTTGTACATATAGTTTGGCGAATTGGTACATAGAGTGTGTCATCTTCACTGGTAGAAAATGGGCTGATTTGGTTAACCGATCAACAATCACCCATATACCATCATAGCCCTTCGTTGTCTGAGGCAATCTGACAACAAAGTCCATCGATATTTGCTCCTATTTCCACTCGGGAACAAGTAATAGTTGTAATTTCCCTACTGGCCTTTGATGCTCAGCTTTAATCTGCTGGCAAATCGAGAACATCTCAACGTACTTTGCTACCATCCTCTTCATATTAGGCTACCAGTAATGTTGTTTAAGGTCCTTATACATCTTGGTACTCCCTGGATGCACAGAAAACCTTGAAGAGTGAGCTTTAGATAATATCTCCCTCTGTAGCTCTTCATTATTCGGAACGAACCATCTGCTCCGAAACTTGAGAATTCCATCGTCCGAATAATTGAACTCCGCCCTGTCATTGGAAGCCATGAAGGATTTAATTTCTTTGCATTTAGCGTCGTCTTTCTGGGTTTGCTTAATCTTCTCCAAAATAGTGGGTTGCAGAGACATACCCGACAACATAGCCGATACGTTTGACACCACCTCTAAGTTGAATTTTTGAAACTCCGCATCCAAAGCTAATGGCATGCCTGAAGTCACAGCGGAAGTGGATGTCGTCACTCTGCTCAAAGTATCGGCCACTACGTTCGCCTTTCCGGGGTGGTATTTAATTTCAAAGTCATAGTCATTCACAAACTCTAACTACTGTCGCTGCCTCATATTCAATTTCTTCTGAGTGAAAATATACTTCAAACTTTTGTGGTCTGAATATATTTTGCATGGCTGTCCATATAAATAATGCCTCCAAATTTTTAGCGCAAAAACTACCTCGGTTAACTCCAGGTCGTGTGTTAGGTAGTTCTGGAAACATATGCTACCACCTTCCCTTCTTGCATCAGCACACATCCAAGACCTACCTTGGAAGCATCGCAATAAATACTAAATCTTCCGTCCCCAACAGGAAGCGTCAAAATTGGAGCAGTAGTCAACTTCTCCTTCAATATCTGGAAACTGTACTCGCAATTTTTAGACCATAGGTACTTCACATTTTTCCTCCTCAGACAGGTCAGAGGCATTGCAATCTTTGAAAATTCTTCAATTAATCTCCTGTAATAACCTGTTAACCCGAGAAAACTCCATATCTCCGTGACATTCTTCTGCTGTGGCCACTCTTTAACTGCCTAGAATTTTGCTGGATCAACCGATATGTCATCGCTCGAGATGACATGTCCCAGGAAACTGAATCCTATCCAGCCAGAACTTGCACTTAGAAAACTTCGCATAAAGCTAGTGCCGCTTCAAAGTCTCCAACACCAACCTCAAGTGATATTTATGGTGCTCCTTACTATTAGAGTACACCAATATATAATCGATAAACACTATAACGAATTTATCAAGATAGTCATGGAATACTCTGTTTATCAGGTTCATAAGGGCGGCTGGGGCATTTGTCAGTCCAAAAGATATCATCATGAATTCATAATGCTCATATCGCGTCCAAAAAGTCGTCTTCAGAATATCTTCTGGTCTGACCTTCAACTGATAATAACTCGATCTCAGGTCAATCTTTGAAACACTCGTGCACCTTGAAGTTGATCAAATAGATCGTCTATCCTTGGTAGAGGGTATCTGTTCTTAATCGTCAGCTTATTCAACTCCCTGTAGTTGATGCACATTCGTAACGACCCATCCTTCTTCTTGACAAAAAGGATCGGCGCGCCCCACGACAAAAAGTTAGGGTGTATAAATCTTTTCTCCACCAACTCTTCTCATTGCTTCTTAAACTCCTTAAGCTTCGTTGGTGCTAATCTGTAAGAATTCTTTGACACCGGTTCAGCTCTTGGATACACATCTTTAGCAAACTCTATTTACCAATCCAGAAGCAAACCAGGTAAATCATCTAAAAAAACTTCAGGGAATTCTTGAACAATCAAAACATCTTGCGGACTCGAATCCCTGGGAATTTGCATCTCTATAATACTGGTGAGAAAACTAAAATACTCACCAATCAAAACTTGGCGAGCACTAACAGGCGCCATGACAGATATCTTCCGGGCATTCCTCGCAGCCTGAAAGGTGTGCTTCTCACTATCTGGGGGTTGAAAACGCATTGTTCCTGTCTTGCAGTCGATCGTAGCGTGGTGCTTGAACAGCCAATCCATTCCCAATATCACATCATATCCAGTTATGTCCATAATAATGAGATCAGCCAACAAATTCTTACTTCCCACTAACACCACACTATCCCGTACGACTTGATTGGAATGCATACGTCCACCAGAGGGTAACATCACTTCATAACTACAATCTATTTCTACAGGCCATACATTTAATTTGACCACGAACGTAGTTGCAATAAACGAGTGCGTTGCACCATAGTCAATCAAAGTATATGCATGTATATAATTTATCAATATGGTACCTGACACTACAGGTGGCTGGTATTCATCGCCCGACTCGATCATGGCGAATACTCTCGGTGTTTTGCATGTTGGACCCTTCTTCAGAGCTGGGCAATCTCTGCTGACGTGGCTCACCTCGTTACAATTGAAACATCGAGTCACGTTGGGCTTTGGGCAATCTCTAGCCAAATGTCCAACTTCGTTGCAGTTGTAGCACTTTCTCGAGTTTAGTCTGCATTCGCCCGGGTGATATCTTAAGCACTTAGGCCCCCTGAGGCCTTTTGCTACTGCCGTGGCTGCCTGAGCCTTCACTAAACCTCTTAGTGTCTTGCTGCTATTGCGGCTGGGAGGCACTTCTACTCTGTTATGGGGCAATCTCCTTGAAAAATCTCCTGCAATCCTCTCGCTGCCTAACACATTTCATCTCGGCTTGCTCCACCTCTAGCGCCTTTGCCACCACTTTTAAATACAATACCTCTTGAGTTCTTGATATTTTTACTCCTTTATGTATTTCTGGCTTTAATTCCTGTATAAACTAGAACACTTTATTCTCATTCCGGCTCACCAAATTGCTGGCAAATAAGGACAAAGACTCAAACTGCCAGTTGTACTTGGTCACTGATCCGGTCTGCTTCAACTGTAGGAACTCCATCCTCTTAACTGCCCGTACTGTGCTATTGAGATACTTGTCATAAAAGGCATCCTTAAACTTCTCTCATGTCAAGTGTTGTACATTGATGGTGGTCTCCACAGACTCCCACCAAAACCTAGCGTCTCTCGCTAGGTGAAATGTGGCTAGCAAGACCTTGTCCTGCTTGTCTACCTTCGCATACTTAAACATACTCTCCATGGTATTGACCCACTCTTCTGCAGCTTCGGTTTACTGATTGCCCCTCGAATGTCGGTGGTCGTAACTTTCGAAATCGATCACCTGACTGATCATAGCTAGAGCTAGAACCTGCACTTTCTTGAACCTCTCAATTCAGCAAAATTCCTAATTGCTGAATTTGTCTGTTCACCAACTCCGTCAACTATCTGATCGTCATTGAGTCATCTTCACTTCTCGAGTCAGATGCCTCTCTTGGTACTGTCGAGCGTCCTGATCGTCTAGACATCTTAACTAATTTCCTGAACAATGTTTAATTACACTCATAAGAATCTACTAAATAATATTAAATTTAAACACTTACAGCTGTCGAAGCACGTCGTGCGGCGATCGGCACTATTAATTAATCGTTTGAACAGTTTGACCATTTGGCTCTGATACCAAAATTGTAGTGCCCCGAAAACCATCACGATTACCGGTACGCTAACTATTACTACTCACTCCTCTGATACCACAACTGTACCTCTTCAAAAACCATCACGGTTCCCGGTACGCTAACTACTACTACTCACTCAAATATACTCGAGTAAAGTTCGTAAAATTTTTGAATTCTCGTTCCTCAACTTACAACGACACCTTTGAAAACATTTAAAAACATCACAGTGGAAGACTTTGATTAAAATCAGTTTAAATAAAATTTCAAGTTTTTAAAATATTAAAAGACATTTTCGGTCGACCATTGTACGCACCGGTCGACATTTCATTTGCCTCTGTTTTTATCGGTCGACACCTTTCTGCTCATCACGCTAATCGGTCGACACTTGTGAACACAAGTCGACACTCCAATCTTCTATACCCGCACCAGTCGAACCCCGTGGTTGACACTTCTACGCTGATCAAGAGAGCGGTCGACACCTTCATCCTCTCTGTTTTCATCGGTCGAACCTTGCGGCCAACACTCCTACCATCTTTACACTAACCAGTCGACACTTCCGTACAAAGATCGACACCTGATATGGCCCTGTCTCCGTAACTCGACCATCGCAGTCGACACTTGCCAAGTTTGGTCGACCACTAAGCCTACGGTCGACACTTTCTTCCCAAAATTTGCATAAAAACCTTAAACTTTTCAAAAATAACCGAGATTCGACTATACATTTAAAACTAGCAACCTACCCTTTTCAACTAACTTTCAAAATCAACTTTGTACATCAAAACGACTACTAAAATTTGAAATCCAACTATACATCAAAACGACTCAAAAGATTCGTCACAACGCGAAAACCTTATACATGCCCACCCTGGTCAAAACGCTCTAACAGCCAGCCGAATCGTCCACGAGCACACTACTCTAACCGCCTCCTAGTCTTGGGCTTGCTCTGATTACTCATAAGCTACTGCCTCGCCACCTACATCACAGAACTCATCTATTAGTCATGCTAAGTAAGTAATGCATAAAAACATAATATTGAAACAAATAGATCCTAACATATACAGTTTTGACAGTTTCGTCTATACTTTCGTTTTCGTCTTTTTCTTACATCTTCTTTATCTTCTTACTAGTAGGTTCTTATTTACATGCTAGATCGAGGTGACACACCTCCCGGTCTACCTCTCGGGATAAGGCCAACCCTAATCTAGTAAAGTAACATATCTCGTGGTGCACCTCTCGGGACAAAGCAGCCACATAAAGCGGTGGAAGAGTGATACACCACGCGGTGCACCTCTGGGGACAAGACTACTCAACCCCACCTTTATTATCTTCTTACGTATCTTCTCATTCCGTTCATCTCATCTCATCTTTTTATTTCATTTCGTAAAAAACATGAAAATTCATTTTTATTTTGTTCTCATATTTTAAAACCATGATGCATAATTACTAAAGTATTAAATAAAGTAAACGTGCATGCATTTTACCGAACTGTGATGTAGGCCTGAAGGGCAAAACACCTATTGCTTTACTACACTACTTACCTGGCGTTCTAGCAATTCGTACTCTGTATACGGCTCGCTAACTGCATAACCTATCAAACACACAACCATTAATTCTTTTCCATCCAACTCATAAAATTGTAAAGGAAAACAACACTCTAATAACTACTCTAACAAATCTCAAAATCCTACAAAATTTCCGACCAAATTCGGAATTGCGTAACTTACTCGTCCGATTTGGACGATTTGAAATGCTATGGACTTTCAAGGCCATCTAATTTCTAGTGGTATAAACAAATTCCTAATCCAACACTTATAGCTTGGCCGAATGTGGCCGAACAAAAACCGTTCCACAATTCGAGCATTCGACTATCCAACCGCTCAATCTTTTCCACAGAATCCCGTAATCTACTCGTACTTTCGACTCAAACACCAACATACGGATAGAAATCAATTCTAACTTCAATTTCCCACAGCTCCCTCCTAGGTTTTCACTAAAACTACTCAATACTCTCACTAACTTTATTTTTAACACTCAAAACAACTAAAACACTAATTATCTACTAAGAACTAACTAAAATTTACCCAAAATCTGAAGGTTGACGAAAGAACGGTTGATCATCGTCACTGGAGAAGAAGAACTTGCGGAGTAGGAAAGCTTCCTCGCGTAAAAGAAGGAGAATATGAGAGAGAGGGGGTGTTCCTTGCCTCCTCTCTCTTTTCTTTATAAAATAAATTATATAATTTAATATAATTAATACTAATTATTATTTTATAATCAACCATTAACCGTTTAATAAATCTGCTATTCGGTTCGATTTCAGTTGGATTATTAAAATTTTCTATTCTCTATTAGTATTAAAATAATTCTTTACTTAATGGTAGAAATTTTTCACTCTTGATTACGACTAAAACTCCGCGGATTACAATTACAAAATTGTGAAAATTGTTTAACGGAAATTTCTGGTTGTTACAATTTACGATTGAATCATACATGCGAATATAAACAAATTTCGATAAACTGTAAACACAATAGAAATTTTGAATACCTATTTACAATGGAATTTTCAATAAGAGTGCAAAAATATCTAACAAATTTGTCAATGAACAATTATCGATAATTTAAAATTAATATTTCATCAATTACCTCAATAAAAAAATAATTAATATGAAAACATATTGTAACCGTTAGGATTTCAAAATTCTAAACTCAAATTGAAATTCCCAAATCAATTCAAAAATAAAAAATCTAATCTACAATTTGAATCCTAAAATTTCTAATATTCACATTGATATCGATTTTAATAAGCAATAAGAAGAATTTAGTATGAAAATCGTGAAGATTAGATTTACACCACCCTAACCACTAACCAACAGAGAACATCTCTGGAAATCCACTTGGGGATCAGATTTACCGGTTACATATCTGTTTGAGCTTGGATTTTAAGAGAAGTTGGTTCAGAATCCCTTCTATAAATGGAGGTGCTCGAGAGAAGGAAAACTCACACCAAATCTCTCTCGAGCTTTCAAAACCAAAGAAGATTTTCACTTACCTCTCCACCTCAGTCACCGGCGACGATTTCCGATGAGGCAACACCTCCTCCTGAGTAGTCAAGCTACCGACAGAGCTCCTTCCTTTCTGGCCGAGGTAGTTAGAGTCAACGACCAAGAGCTCCAAATGTCTCTCCAATGAACACATTGTTCTGTGCATGACATGAGGAACAACCCACAAAGAAAAGGAAAGAAAAGAAGGAGGGTTTGGGTTTTTGATCTCCAGCTTATGAACCAGTCAACCTGGTTCACTTAAGTTGGTCCAACTGAACGGTCGAGTAAACCGAACAGGCCTAGCTGAACTAAACATGGTCAAACCAAACTAGACCCGACTCGATTTCGACTAGAATCACCCAGATCGAACTAGATTGCTTCCAGATCGTCAGATTTGACCAAAAGCTATCTAGAACGATCTAAATTTGACCAAACCGATTTAAGAATTTAACCGGTAAGAATTCTCTGGCTAAATCCTTTTTAAATGCATTTATTAAAGTGAAAAATTAATACTGAATATTCTATTTAGGCAGGAAAAGTTTTGAATATTATTCAAATCGATCCAATTTGACTCTATCCGACCTAAGAGCACACATAAAGAATTTCTGTCTAAATTCTTATAAAATATTATTTAATTGAGTGAGATTTTAATACTAAAATTTTATTTATGCAGGAAATTATTTGTAATATTGAAAAAATCTCAATAACCCTACCCTCTAGGAATCTAAGTGAAAATATTACGTTTTCAACGTTTTGGCTACACCCTATATCACAAAATCTATATTATTTTCTTGTAATTATTTTATTACATATATTCGATATTTGAGTACGCTTGTTTAGTCATTGACATAGAATTGTATAGAGCTAATATTGGTAGGATATTGACGAAAAATATGTGATAACAAAATATGAATGTCAGTGAGATGACTAGGTTTGAATGAAAATAAGATGGCTACGACTAAACAACAATGAGATGACTACACATAAACGAAAATGAGATGGTTACGCCTAAACGACAATGAGATTACTATACCTGAACGAAATTGACATGACAAATCCTGAACGACAATGAGATAGCTAAAGTCTGAAAGAGGTTTGGAAAATGAGTTCTACCTAGTATGTAACTTTTAAGACATAATTCGGTAAAAGTTAATGTTAATTTTGCACTTACACATGTTTTTGCTTACTGAATTATTCTCATAATTTGTATAATTTTCTAATATAGGTGAGTTTTTATCTGAGAAACAAATGAGTGTGATCAAGAACTTTTCGAAAGTAAACGATCATACAGAATAAAAAAATATCTTTGAGTTGAAAGAACTTATAAAAATTAGTATGTTTCAGTTTTCGAAAACATTTCATGTTTTAATTTAAGTTAAAACTTTGAATAAATTATATTGAATTTTATTGTCAAAGTTTTATGAATTATTTTTAATTCTGCATTTATTTTAAGTTTTCGACAAGTTTATTTAATATTTTAAATTTTTATTAAAGTTTCTGCACATTTGATGTTTTGGTTATTATTTAAAGAGGTTTTTAATATTCTGAAATTAGGATTTTAACGCTCGAATTTAAAACTTAAATTAATTTGAAAAAATTTTAAGAATTTCAAATTAGAGTTTCAATTTTAAAAAAAATAAAGGAATTTAAAATTTGGGGCATTACACATGCAAAGCTAACACATGCATCACATGTCTATTCACTAATCTACTCATTAACGTATCGATAATAGATTTTCGTTTACCAATTCTATTGTTTTATTATGATTAAATAATTTATAATTTTTTCTTTACTTATTTATTCATATTTTTTTGACAATATATTTATTGTCTTGTCAATAAAATTCATTCATCTATACACTTTTTATTACCTATCGTCGTATAAATGTATAGGTAATGGATTTTTACTTGTTCCTTTTTAATGAATCTTATAATAAGTTTGATCATGTATAGAAGTTCATCAAAACACTTTATGTACTTAATTAATCAAGGTCTAAGAGCTTACTATGAAATATTAGAATATTTTTCATTGAAAGAGAATTAAGATAGACAAAATAGACCCCGCATTGTTCGTCAAGCAGAAATGCAAAATATGCTATAAGTACAAATCTATGCTGATGATATCATTTTTGGTGCAAAAAATTATTCACTTTATAAAGAATTTGCAAAATTGATGCAAATGGAACTCGAGATGAACATGATAGAGAATTATAATTCTTTCTCATTTACGAATTAGACAATCTAAATAAGGCATTTTCCTAAACCAAGAGAAGCATGTAAGAGAGCTCATCAAGAGGTTTGGAAAGGACTACTCAACCCTCTTGTGCCTCTATGAGCACTTCTACTAAATGAAATGATAATGAAAGTGGCATATTGTAGTGTAATTAAATTATTACTATAATTAACTGCTAGTAGGCCATATATGTCAGTTAGTGTTTACTTATGCTCTAGATTCTAAACTTGTCCAAAAAGTCTCTTGAATGTTATAAATAGGATTTTCAAATATCTAAGTGATACTAGTGATTTTGGATTTGGCATTCCAACTAAGAACACAAGTGGAACATTTGAGTTTTTTAAAAAATCATTAGTTTGTCATTTTCCCTCTCTAGATTTAAAGATTTTCATTTTTTTTTTTTAGTCTTGAGATTACTCAATGGCCTCCAAATTTAAAAAAAGTTGGTTAAAACATGAAAAATGTATGAAGTCAAGGTGACTCCTCGATCTCTGCCGTCAATTTAAGATGGTAACTCTAAAAAATCAGTATGACACTTATATTAAATCTCGCTCAATTATTTGTTTAAAGAGATTAGATTTGCAAGTTTTGATTCCTTAGGTATTGAGAGTTTATTTAAACAAATTAATATTGATGATTTGTGCAACCTAGGTGGTTGATATTACGAGAGGATTATGCACTTGTTTTATTCAATCTTGAACTTCATTGCTTGTCCACTAATTATTAAGAGTTATATTTTTAGAATAGTAATTTCATTAACTTCGAGGAATTTGAATGAATTGATTAAATATTTTAATACTTCTTGTTACCATGATTTTTGTTAAACAAGGAGAAGGATTGAATTTTCTTAGGAAGGTTCAAAAAGTCTAAGGATTTGAATATTAAAGCTTAGGTCATTCACCAAATTCTCACTTACACTGTATTATCTCGATATGATTATTGAGATCATGTGAACTACATACACTTATAACTTATGGAGAAAATATCTCTCATATAACCTTCTACTAATCAAGATATTGGCTAAATAATTTCATATGTCTAGTATTTTTATTTAGATAATTTACAGATGAAAAAGTAAGAATTGAGGAGAAGATGCATTGAAATTCACAGTTGAGGACATGTAAAATGATTAAAGGAAGAGACTAAGTCATTTTTAGTGAATTAGGCATAGCAAATAATTTTAATATATATATATATATATATAGAAGAAAGAGTGGAGGTGAGAAAAAGCCTCCCACGTTAGGCATTTGTGTAACACTCAAGTTTTTATTAAATGAATTTCGGATTTCGTGATTGTAATCGGTAGAGTTTTGGTCAGAATTATGCGCGGAGAATTTGTACTTTTATGTAAAGAAATTATTTGAGCAGAAACTTATAAGATTTTGATCGGAAGTGGATAAAATAACGATATTGTTAAATGAATTAGGTATAAAGACAGTTAGCTAATTATTATTATTATTATTCAAAAAAATATTAATAAAACAAAACAGAGGGAAGGAACAAAATCCTCCCCCAGTTTTGGTTTTTCCTCCCCACCCGCGAGCTCCCCTTTAGTGTTCTCCCTTCTAGCCGGCGCCGATCCTATCCCATTCTGCGTCAACCTTCAGATTTACTGTAAGTTCAGTTAGTTTTGAATAGATAATTAGACCTTTAGTCATTTTGAGCGATAAAACTAAGGTTACAGGGAGTATTTGTCAATTTTAGTAAAACCCTATATGGTAGGTATGAAATTTTAGGATTTAGTCGAGTATTAGTCGTGTATTGGTGTTCAAGTTGGAAGAATGAGTAGATTATAAGTTTTTATGGAGAAAATTAAGCGTTTAGACAACCGGATAACTCGAGTTGCAGAACGGTTTTCGTTCCGCCACATCCGACTAAGTGGCGGATGTCCAATTAGGATATGGATAAAACCATTAGAAACTAGACATCTTGAGCAGCCCGTAACACTTTGGATTGTCCAATTCAGACGAGTATTGGAGAAGTTATAAATTTCGGAAGTTTGGTTGGAAATTGGGTTGGATTTCGGGTTTAATAGAGAGTTTTGGTTTTATACGAGTTATAACTTTCGAGCTAGAGATTTATGAGTTGAACGAAGTAGAATTAATGGATGTGTGATTTTATAGGTGTTCTAGTTAGCGGGCGAACTACTAGTTTCGGCATACGAATTGCTAAGGACGCCAGGTAAGTAATGTAGTATGCGTTTTGCCTTCGGGCCTACATCACAGTTCAGTAGGATACATTGCACGTTCATTTTATCTTATGCTTTTATGGTTGTCCATCATTGTTTTAAAATAGGAGAACGAGACGAAAATGAATTTCCATGTATTTATGAGACGAAAACAGTAGGATGTAAGTAGTGAAGAACGAAATTGAGAAGATACGTAAGTAGATAATGAAGGTGGGGTTAATTGGCATGGTCCTATGAGGGGGGCCGTGAGGTATGCCATTTCTTCTCCCATTTTACGTGGTGGCCCTAGTTCTATGAGGGGGATTGCGAGAAGTACCACTTTATTAGGCCAAAGTTGGATTTGTCCTATGAGGGGGACCGTGAGATGGGTCACATTGGTGTAGCGCGTAAATAAAAATCCAGTAGTAAGAAGATAAAGAATATATAATAAAGAGACGAAAAAGAAAGTAGAGACGAAACTGTAGAAACTGCATGTGTTAGGGGGTATTGGATTTAGTCTATGTTTACGTGCTTTACTTACTCAGCATTAGGCTAATAGTTGAGTCCTATGATGTAGGTGACGAAGCGATAGCTGCTGAGTACTAAGAGTGATCCCAAGATTATGAGGTAGTTGGAGGAGCACGCTCGTGGATGATCCGGCCAGCTGTTAGGGCAATTTTGACGCGGTATTCATAGGTACGGGTGTAAAGGTCGAGTCGGAGTCGTTTTGAGTCATTTTATAAAGAAAATAGATTTCAAATGTTCAGTAGTAGTTTCGATCTATTTAACGATTTTCAGTTGATTATAAGAATGATGGTTTTGTTGTTTTTAACGTCGAGTCGAAATTGATTATATTGGGAAAATTTGACGTTTTATTGGGGTTCTGTGAGAGAAGTGTCGACAATTAGGCTTAGTGGCCGACCAGACCCTGCAAGTTTCAACCGTGAGGGTCGACCTGCACAGGCAGAGCCGAAGTAAGTGTCGACCTATGGTTGTAACACCCAGAAATTTCGTTTGAATTAATTACGGATTTTTGTAGTTATAGTCAGTGGAGTTTTGGTCCGAATTGATAGCAGAGAATTTATATTCTTAGGTAAAAGATTATTTAGAGGCTAATGGGGAAGAGAAGAATTTGAAAATCCATTTGGAATCTGACCGTATAACGGATTTATGAAACGGTTAACTGTTAAATGTGAAATAGTAATTACTAATTATTATTAATATTATTATTATATAAAATAAAAATTTAAAACAGAGAAGAGTAAATCTCATCTTCAGTGTTTTCCCTAACAAACCCCCCTCCCTCGTTTCTTCTCCCCTGCATGACGATCGGTGCCCTCTTGCAGCAAGTTTGGTCGATTTCTTCTCCATTTCCTCATATTACGGTATATTTTAGATAGTTCTGAGTAGATAGTTAGTGTGTTGGTTGTTTTAGAAACAAAAACGGAGTTAGCTAGGGTATCGGGGGATTTGGTGAAAACCTATCAGAGAAATTGAGTGTAGAATTGATTTTGACCAGCATGTTGGTGTTTGAGCTAAAAATAAGAGTAAATTACGGGGCTTTATGGGAAAGATCGAGCGTTTGGATAGCCGAATGCTCGGATTGTAAAACGGTTTATGAAACCGTTAGAAACTAGACGTCATGTGGAATCCGTAGCATTTTGAATCGTCTGAATAGGACAAGTATTGGATAAGTTAGGCAATTCCGAAATTGGTCCGAATTTGTGTAGAATGTTGAGAGTTTAGTTAGATGAGTTGATGGAGCTTGTTTCCTTAGAAATTGTGGATTTCATGGACTGTAAATCTGATAGTTATGTAATTTATAGGTTTCCTAGTAAACAAGTGAAATACGAGGTTCATATACGAGTGCTAAAAACGCTAGGTAAGCAATGTAGTAAGAGTTTTGCCTTCAGGCCTCCATCACAGTTCAGTAGATTGCATTGCACGTTTACTTTATATTATGCTTTGTAATATGCATCATGGTTTTAAACTACAAAACGAAACGAAAATGAATTTTCCTGTTTTTATGAAGTAAAACAGTAGGATTTGATGATACGAATGAAATGAGAAGATACGTAATAATATACTAAAGGTGAGGTTGAGTGGTCTTGTCCAGTGAGGTGGACCGCGAGATGTATAACTCTTCTTCCGCTTTACGTGATGACCTTGTCAAGTGAGGTAGAACTGAGATGTGTCACTTTACTAGATCGAGTTTGGCCTTGTCTAGTGAGGTGGACCGTGAGGTGTGTCATCTCGATGTAGCACGTGAAGAAGAACCCAGTAGTAAGAAGATGTAAGAAAAAGACGAAAACGAAAGTATAAACGAAACTGTAGAAACTGCATATGTCATAATGTGAATTTTTTTTTTTTTTTGTATTTAAGTTTATATGCATTACTTACTTAGCATTAGGCTAATAGTTGAGTTCTATGATATAGGTGACAATGCAGCAGATAGTGAGTATCCCGAGCATGCCTAGTACTAGCAGGCAGTTGGAGAAAGACTCTCGTGGTACGACTGTACCAGCTGTTGAGGCGTTTTAACTATGGCGAGTGTGAGTATGGGTGGTGAGGTATTTTGAATCGTACGTAGTTATTTTAATGTAAATGAGATATTTGAATTTGGGTTAAGTATTTTGGCGTGCGTAACAAGTTGTAAATTGAGTCGAGAAGTGGATTTATGGTTTTTAAACGTTTAGTCAAAATTCGTGTTGTTTTGTTGAATTCTGTTGAAGTTTCTGGATGCAAAGTGTCGACCGAAATCCATAGGTGTCGACCGGTCAGTGTAAAATAGAGAGTGAGTGTCGACTGCGAGTCTCGACCTGCGCAAGGCAGAGTTGAAGTAGGTGTCAACCCCTGGCTACAAGTGTCGACCGGTCCATGTAAAATTGGCAGTGGTGTCCACCGCGAGGGTCGACCTGCGCGAACAGAGAGTATAAAGGTATTGACCTGTGAAGGCGGGTGTCGACCCCTCTCTATAATGGGTGTGGAGGTGTCGACCGATGAAAAGATCCGAGAAAAAGTTAGTGTCGACCGGTGTTTGTCAGTGTCGACCAATGTAAACCCGAGACAACTTAAGTGTTAACCGGTTCTTGCAGGTGTCGACCGGTCTCTTTAATCTTTATGTTTTAAAAGTGAAGTTATTTAAACCGATTTTAATCAAAGTTTCCACTGCGGTATTTACATGTATTTCTTTTGGAAGACATTTGAAAAAAAAAAAGAGTCGTTTGAGTCGAGAAAAAAAAACAATAACGACAAAGTTTTTAAATTTCTAGGAAATATTTAGTAGAGAAATATGAGGGATGGTGACGAATAGTAGTTGGTAGCGAACCGGGAATCAAAAAGGATTTTTCGGGTCGTTACGGTGTTGGTATCAGAGCCATTTGGTCAAAACGTTCAAACGATTATCAACAGTGCCTATCACCGCACGACGTGCGCCAACAACTGTAAATGTTTAAGTTTAGTGTTGTTTAACAAATACTAATGAGTATAGTTGAACATTGTTCAGGAAAAATAGTCAGAATGTCTAGATGAGTAGGACATACTAGAGTGCCAAGAGAGACAACCGAACTGAGAAGTGAGCACGATTTTGTGACAATCCGACAGTTGACAGAATTGGTAAATCGGCAGTCCCAGCAGTTAGGAATGTTGCTGAACCGAGAAGTATAGTGAGGTGCAGACCCTAGTTCTAGCCAGAACCAGTCAGGTGACCAATTTCAGAGATTGCGGCAACCGACTTTCGAAGGACAAGTATCAGACCCTATGGCTGCCGAGGAGTGGATCCGAGCAATAAAGAGTCTGTTTAAATATGTAAAGGTGGAAGAGGAGGATAAGGTTATACGGGCTACCTTTCATTTAGCAAAGGATGCCCGGTTTTGGTGGGAGTCTACGGAGGCCACCGTCGATACTCAGCACATGACTTGGTAGAAGTTCAAGAAGGCATTCTACGACAAGTATTTTAATAGTACGGTGCAGGCAACTAAGAGGATGGAGTTTTTACAGTCGAAGCAAACTACATCAGTGACAGAGTACAACAAGCGATTCGATTCCTTGTCCCGGTTTGCCAGCAATTTGGTAAGCCGGAATGAGGATAAAGTGTTTCAGTTTGTACAAGGGTTGAGACCGGAAATATACAAAGGAGTGAAGATAGCGGGCATACGGGATGTGTCTTACTCCGAGGTGGTGGCCAAGGCATTGTAAGTAGAAGAAGCCGGGATGAAGTGTATCAGTCAGAGGGAGGCTTCCAGGCGATCCTTAAGAGAAGTGGCCCACAGCAGAGCAGAAGTGTCTCCCAGCCGCCACAACAGAGAGGCACAAAGAGATTTAGCGAGGGTTCTAGAAGCCAGTGGAGTAGCAAAAGGCCGCAAGGACCAGTACAGTACCCCTAGTGCCCCAAATGTATGAAGTATCATCCGAGAGAGTGCCAATGGAACTCCGGAAAGTACTACAACTGCAATGAAGCCGGACATGTGGCCAGAGACTACCCGAAGCCTCGGGTTGTACAATGTTTTAATTTTAACGAGGTGGCCCACATCAACAGAGACTGTCCAGCTTTGAAGCTTTGAAGAAGGGTCCAACGCACACAGCACCGAGAGTATTTGCCATGATCGAGTCGGACGAGGATAACCAGCCAGGCGTAGTGTCTGGTACTATATTGGCAAACTCTGTACCTGCTTATACATTGATTGATTCGGGTGCAACACATTCGTTTATTGCGGCTACATTAATGGTTAAGTTGGATAGATGGCCAGTATCAACTGACTGTGGTTATGTGGTACTGTTGCCTTCTGGTGAGCGTATACACTCAAATCAGATAATGCATGATGGCGTGGTGTCGGTGGGAAGCAAGAATTTATCGGTCGATCTCATTATTATAGGTATAACAGGATATGACATGATACTGGGAATGGATTGACTGTTCAAGCACTACGCCACGATTGATTGTAGGGCGGGCACGGTGAATTTTCAACTGCCGGATGGTGAGAGGCATACTTTCCAAGCCGCAAGAAATGTCCAGAAGATATCTTTGATGGCGTCTGTCAGTGCTCGTCAAGTTTTAACTAGTGAGTATTTTGGTTTTCTTGCCACTATTATGGATGTACAGATTCCTAAGGATTCAAGACCGCATGATATTTTAATTGTTCAAGACTTCCCTAAAGTTTTCTTAGATGATTTATCTGGTTTGCCTTCGAACCGGGAAATAGAGTTTGCAATAGACGTGTATCTGATAGCTGAACCAGTATCAAAGAATCCCTACAGATTGGCGCCAACAGAGTTGCAGGAGTTGCAAAAGCAATTAGAAGAATTGGTAGAGAAAGAGTTTATACGCCCTATCTTTTTGCCATGGTGTGCGCCGATTCTTTTTGTCAAAAAGAAGGACGGGTCGTTACGCATGTACATCGACTACAGGAAGTAGAATAAACTAACAATTAAGAATAAGTACCCTGTGCCAAGGATAGATGATTTATTTGATCAACTCAAAGGTGCGCGTGTGTTTTCGAAGATTGACCTGATATCGGGTTATTATCAGTTGAAGGTCATACCAGAAGATATCCCAAAGATGGCTTTTCGGACGCGGTATGGACATTATAAGTTCCTGGTGATGTCTTTTGTACTAACAAATGCGCCAGCAGCTTTTATGAACCTGATGAACAGGGTGTTCCACGATTATCTCGATAAATTTTTTATAGTGTTTATCGATGATATTTTGGTGTACTCTCGAAATAAGGAGGAGCATAAGAAGCACTTAAGATTGGTGTTGGAAACTCTGAAGCGACAACAACTTTATGCAAAGTTTTCAAAGTTCAAATTCTGGTTGGATAGAATCCATTTTCTTGGTCATGTCATCTCAAGCGATGAAATAGCAGTTGATCCAGCAAAGATCCAGGCAATTATGCAGTGGCCACAGTCGAAGAATGTTACGGAGATACAGAGTTTTCTAGGGTTAGCGGGTTATTGCAGGAGATTCATTGAGGGATTTTCGAACATTGCGGCACCACTAACCCTGTTAACGAGGAAAAGTGTGAAATATCTGTGATCTGAGTATTGTGAGCTTAGTTTCCAGATGTTGAAGCAGAGATTAACTACTACTGCAATCCTGACGCTTCCTACTGAGGACGGGAAGTTTAGTATTTACTACGATGCTTCAAGGGTAGGACTGGAATGTGTATTAATGCAGGAAGGGAAGGTGATAGCATATGCCTCTAGACAATTGAATGCTTCTGAGCAGAATTACCCAACGCACGACCTGTAACTAGTTGCGTTAGTTTTTGCGCTGAAAATTAGAGGCATTATTTATATGGACAGCAGTGCAAGGTATATTCTGATCACAAAAGCCTGAAGTATTTTTTTACTCAGAAGGAACTAAACATGCGACAACGGCGGCAGTTAGAATTTGTGAAGGATTATGACCTCGAGATTAAGTACCATCCTGGCAAGGCAAACGTAGTCGTCGATGCTTTGAGCAGAGTGACGGCATCTACTTCGGCTATGACTTCAGGCATGCCTGTCGCTTTGGATGCGGAGTTTCGGAAGTTTGAATTAGAGGTGGTGTCGAACGTATCGGCCATGTTATCGACTATGTCTCTATAGGCCACTATTTTGGAAAATATTAAGCAGACCCACAAGGACAGCACTGAATGCAAAGATATTAAGTCAAGCATGGCTTCCAACGACAGGTCAGATTTTAGTTATTTGGACCACAGAATTCTTAAATTTCGAAATAGGTGGTTCGTTCCGAATAATGAACAACTACGGAAGGAAATATTAGTTGAAGCCCACTACTCGAGATTTTCGGTGCATCCAGGGAGTACCAAGATGTACAGAGATCTTAAACAGCATTACTGTTGGCCTGATATGAAGAGAATGGTGGCGAAGTACGTAGAGGCGTGTTTGATCTGCCAGCAGGTTAAGGCTGAGCATCAGAGACCGACAGGAAAATTACAGCCATTGCCAATACCTGAATGGAAATGGGAGCAGATAGCGATGGACTTTGTGGTAGGGCTGCCTCGGACGACAATGGGCTATGACGGAATATGGGTGATAGAAAGGTTAACCAAATCGGCATATTTTCTGCCAGTGAAGATGATGTATTCTATGGATCACTTCGCCGAACTACATATTCAAGAGATCGTGCGATTGCATGCAGTTCTAACTTCAATTGTATCAGACAGGGACCCCAGATTTACATCGAAGTTTTGGAAGAGTTTGCACGAGGCCATGGGTACGCAGCTCAGTTTTAGCACAGCGTTTCATCCTCAGACGGATGGACAATCTGAGAGTTCTATTCAGACGCTGGAGGATATGCTTCGAGCTTGTGTACTGGAATTCCAAGGATCATGGAGCAAATATCTACCGTTAGTAGAATTTTCTTATAATAACAATTTCCAGTCCACGATAGGTATGGCTACATACGAGGCCCTTTACAGGAGATTCATTGAGGGATTTTCGAAGATTGTTACAGAGATATAGAGTTTTCTCGGGTTAGCGAGTTATTACAGGAGATTCATTGAGGGATTTTCGAAGATTGCGGCACCCCTGATCTGGTTAACGAGGAAAAGTGTGAAATATCTGTGGTTTGAGGATTGTGAGCATAGTTTCCAGATGTTGAAGCAGAGATTAACTACTGCTGCAATCCTGACGTATCCTACCGAGGACGTGAATTTTAGTATTTACTGTGATGCTTCAAAGGTAGGACTGGAATGCATATTAATGCAGGAAGGGAAGGTGGTAGCATATGCTTCTAGACAATTGAAGGCTTATGAGCATAACTACCCGACGCACGACCTGGAACTAGCTGTGGTAGTTTTTGCGCTGAAAATTTGGAGGCATTATTTATATGAACAGCAGTGCAAGGTATATTCTTATCATAAAAGCCTGAAGTATATTTTTACTCAGAAGGAACTAAACATGCAACAACGGCGGTGGTTAGAATTTGTGAAAGATTATGATCTCGAGATTAAGTACCATACCGGCAAGGCAAATGTAGTCGCCGACGCTTTGAGCAAAGTGACGACATCTACTTCGGCTATGACTTCAGGCATGCCTGTGGCTTTGGATGCGGAGTTTTAGAAGTTCGAATTAGAGGTGGTGTCGAACGTATCGGCCATGTTATCGGCTATGTCTTTACACCCCACTATTTTGGAGAAGATTAAGCAGGCCCAGAAGGACAGCACTGAATGCAAAGATATTAAGTCAAGCATAGCTTCCAACGACAGGTCAGATTTTAGTTATTCGGACGATAGAATTCTTAAGTTTCTAAATAGGTGGTTCGTTCCGAATAATGAAGAACTACGGAAGGAAATATTAGCTGAAGTCCACTCCTCGAGATTTTCTATGCATTACTGGTGGCCTGATATGAAGAGAATGGTGGCGAAGTACGTAGAGGCATGTTTGATCTGCCAGCAGGTTAAGGCTGAGTATCAGAGACCGGCAGGAAAATTACAGCCATTGCCAATACCTGAATGGAAATGGGAGCAGATAGCGATACACTTTGTGGTAGGGCTGCCTCGGACGACAAAGCACTATGACGGAATGTGAGTGATAGTAGACAAGTTAACCAAATCGACCAATTTTCTGCCAATGAAGATGATGTATTCTATGGATCACTTCGCCAAACTATATATTCAAGAGATCGTGCGATTACACGGAGTTACAACTTCAATTGTATCAGACAGGGACCCCAGATTTAAATCGAAGTTCTGGAAGAGTTTGCACAAGGCCATGGGTACGCAGCTCAGTTTTAGCACAGCGTTTCATCCTCAGACGGATGGACAATCTGAGAGTACTATTCAGACGCTGGATGATATGCTTCGAGCTTGTGTACTGTAATTACAAGAATCATGGAGCAAATATCTACCGTTAGTAGAATTTTCTTATAATAACAGTTTCCATGCCATGATAGGTATGGCTCCATACGAGGCCATTTACGGGAGAAAGTGCAGGTCCTCGCTTTATTGGGATGAAGTTGGCGAGGCACGTTTAGTAGGTCCGGATATTTTGCAACAGACAGTAGGGAAAATTGCATTTATTCAGCAGCATATTTTAACAGCTTAGAGCCAACAGAAGAGTTATGCAGATCGTCGGAGAAAAGATCTAGAATTTGATGCGGATGATGAGGTTTTCCTTAGGGTTTCGCCATTTAAAGAAGTGGTAAGATTTGGGAAAAGAGGCAAGTTGAACCCAAGATTTATTTGACCATTTACTATCACGTATCCATGCTAAGAAAGTGTATGCGAGATCCTTCTTACGTCGTGGAGTAGCAGAACATAGAGGTTCAACCCATATTAATGTATAAAGAGAGGTCATTGGAGATTTTAGATTATGCAGTGAAAACTCTACGCAACAAGGAGATTCCACTGTTGAAAGTTTTATGGCGTAACCATAACGTAGAAAAGGCAAATTGGGAACGGCAGCAGGTCATGATGAGCCAATACCCAGAACGGTTTAGATAACAAAATTTTGAGTACAAAATTTCTTTTAAGGAGGGTGAAATGTAACACCGGGGAATTTCGTTTTAATTAATTACGGATTTTTGTAGTTATAGTTAGTGGAGTTTTGGTCTGAATTGATAGCAGAGAATTTATATTCTTAGGTAAAAGATTATTTTGAGGCTAATGAGGGAGAGAAGAATTTGAAAATCCATTCGGAATCGGACTGTATAACGGATTTATGAAACGGTTAAATGTTAAGGGTGAAATATTAATTAATAATAATAATTATTATTATATAAAATAAAAATTTAAAACAGAGAAGAGGAAATATTCTCTTTTGTGCCTTCCCCAGCAAACCCTATCCCTCGTTTCTTCTCCCCTGCACGATGATCGGCGCCCTTTTCCAGCAAGTTCGGCCGATTTCTTCTCAATTTCCTCATATTACGGTATGTTTTAGATAGTTCTGAATAGATAGTTAGTGTGTTGGTTGTTTTAGCGACAAAAACGGAGTTAGCCAGGGTATCGGGCGATTCGGTGAAAACCTAGAAGAAAAATTGAGTGTAGAGTTGATTTTGACCAGCATGTTGGTGTTTGAGCTAAAAATAGGAGTAGATTACGGGGATTTATGGGAAAGGTCGAGCGTTTGGATAGCCGAATGCTCGGATTGTAGAACGGTTTCTGTTCGGCGACATTCAGCCAAGTTGTAGAAGTTCAATTAGAAAATGGATGAAACCGTTAGAAACTAGATGTCATGTGGAATCCGTAGCATTTTGAATCGTCCAAATAGGACGAGTATTGGATAAGTTAGGCAATTCCGAAATTGGTTAGAATTTGTGTAGAATGTTGGGAGTTTAGTTTGATGGGTTGATAGAGCTTGTTTCCTTAGAAATTGTGGATTTCATGGACTGTAAATCTGATAGTTATGTAATTTATAGGTTTTCCAGTAAGCAAGCGAAATACGAGGTTCATATACGAGTGCTAAAGACGCTAGGTAAGTAATGTAGTAGAAGTTTTGTCTTCGGGCCTGCATCACAGTTCAGTAGGTTGCATTACACGTTTACTTTATGTTATGCTTTGTAATATGTATCATGGTTTTAAACTACGAAACGAAACGAAACAAAAATGAATTTTCATGTTTTTATTAAGTAAAACATCAGTACGTGATGAAACGAATGAAATGAGAAGATACATATAATAAAGGTGAGGTTGAGTGGTCTTGGCCAGTTAGGTGTACCGCGAGGTGTATCACTATTGCTCCGCTTTACGTGGTGACCTTGTCCAGTGAGGTGGACCGCGAGCTGTGTCACTTTACTAAATCGATTTTGACCTTGTACAGTGAAGTGAACCGTGAGGTGTGTCATTTCGATCTAGCACGTAAAGAAGAACTCAATAGTAAGAAGATAAAGAAGATGTAAGAAAGAGACGAAAACGAAAGTACTGACGAAACTTTAGAAACTGCATATGTAGGATGTGAATGTTTTTTTTTGTATTTAAGTTTATATGCATTACTTACTTAGCATTAGGCTAATAGTTAATTTTTGTGATGTAGGTGACGACGCAGCAGCTAGTGATTATCCCGAACATGCCTAGGAGTAGGAGGCAATTGGAGAAAGACGTTTGTGGGACGACTGGGCCTGCTGTTGAGGCGTTTTCACTATCGCGGGTATTAGTATGGGTAGTGAGGTATTTTGATTCGTACGTAGTTATTTTAATATAAAAGAGATATTTGAATTTGGGTTGAGTATATTGGCGTGCGTAACAGGTTGTAAATTGAGTTGAGAAGTGGATTTATGGTTTTTAAACGTTTAGTCAAAATTCGTATTGTTTTTTTGAATTATGTTGAAGTTTTTTGGTGCAAAGTGTCGACCGAAGTCCATAGGTGTCGACCGTTCAGTGTAAAATAGAGGGTGAGTGTCGACCGCGAGACTCGACCTGCGCATGGCAGAGTCGAAGTAGGAGTCGACCCCTGGTTACAAGTGTCGACCGGTCTGTGTAAAATTCGTAGTGGTGTCGACCGCGAGGGTCCATCTGCGCATACAGAGAGGATCAAAGTGTCGACCTGCGACGGCGGGTGTCGACCCCTCTCTATAATGGGTGTGGAGGTGTCAACCGCTGTCCCCGGTGTCGACCAATGAAAAGACCCAAGAGAAAGTTAGTGTCGACCGGTGTTTGTCAGTGTCGACCGATGTAAACCCGAGACAACTTAAATGTTGACCAGTTCTTGCAGGTGTCGCCAGTCTATTTAATCTTTATGTTTTAAAATTGAAGTTATTTAAACCGATTTTAAACGAAGTTTTCACTACGGTATTTACATGTATTTCTTTTGAAAGACATTTGGAAAAAAAAAAAAGAATCGTTTGAGTCGAGGAAAAAAAAACAACAAGATTTCAAATTTCTAGGAAATATTTAGTATAGTAATATGAGGGATGATGACAAGTAGTAATTGGTAGCGAACCGGGAATCAATGAGGATTTTTCGGGTCGTTACAATGAGAGTAGCTGTTGACTGGTAGTGTGAAAAATAGCAGCGGTGTCGACCACGAAGGTCGACCTGCGCAGAAAGAGAAGATCAAGGTATCGACCTACGGCTGTAGGCGTCGATCGAAAATGAAGGAGATAATGGAAGTGTCGACTACGAGGGTCGACCGATGGAGACAAAGAGTTGAAGTGTCACCGCTAAAGAAAAGTGTCGACCGGCTTGAGGGTGAGTAGAAGGAGGTCAACCGTGAGGGTTTACCTGTGCCGGCAGAGACGAACGAAGTATCGACCGGTGACGACAGAGGTTGACCGAAGATGTCTTTTAATATTTTAAAGATTTGATATTATATTTAAAATGATTTTTAATCAAAAATCTTCTGCTGTTAGATTTTCAGTCGATTTTAAAAGTGTTGTTTTACGTCGAAAAACAGACTTCAAATTTTTAAACAAATTTATTAGTGGATCATGAATAAGAGCAGTAAGTAGTAGTAATTAGTAAATTGAGAATCGTAGTGGATTTTGGATCGTGACAATTTAGGAGGGATATTCTGATTAGCATAAAGGGTGAGTTTTGTTTATTAAACTCAAAACTAATCAATAGGAGGGGGGAGAAGGGAACCCCCACGTGTGAATGTCTTTAGGTGATCAGAAGATTTAAATTTGAGAATGAGGGAGTGATGGGAGTTATTAGGGTAAATGCCATGTAATGAGTTTAAACATAACTTAATTAAATAATGAATTTGGGGGGTAGGGGTATTAAAAAGAGGGAAAACCCTCATCTGATGTCATTTCTTCTTCCCCCACGAATTCTTCCTCTCCAGAAGACTCTCTCCATCACTCTCTTCTCTTCTTCGTTTTGGTGAAGATTTTGGTGAGCATTTTGTGGGCTTTGTTTTATGGATTCTATTACTTAGCTTGAGGGATGTATAATGTTTGGTTTTTGGTGAAATTTCTTAGATGAGTTTGTAAACCCTAACTTGTTTGTACAAAATTTTGAAGTTTAGTTGCTGGATTTTCTCTCTTTGGATGCTTGATCACAGCATGCTGTGACAATATATTGATGGTTTTATTGGAAAAAGTAGATTGTGGTTGGGTTTGTGAAAAATCTGAAATTTTGATATAAAAAAAACTGGGCAGTTTCTGAGATGGATAATTTTGGGCTATGATGTTTTTTTTAGTTTATATAATGAATTTCAATATGAGAAACTAGACACTTTAAGGTTTACATAGGCTTTCGAATTATCAAATTCGAAACTATATTTAATTTGTTACGAATTTTTGGAGTTGGACAAAAATTTATGGTAAAATCCAAAAAATTGAAATTTGTGATAGTTTCAATTTGAATCCTTGGATTTGCGTATGCCTTATTTGAATACTTGGATTTAGTGAGGTTCAATTAAGCTCTTATCATGGCATGAATTGGAATGATATTTGGAATTTGTATGTGAATGTTGGATTGAATTTTGTAGCTTAGTTGTTGGTTTGAATCAATTAAATTAGATGTATTGGATTTCTTGAGTTTGGTCGAATTCTTAGTTGGAGGCCTGTTTATGGTTCCGTTTAATTTTGGAAGACTATTTGGAGCTATTTGATTTAGTGGGTTGCTCGGTTTTGGCTATGTGAAATTGGATAACTTGTTAGTTATTAGATTTGGTTATAGATTAGAAATTGTGAACGCTAATGTAAAACTATATGCTCGAGGTTCCCAAAGTGACAGAATCGATAGTGTTGGATTGAATAGCTAAGGAGTTCAAGTAAGTAGAGTATGCATGTTGCCTTCGGGCCTACATTACAAAATAGTAGGATATATTGCATGTTTATTTCATATTATATATGTCATGCATCATGATGTGTCTGCTCGTTTCTGTAAAATTTTCAAGGCAAGTATAAATCTAATGGATTTCCACCATTAAACAAGTAAACACATGAGTTTAAATGATAGAAGGAGACAGTTAGGATTTTTATTATTGTTAGGGTTTCTACATGAAAATCTTTCGATTATGATTTTTCTCCTTACTTTCTTTCCCTAACACGCAACAACTCTATGAGTGGGTTAATTCAAAGGTGAAAGATACTAGTAGTAAGCAAGAGTCTACGTACTAATGATCGAGATAAGTGATGTTTTATGCGTTGACCCGTCGCATCACAAAGTGCTATGTTAAGTAGTTTTGTTACGATAAGACTTTGAGAACTTGTTTACTCCATGACATTAATGCCTTGAGGATTTGTTTAATCATTATGATATGATGATGTTTATGATTTATGTTATGTTTAATGATTATATTGATGATGATGACGCTAGACAATATGTTATAGTATATACTTTTGATTGTGATGTATAGATTATATGATTATATTAATGATGATATCGCTCGATGATGTGTTATAGTATAGGCTTTTGATTGTGATGTTTGTTAGATAATACAATTATATTGATGTTAATTTTGCTTAAGGAGATGCGTTGTTTGATGATTTGATAAATATAGAAATATTGATATTTTTATGATATATAGTAAGTGATGATCGAATAGAAAAAGTATACGAATTGACTCAAAAATATGCTATGTTTTGCATTGTTTGTCTATGTATGACTAATGCATCGAAAAAAAATTTATGTTAAGAAATGTAAAGAAAGAAAGAAAAACTGACAAAAAAGACAAAAAAATGAGAGAATGAATAAACGTAACTATTTTTATGAGAGGAGATATGGGTTGGCAATCCCATGGATCATGAGGTGTCTTCTTGCTTCCTTAAACTGAATTATTTCTAACAAATGGACTATATATCGAAACTTAAACAACAATAAAAGATCAAATAAAAAAGAACTGTAATAAAACTGTTTTTATAAAAATTGTATCTACATATATATTTATGATAGTTTATGTATTTCTTAATGAGCGATAGACTCGTAGTTTGACTTTTGTAATGTAGATGAGAAATTTTATGATGTACACGATGAAATAAATCAATAAAAGATGCAGTTTCTCCAGCTTCTCCTATTCATCCTACTTGTTCACATTCATAATGAGGAATATCAAACATTGAAGAAAAACTAGATCTTTTGACTGCATTTTTCTCCAGCTTCAACACAAATGTCAAAACCATCTTCAGAGTCAAACTTCTTCATTGTTATGCTTTCGCGCAGGGAGAGACTATTAAGATTTGATGCTCTTGATCATCATTTTGAGGAGTTTACTAATAATTGTTGGAACAACACCTTCTCTTTTGAGCCTAGACCTCCGACTGATCTTAACATTTCTCCATTCTTCGAATCTCGATCCTCTTTCTAATGATTAAGACTAGATTAAGTTCATTTTAGTCTTAGTTTTGTACTTGATGGTATTTGGTTATGAACTTAATTGTTTGTGTTTTTATGATACTTGGATAGATATATTTTACTTAGGTGGTTTTTAATTGCAGGTTTCTTTTTGATACAAGAAAATCCTCCTTAGTTTTTTTTTTCCGAATAATATAGGGACAGAAACTTATAAGGGGGAGAAAATAATAAAAGGAAACTCTAAAACTTTTTATCTTATTATATATGCAAGTATTAAGGATTAAAATTGCATAATGTGGATTAAATGCTGTTATAGAGATTGATAATGTAATAGAAATTAAGTTTATTTGTTTTGACGATGAATGTACTTATAGGTTTATTTTAACTTGATATATTTTTTATTGATAAAAAATATTTTTGAAATTGATTATTAGAAGTACTAATATGCTTATTCAGTCTATCCAACACATGTAGAAGTTTACTTTTAGAACTCATAAAAAGATTGCTTAAATGAAAAAACTCTAATGTGCACAGGTTCCTAGAAAAGTAACACAGTTGCCCAGTCCCAAGCGCCAAAATTGGGAGCAAGAACGTGGTCACATAATCTTGAGCGAAGTTGAGCCACGATCACCCAATCCAGAGCACCAAAATTGAGAAGCAATGTTATGGTCACCCAAGACTTCATAGCGGTATGCAATTATATTCTGGAATGTGCTGCAGTAGGCCAACAAGACATATTTTTGAAGCATCAAGTGTGGTCGCATTGAACCTGGAGTGCGGTAGCCCTCAACTGATGCCTAGAGAAGTCCTGTGGCAATCCAGACTAGAAACAATTTCAAACAGAGGACACACACGGTCGCCCAGACTTGAGATGCCATAGACCAGGGCGGTAGTCCATAAGCTTATCGATGGTAGTCCATCTACCACAATATTGTCTCTAACAAACACATTGGGTTGACCGAAGAGTATTTGTGGTCGATTCGAGCTCGAGAAAATTGAAGTTTGGTTATAAATAGAAGCATCATTCATTGTGCAATTTACTGTATACGCAAGTGTTGTGCAATTATTTTAAGGTATACTTGAGCTTTCTCCTAACTATTTATACTACTTCACTTAAAATTTTATATTTATGAGAGTATTGTTCATATTGTTGAAGAAAAAGGTACAGTAAAAAAAGCGTGTAAAATTTGATTGACCCTTGAAAGTTTAATTATGTGCAACCAGAAGGGTTGAGGGAAAAAAATCTTCAAACGAAAGCCATGGAGCACGAACATAGACAATTAGTTCGAACAATGTTAATAAATGTATTAGCAATATCTGTCTCACTATTATTACTGGCTACTAATTTGCTCGCACATTAAATAAATAGTTTATTGAAGCAGAGAGAAAATACTTATTTTATAATTGTAAATTAATTTGATTTCTTAATAGAATGAAAAAGCTTGATGACCCAATTCAACTCCCCTTCCCTTCTTTTAAATTATATCGATCCTACAAAGGTAAATATTGTTGGTCGTTAAAGAGAGAGAGGGAGAGAGCACTTGATCAATGAGTGAAATGTATAAAGTTAACGATTTTTTTACCTCGATATTTAATTGCTAATAATTGATAGTATATGGTTTAAATTGTCGAAAAATAAAGTTTAGTATATGAGTCAGGGTTACTTTCAACGTATAAGATCTAAATTGACAGTTGTCCGATTATTAATTGTCTCTAGAGTTTTGGATTATCACTACTACTCCTTTACATGACAAATATAATAAATCCATTATGTCTCTCCCATTCCATGCCTCTTGGACTTCTTCATTCTTTTATGTATTGTGATTTACCATTTCTTCATTTTTAAAATGATGCTCACTTGTTCAAACAAAACTCAAAAAAATGAGCAAAGAGATCCATTGCATTCCCAGTGGTAAACCTCTGATTAGCAGCATAGTAGTGGCGGCTGTGAAACTAAGTGGTTTTAGTAGAACTTTCTACATGCTTATGGAATATTATTACAATGAGCAACTCTACCAAATAACATTAAATGCTATTACGACATTTAATGTGTGAAAATTTTCATTTCTTTACTCTTCAATGGATCTCTTTGCTCATCTTTTTGTCGATGACATAAGCAAAGATCTTCGGAGTTTGTTACTTTTAGTGTCACTTAGTCAGCTTCGTTTCATTAATTGCAGGTGTTGGGATTATTAACGAGACCCTAGATCGTAGTTGCTTTAGACCTTCTTCTGGACGTTCCTCTCTTAACGTTGTCCAATTTAACCCAGCTGTATTATGACACTTTCATCATTAACCTCTTTTGCGGTCTCTCTCTATTTGCGAAGGAGAATATGCCCTATAAAGGGCACATGTTTGTTTTAAATGAGTTCGAGAAAACCGGTTTAAAATAGGTGAAACTTAGTTTATTTTGCACATGTCCAATTTAATGTAAATGTTAACGAAAAATAATTTAAAGGTCAAGTTGTTGAATTAAATATTAGAAAAAATTCAGATTCAATATCTTTTAAGATATCTGGATGCTTAATTTTGAATTAATTAATGATAAAAATTAGAAGAATTCTTTTAACGTACACTGGATTTTGAATTAATTAAAATAAAAATTACAAGAAATTATAATTGAGTACCTTTTTTAGGTATGCTAGCTAATTTTTGAATTAACTAAAGATTAAAATTAGAAGATATTCAGATTTAATATCCTTTTATGGAATACTGGATTTATGGATTTTAAATTAACTAAACATAAAAATTAAAAGAAATTTTGATTTAGTACTCCTTTTAAGAGAGATATTAAACAAGCGAGTCGAGTCGAGTCGAGCCGAGCCAAGCTGAGAAAGATTCAGTTCACCGAGCTTGTCGAGTCTAACGAGTCGAGCCTAATAACCCTGCCGAGCTTAACGAACCGAGCCGAGCTTAACGAGGTAACCCTAATAAATTTTTAAGTCGCGCCGGCTCACAAGTCACGAGCCCAGCCGAACCGACCTAACGACCATAACGAGCCGTTGCGTTGCTGAGCGGTCTAATTCTCAGCAACAGTAATCACCGTTCTTTGACTATTTAATGTTTAATGTGAGAGAAGAAAAAAAATCGAGGGGAAGAAAACTACTAACGATCACCCAGCGACGATGGGCGATCAATCGCCCAGTGACTAGACCGCTCAGCGGTTGGACGATCGATCGTCCAGTGACTAGAGAGCTGGGTGATCGATCGCCCAGGGACTAGAGAGCTAGGCGATTGATCGCTCAGCTTTCCCGAACCCGACGACGATCAAAGATGCTCAAGTAGCCGAGCTTTTGGATGTTGTGCTTTCATTGAAGAGATCGGAAAGCTTGCCCAGCTTTGCCCATCGTCGCAGGGCGATGATCGCCCAGCGATTAGACGATTTCTCGCCAGCTATCCCAACCCCAACGACCATCGAAGATGATCGAGGGCCCGAACTTCTGGACGCTGCGCTTTCATCGGAGATGTCAAAAAGTTCGCCCAGCTTCGCCCATCGTTCCAGGGCGATGATCGCCCAGCTTCGCCCATCGTCAGAAAGCTCAGTCCCGAGCTGGGCACGACCGAGGCTGCTCGCGAGCAGGGTCATCGGGCTCACGAGCACGGATTGTCGAGCTCGACTCGGCTCGTCTGCGCGGCTCGAGTGAAGCCCTCTCGTTACTGTAGCGAGCCGGGGCGGGTTGGCGAGCCAGCCCGCCTGTTTAACAATACTACTTTTAAGGAATACTGAACATTATTAATTGTGAAAATTTACGCATGCTTAAAAAGGAAACAAAATGTATCTATATAAAATAGGAATTTTTTTATTTTAATCTTAAAGTATTGATTTTTTTAAAAATTTTTTTAAAATTTAGTATTTATCGATCCAAACTTCAAAGTATCGAAAATAGGTTATTTGAAGCCTAAGATACGGTGACTAGGTCGTCCTCTCCAGAGAGAACGGCTGGTCAAGCTGAACCGTCCGTCTCGTCCCTGCTTTTTTTTTTTTTTTTTTTTTATCATTTGGGGGATCAGACGGTTGGTTCTTGTGAACTGGTCGTCCTCTTTTTTTCTGTCAAAAGAGGACGGTCAGTTAACAAGAACCAGCCGTTCTCTGTGGGGGAAAAACTCGTGATTTTCATCACGGGTTGTCATTTAGTGAGGAGGACAGCCGGTCCAACTGGATCAACCATACTCTTCCCTCCTATTTAAATCCTCCCATTTGTTTTTAAGTCACACCGAAAATTTTCAATACTCTATGACTATTTTTTTGCTACAGCGATATTTTTTTGCGTTCACCGATTAGGTATGAAATTTTTTTTAATTTTATCATTTACTTAAAAATTTTTTTTTTCAAATAAACTTATATTTAAAGTGTTAAAGTGAAATTAAATTTTTTATGACTTATTTTTTTTATTGTATTTTTTTAGTTGAAATTCTTCTAACATCTTCTATCTAAATTATAAAAATATGGACAATTTATTTATTTTAATATTTGTAATATTTTATATTTATCTATTATACTGTAGATAATTGGATCGCAGAAGTTATCGTTTCTTGTACTGCTTATTAAGTGGTGTAATTATACTGTATAAGTAAGTTATTTTTAGGAGACTGACTTTTAAGTGATACCATTTGTGACCCTTCCAATCTTTCCTAGTAATTTACTTGAAAATGAATTCTGTTTATGAGATTTTCTAGTAAAGTTTTTTTTTTAAATTATCTTGATCAGTACTTTACATGTTTTAACTTTTTGATTTAATTAATTTTATAGAATGTCAAATACAATTAATTTGTTTTAATATATTTTTTATATAATCTTTATTTTAGTATTTTGTATTGTATCGATGTAATAATATTATAATAAAATTTTATATATAAGTTATTTTTTAATTAACTTATGATTTTTGTTATTATTATATTTTATATAAAAAATTTTGTAACACCCAAGATTTATGCTAAAATAATTTTCGAAATTTCGTCTTAGTAAATGGTGGAATTTTGGTCGAAATCGAGAGCGAAAAATTTATACTGTTAAGTAAAGAATAATTTTGAGGGTAATGAAGAAGAGAAATCTATAAAAGTCTAGCCGTTTGGTTAAAATATTAAAGATTGAGGGTAAAAAATCAATTGAGATTAATTATATTATATTATATATATATATACAACCCCCCCTCCCCCCTCCCCCCCCTCTTCCAGTTATGCACAGCCGACGACATCCTCTCCATTTTCTCCTTCAATCTTCAAATTTTAAGGTAAGTTTTGGTTTAGTTTTTAGTAGTTAGTTAGTTAGTAGCTTTTAGTGTTAAAAGTGAAGTTATGAAAAGTTATTAGATAGCTTGGTGAATCCTAAGTGGGATGTACGAAGTTTAGAGGATATAGTCAATTTTTATTCGTTAATTGGTGTTTAAACTTGAGGTAAGATTAGGTTATAGCTTTTTATAGAAAGCATTGAACATTTGAATAACCGAAAAACTCAGGTTACAGAATGGTTTCTCTTCGGCCGAATTTGGCTAAGCTGTAGATATTGGGTTAGGAAACAGATTATACCGTTAGAAACTAGACGCTCTAAGGAGTCTATAGCACCTTGAATCGTCAAAATCGAATGAGTATTGGATAAGTTATGTATTTTCGAATTTGGTCAAAAATTGTGTAAGAATTCGGGTTTAGCTGGGAGTTTCGGTTTTGTGCGAGTTTATAACTTTCGTGTTAGAATTTCATGAGTTGGATAAAGTAAGAATTAATAAATATGTGATTTTTATAGGTTTAGCTAGAAACCATGATTTTAGCACGTATGATGAATTTTGATGAGAATTGGTCATGTGATAGATTTAGCTCGAGAATTGATAGAGGTCGATCACCACAAAAGTTAAGAACGCCAGTTAAGTAGTGTTTACATGTGCGTTGTCCTTATGGGCCTACACCATAGGACGATAGGAATGGCTGCGTGTGTTGTGTGTTTCGCATGTTTGGTTTTAGTTATGCATCATGTTTTAAAAATTGTAACAAAAATAAATTTGAGCATGGTTTTAAGTACGAACCTGAGGTGTGATATGTAAATTGTGAGGAAAAAAGGTTATGCGGCCTCGAAGGAAGTGATTTGTCATTCGGCGAAGACAAAGAATCGACTTGGGAAATCTGATCCGCTTCCCAACTTTGTAAGAGAATCGTTGACATGAGATGCGTGTACAACTTCTGGGCCCCATTGCTGGCTGAGCTGGGACGGTGGCAACGTGTCAGGGTCGGTGTGGCTTGAGGGCCAACTACCTGAGGCGGTTGTACGACGTGGCTTCGAAGGAAGTGATTCGCCCTTCGATGCAGTATGAGAATTGACTTGGGAAATCTGATCTGCTTCCCAACTCAGTATGAGGATCGTGTGATACGCGTTATGGTATGACAACACGAGTGAGAAAGTAGAAACTACATGTGTTAGGATTGCATTGATGGTTTTCATGTTCATTTTTGCACTACTTACTAAGCCTTAGGCTGACATATGTTCTGTGGTGTAGGTACAGTTGATCAGTAGGGTGAGTTTCTCGACCTTAGCCAAGAGTAGCGGACAGTTGGCGGCGCACCATCATGCACCGGCGGGTGGAGTTTGTAAGGACGTCCCGACCCGTGGAGAATGTTTTGGGAGAAATTGCGAGTTTTGAAGGATGTACTTTTGTAGAGTCCGTGTCAAATGTATAGGATTCGTGTATAGATTTTGATGTATATGTGGGTTTTGAACATTAATAGTCGAGATGATGTATAGTCGTATTTTGAAACTACTTATAAGATTGTGATTTGAAAATCTGGGTTTTTATTTCCTGGTTTAATTGATCGAGGCTTTTCATCGTTTGTTTTCTTTTGAGTTGAGGTTTTTTCTTATACTGTTGGTGCAATGTGTCGACCGGTATGCCTAGGCGTCGACTGAACTAGGCAAGTGTCGACCACGAGGTTCGACCAGTGAGGGCAGAGAGGATTAAGGTGTCGACCTGTGAACACATGTGTCGACCGCTCTGTGTGATAAACGTAGAAGTGTCGACCACAAGGTTCGACCGATGCGGACAAAGAGGATTAAAGTGTCGACCTGTGAAGACAAATGTCGACTGTTCTGTGAGATGAATGTAGAGGTGTCAATCGTGAGGTTCGACCGGGATGGACAGAGAGGATCAAGGTGTCGACTACTGCAAGCAAGTGTCGACCTTTGCAAACAGAGGCGACCAAAGTTCCAACTTATGTATATAGGTGTCGACCCTTGGGTGCAGAACGGGTCAGGTGTCGACCGCTGTTTACAAGGGTCGACCGATTTTCTATTTATCTGTTTTAAAAGTTAACGAAACAAAAATAAATGTATTTTTTTATGATGAGTCCTCCGCGCAGGTGTCGTTTTTTGCTGCGTAAGTCTTTAAAATGTTTTCAAAAAACAAAAATTAAATTTTTATACAAATTGGGTCAGAGGAAGAGACGAGTTGTTCGGTATGGTATCATAGCGAACCGGTTTTTGGCGCTTGCCATAGGATGTGATAGTTATGGTATCAGAGTTTTTACCCAACCTGAACTGTGGCCGATGAGCATGTCGGGTCCCTCGGAGGAGGGGTGAGATTGTGAAGGCAATAGGGTCTCTCACAATTCCCACATCGCTTTGGGGGAAAGTAAAAGGGACATTTAATAGGTGGGAAGAGGGGGATGCTACAAGTATCAGAACCACGGGGTCGACGTCGTTCAGTGGATTACCTAACACCGCCAGCCATTGCATAAGAGTGCTCCACCAACTATAAGTATTTACTAGAACCCTCATAGTTTCGTTTAGACTTAGTAGATGTTGTTGTGTACAGGATTAACACTATAGTTAGAGAGTCACAGAAGGCTACAGACGAGAGGGACGATGCCATTAGGCAGCTTACTGAACTAGTAAACCACCAGTCTCAGCAGCTAGAACGGTTTATGAGCAGAGAAAACCAGGGTCAGTCCACCGGTAGCGCTACGGCAGATCACGGGGGAGACAAGTTCCATAGACTCCGACCCCTAGTGTTTGATGGATTATCTTCGGACCCACTCAGTGCTGGGGAGTGGATTCGAAGTATGGAAGACATGGTAGACTATGCCAAGGTGGATGATCGAGATAGGGTTTTTAGCGCAATGTTTCACCTTGCTAAGGACGCCCGATTTTGGTGGGATTCAGTAAAAGCCACCACCGACATGAAGACTATTACCTGGGAGGAGTTTAAGATGACGTTCTTTGGCAAGTATTTCAGCCACTCAGTTAGGACCTACAAGATGGTTGAGTTTTACCAGTTAAGGCAGACGGGTATTGTGGGCGAGTACGTGAGACAGTTTGAAGCACTGCCTTGGTTTGCTAGTCACCTGGTGAGCCTGAACGAGAACAATGTACACAAATTAGTGCAGGGTCTGAAGCCCAACATTTATATGGACATAAAGTTAGTGGGGACGCAAGACATTTCTTACGAGAAGGTGGTTGTCAAGACCCTGGATATTGAGAAGGCTGGATTGAAGCTTCCCAGCCATAAGAGCCGCCCAGGAGATTTTTCAGAGAAATAGTACCTCAATAGTCTAGAAATAGGCATCAGCAGCAGCAGGAAGGCCTAAAGAGACCCAACAATAGTCAGAGCAGTCAAGGTGGTAGCAAGCGGCCACGAGGATTAGGACAATTTCCCTTATGCCCACAGTGTAAGAAGAACCACCCTAGTGAGTGTAAGATGGACACCAACCGATGCTTCAGGTGCAACGAGGTAGAGCAATACATCAAAGATTGCCCGAAGTTGAATCAGGGGCGATGCTACAACTGCAACGAAGCTGGTCATCTTGTCAGGAACTGTCCAGCCTTGAGCAAGGCCCCAGTGAGAGTGACGCCGATGGTCTTCACCCTCATTGAGCTTGATGATGCCTCCCAACTCTCAGTGATTTCAGGTAGTATATCTATTATGGGAGTTGCAGCTTATACTTTGATTGATACAAGCGCTACGCACTCATTCGTATCAATTGCCTTTGTGGTCAAGGTAAATTTAATGTCTAACTATTCTGGAAGGTTTTATGATGTGATGTTACCGTCAGGAGAGCATCTTTATTCCGATTAGGTGGTGCGGGGTGACATAATGACAGTGGGAGAGAAGCAGTTATATGTCGATTTGGTTATAATCAACATGAAGAAGTATGAGGTTATCTTGGGAATAGATTTGTTGTTCACGCATTATGCCGCGATAAACTACAGGACCAGAGAGATCCATTTCCGACCCCCAAGTGGGGAGAGCTACTCTTTCAGGATGGGGAAGAGTATGAGCAGGGTTTCAGCTGTGTCTTATATGAGAGCCCGGCAACCTTTGCAAGATGGGTGCATAGGTTTTTTGGCTAAGGTTACAAACGTGCAGTTTTAGGGAGAAGTTCGACTTTTGTACATGAATTTTCAAAAGTGTTTCTAGAGGATTTGCTTGGTCTGCCCTCTGGTAAGGAGACCGAATTTGTCATTGACGTGTACCCTGGAGCTGAACCAGTATGTAAGAACCTGTACAAACTAGCACCTACGGAGCTGAAGGAGTTAAAGACACAGTTAGAAGAATTGATAGATAAGGGCTTTATACGCCCTATTTTCTAACCTTGGGGTGCGTCGGTGCTTTTCGTCAAGAAGAAGAGCGGGTCACTACGCATGTGTATTGATTGTAGGGAGCTGAATAAACTGATAATGAAGAATAAGTACCTGTTACCGAGGATAGACGACTTGTTTAATTAACTTCAAGGTGCACAAGTATTTTCTAAGATTGATCTGAGGTCCGGCTATTATCAGTTGAAAGTTAGGGAGGAAAATATTCTAAAGAGAGCTTTCCGAACGCAGTATGGGCACTACGAGTTTTTAGTGATATCGTTTGGACTGACTAACGCCTCAGTCGCCTTCATGGACCTAATAAACCGAGTATTTAAGGAGCACTTGGATAGATTTGTGATAGTGTTAATTGATGACATCCTGATATACTCTCGGAGCAAGGATAAGCACAGAGAGCACTTAAGGATTGTGCTGACTACTATGAGCCAGCACCAGCTTTACCTTAAACTTTCTAATTGCGATTTTTGGTTGAAATAGGATCAACTTCTTGGGGCATGTTATTTCTTCTCAAGGTATTTCAGTTGATCGAATGAAAGTTTAGGCCGTTAAGGAGTGGCCGCAACCGACCAGTGCCTGCGAAATTCACAATTTCCTGGGGTTGACAGGATACTATCAGAGATTTATTGAGAGATTTTCCAAGTTCGCAGCCCCTTTGACTCGATTAACCAGGAAGAATATGAAGTATGGATGGTCTGACGAGTGTGAAAGTAACTTCCAGACACAGAAGTAGAAGTTGACTACAGCTCCTTTGTTGACCCTGCCAGTGGAGGGTGAGAAGTTCAGTATATATTATGATCCTTCCAGGATAGACTTGGGTTGCGTGTTGATGCAGAATGGGAGGGTGATTTCCTATGCTTCCAAGCAATTGAAGACCTACAAGCAGAACTATACCACGCATTACTTGGAGTTAGCGGTAGTGGTATTCGCACTTAAGATATGGAGGCATTATTTGTATGGGCAGCAGTGTGAGATCTTTTCAGACTACTAGAGTTTGAAGTACATTTTTACGCAAAAGGAGCTGAACTTGAGACAGAGAAGATAACTCGAGCTGGTTAAGGATTACGATGTGTAGATCAAGTATCATCCAGGAAAAGCGAATGTGGTAGCAGATGCCCTAAGTCGAGTGACAGCTTCGACTTCTGCTATGAGTTCAGCAGTGCCGGGCGAGCTAAGTGCAGAGCTTCAGAGATTTGGTGTAGAGGTAGTTTCAGATTCACCAGCGACACTTCGGCTATGTCTTTGAGGCCGACCATCCTGGACAGAATTAAGCAGGCCTAGGAGACTGACTCTGAGTATAGTGAGCTGAAGGCGAGTATGGAGGCCGATGCTGACTCCGAACTCAGTTATTCGGAGGATGAGATTTTGAAGTTTCGGGATAGTTGGTACGTCTCGAAAGATGAGGAGTTAAGAAAGGAGATACCGTCAGAAGCTCACTCGTCTTCTTTCTCTGTGCATCCTAGAAGCACTAAGATGTACAGGGACTTGAAGCAACATTATTGGTTTCCTAATATAAAGCGGGAGGTAGCCAAGTATGTCGAGACCTGCGTGGTGTGCCAGCAGGTGAAGGCGAAGCATCAGTGACCGTCTAGTATGCTCCAACCATTGTCCATACCAGACTGGAAATGGGAGCGCATTGCCATGGATTTTGTGGTTGGGTTACCGACGACCACTAAGGACCATGATGCGATATGGGTGATAGTTGACAGGTTGACGAAGTCGTCTCACTTTTTGCTTGTGAGGATGACTTATTCTATGGATCTGTTCGCTCAGATGTATATTCAGGAGATAGTCAGACTGCATAGAATCCCAGTGTCGATAGTGTCAAACCGAGACCCCAGGTTTACGTCTAAGTTTTGGAGGAGTCTACATAATGCCATGGGTACTAGGTTGGAATTCAGTATGGCATTTCACCCTCAGACTGACGGGCAGTCAGAGCGGACCATACAGATACTGGACGATTTACTCAGAGCCTGTGTGTTGGAGTTTCAGGCGGCTTAGAACAAGTTCTTACTTTTGTTGGAATTTTTGTATAATAACAGCTATCAGTCCACCATTGGTATGACACCGTACAAGGTTCTATATGGGAGAAAATGTAGCTCGCCATTGTACTGGGATGAGGTTGGAGAGGCAGGATTGGTAGGCCTGATGATATTGTAGCAAACAGTCGACAAAATTGCCATTATACTAAAGAGAATTGAGGCAACGCAAAGTCGACAGAAAAGTTACGCAGATCAGAGGCGGCGAGAGTCGGAGTTCAACGAAGGCGACGAGCTGTTTTTGAAGATCTCCCCGTTCAAGGGAGTTGTCAGATGCGGGAAAAGAGGGAAGCTTTACCCTCGTTACATTGGACCATTCCTGATCGTGAAGAGGATAGAGAGAACTGCCTACAAGCTTTAGTTTCCCTCATTGATGGATGTCGTCCACGATGTCTTCCATGTTTCTATGCTGAGAAAGTGCATGTGTGACCCTTCTCAGGTGGTAGCACAAGAGGAAATAGAGATTCAGCCGACACTGACTTACGAGGAGAAGCCAGTGAGAATTCTAGAATTGGCTGTTAAAATATTGCACAATAAGTAGATCCCCTTGGTCAAAGTTTTGCAGTGCAATCACAACGTGGAGGAGACCACTTGGGAAAAGGAGCAGGACATGGAGCAGCAATACGTCCCGATTAATTACAGTATATTATATATAAAAAAACAACATAAAACAACACCCTCGGGTGTTTATTCATTCGTTGGTATTTAAGTTTGAGGTAAAATTAGGTTATAGGTTTTTATGGAAAGAATTGAGTGTTTGAGTAACAAAGAAACTCAGGTTACAAAACGGTTTCTCTTCGGCCAAATTTGGCTAAGCTGTAGATGTTGGGTTAGGAAACAGATTATATCGTTATAAACTAGACGTCCTAAGGAGTCCATAGCACCTTGAATCGTCAAAATCGAACTAGTATTGAATAAGCTATGCATTTTCAAATTTGGTCAGAAATTGTGTAAGAATTCGGGTTTAGCTGGGAGTTTCGGTTTTGTGCGAGTTTATAACTTTCGTGTTAGAATTTTATGAGTTGGAGGAAGTTAGAATTAATAAATATGTGATTTTTATAGGTTTAGCTAGAAACCATGATTTTAGCACGTATGATAAATTTTGATATAAATTGGTCATGTGATAGCTTCAGCTAGAGAATTGATAGAGGCAGATCACCACAGAAGCTAAGGACGCTATGTAAGTAGTGTTTGCATGTGTGTTGCCCTTATGGGCCTACGCCATAGGTCAATGGGAATGACTGTGTGTGTTGTGTGTTTTGCATATTTGGTTTTTAGTCATGCATCATGTTCTGAAAAGTGTAACGAAAATGAATTTGAGCATGGTTTTAAGTACGAACATGAGATGTGATATGTAAATTGTGAGGAAAAAAGGTTACGCGGCCTCGAAGGAAGTGATTCGCCCTTCGATGTAGACAGAGAATCGACTTGGAAAACCTGATCTGCTTGCTAACTCTGGAAGAGGATCGTTGACATGAGATGCGTGTATGACTTCTGGGCCCCGTTGTTGGCTGAGCCAGGACGGTGGTGCATGTTAGGGGTGGTGTAGCTTGAGGGTCAACTACCTAGGGTGGTTGTACGACGTGACCTCAAAAGAAGTGATTCGCCCTTCGACGTAGTATGAGAATGTACTTGGGAAACTTGATCTGCTTCCCAACTCAGTATGAGGATCGTGTGATACGCATTATAGTATGACAACACGAATGAGAAAGTGGAGACTGCATGTATTAGGATTGCATTGATGGTTTTCATGTTCATTTTTGCACTACTTACTAAGCCTTAGGCTAACATGTGTTCTGTGGTGTAGGTACAGTCGATCAAGAGGGTCAGTTTCCTAGCCAAGCCAAGAGTAGCGAACAGTTGGCAACGTACCATCATGCACTGGCGAGTCGAGTTTGTTAGGGCGACCCGACCCATGGAGAGTGTTTTGGGGGAAATGGTGAGTTTTGAAGGATGTGCTTTTGTGGAGTCTGTGTCAAATGTATAGGATTCATGTATAGATTTTGATGTATAGGTGGGTTTTGAATGTTAATAGTCGGGATGGTGTATAGTCGTATTTTAAAACTACTTGGGAGATTATGTTTAAAAATCTAGGTTTTTATTTCATGGTTTAATTAATCGAAGCTTTTCGTCGTTCGTTTTCTTTTGAATTGAGATTTTTTCTTAAGCTGCTGGTGCAAGGTGTCGACCAAATTAGGCAAGTGTCGACCATGAGGTTTAACCGATGTCTGCAGAGAGTATTAAGGTATCGACCAGTGAATACAGGTGTCGACCGCTTTGTGTGATGATCGTAGAAGTGTCGACCACGAGGTTCGACCGATGCCGACAGAGGGGATTGATGTGTCGACTTGTGAATACAAGTGTGAACCACTCTATGAGATGAACATAGAGGTGTCGACCATGAGGTCCAACCAGGATAGACAGAGAGAATCAAGGTATCAACTGCTGCAAGCAAGTGTCGACCTCTACAAACAGAGGCGACCGAGGTACCGACCTATGTATATAGGTGTCGACCTTTGGGTGCAGAACGGGTCAGGTGTCGACTGGTGTTTACAGGGGTCGACCGGTTTTCTATTTATCTGTTTCAAAACTTAACGAAACAAAAATAAATGTGTTTTTTTTATGATGAGTCCTCTGCCCAGCTATCGTTTTCTGCTGTGTAAGTCTTTATAAAATGTTTTCAAGAACCAAAAATTAAATTTTTATATAAATTGGGTAAAAGAGAGAGACGGGTGGTTCGGTATGATATCAAAGCGAACCGAAAACTAGAGGGGTTTTAGGGGCGTTGCCACTAGGTGTGACAAATTTTGTTAGTATTTATGTAAAAAAATTTAAGTACTCTCTTGTTTTTTAGTATTATTATAGTTTGTAACTTTTTTTTTTTTTTCTTCATTGCATTTTTCATTTGAAATTCTTTTAATGATTTCTATCTAAATCTTAAAAATATAGAAAATTTATTTTAGAATTTAAATTAAATAAAACTATTTTATTTATAATGTCATAACATTTTCATAACTTATGAAATTTTGTTGTATGTGAACTTGACAGTATCTTGGCATGAAATTTTTGTATGAAGATTGCCAAAGGAAGTTTGAGCAGGATTTATGGAAACGTTCAACCAATTATTACATGAATGTCAATTTTAGAGGTTAGAAGTCGATGGAAATCAAAGAAATGTTTGACAGCATCGGCATATGCGGGGTCAATGCATTGAGTGACAATACTTACGAGAGAATAATTCGATTGTTCTACGCGAACTTGACAGCGTTCGAGAGAAATGGAGTTTTGACTAGTTTAAGAACATACATCCTTGGTAGGGAGCTTATGATACGTCAAGAGATGGGGCAAAGCAATATTACCATGCTTCCCGAGACTATTATTTTTTCACATTGCTCGAGTGAGTAGAGTTCCAACAGGTAATTAATCAAAACTCCAACATGGTGTCACGACCCGGAAGGAGGCTTAACAGAAATGCCAGATTAAACGATCAACCTCAGAGAAGTTTACTGTCTAACCTACGGCTAGTTGCGGAAGATTTTAATAGCAATCCCAGAACTACTCGAAGGAACAAATGTGAGAATAAAAGCAATAGTAGAAATACAGGAATTAAAAAGAATACATGCTAAGCATCAGTACAATACCAAATAAAATTCTTACATGAAACAAATATCAAGATAAAATCTCTAAGGAAATCCACAAAATCGGGAGCTGACCAACCTCGGTTCCTGCTCTTCTTTCCTCTACCTGTATAGGGGAAGTCATTGGGGTGAGTGACAAACTCAGTATGGGATGTTATACCTACCACTGATCTCATTATGCATGCCCGATTAAAATCAATGCACGTGTTTTTAAAATTCAAAACCAATTTCAATGTTATCAAATTCTCTTCTCATTTTCAAAAAGATTAATGGGGCTAGTTTCAAAAATACTGTAGCTATAGTAAAATAGGCCCGGATAAACCATACAATCGTATAAAACCAGATGAATAGTGAAAATGGAGGTCGCTCAAGGATCCTTCGAGCCATACCACAAAGAAAAGCCGCGATAACACCGGCAGGGCCTCATAGGGATAAGAGAAAAGGTCAACCAACCAGGAGTGACACAACCACTCAACCATGGGCCATCGCGGATACACGCACAGGAGCACACCAGGAGGGACACAACCACTCAACCCTGCACCCAACGAGACCATACAATGGACTTATAAGCCGAGGTAGCAACGAACAAACACTGGCCAGGTTGGGTAAAGGGGCTAGCAAAGCTCAGATCCCATCACTCCTGCAGCGGGGAGTACCGCACAATAATCAATCATCCAGGAGGGACACAACCACTCAACCCTAGGCTATATCCAAACAAGTGTGGAGAGTACCACGACAAGCCTCAAACACGGGTGCGTCTGGGCAAAATCCCCTGATACTCTCAGCGTATGGGCCTGGCTGAGAGTGCCAGACGATTATCTCCAGAATCAAATTCCAATGCACATCAGAAAACAATGGCGTGCATGAGAAAACCAATGCATAAATAAACACATATGCATGGTAATATAACAAATCTCACGGTAAATCTCAAATCTAGCCCGTCGGCAAGGGCGAGTAAAACATGGCATCTAAACGCAACTAGGCAGTATAAGTACAACAAAACATGTACATGCTTCAACAATGTAAAATGCATGTGCTCGTAAAATGCCGACGTCAATACTAGTGGTATCCCACCAAAAATAATATACATGCATGCTAGGCAAGGTATAACGTAATAAGTATAAGTACCCATACCCCTGTGGCGAGTCCTTTTAGTCTCGGCAGCCGGTGGCTCCTCGGGAATCGCCTCAAACTTAGCAAAATCTTCCAAATCTGAAAATTAACACAAAAGAGTAACCACATTAAACTCTAATAGGGGTCATAAACAATATAAATGAGAAGCTGGGGTAACAACAAGCTCAAACGGCTCAAGTCGACTTTTCAGACGAAAGTCAACGAAACCCGTAATGACCCAATCGGGGTCTGAAACGATATAAATGTGCAAACCAAGGTAAAAACGCGCTTAAAATAGTTCAGGTTGACTTTATGTAAAAGTCAACTCTGTTGATTTTTTGGTCAAAGTCAACAGTCAAAAGGTCAAAGTCAACGGTCAGCGTTGACCTCGGCCTGGGTCGAGTCAGACCCGGTTCGGGCCAATCCGAACCGATTGAGTTCGGGTCGACCCAAATCGACTCGGTTCGGGTCGGGTCAGACCTTGAACTAATTGGAACTGGGTCGGGTCGGACCGAACCAATTTCGTTCATATCGGACCCGAACCAGTTGGATCCGGATCGGACTCAACCAGAAATGAGTTGGGTCCCGACCCATCCCAGGCTCAGCTTGATCTCGGGCCCAAATCGACTCAACCCAACTGGGATTGGGTCGGGCCTGGCAAACCCTCATTGGGCTCGGGTCGTACCCAGCAGAACCCAATTGTGTCCGGTCGAACCCGACCTGGCCCAACTTGGCCTTGGGCTTGAATCAACTCGGCCTAGGGCCTGACTCGACTCGGCCCAGAGACCGAGTTGACTCAGCCCACAGCTGAGTTAACTCGTTGTCGGCCGAGTCCACTCGACCACCGACGGCTGAATGCTCGAGGTCGCAAAAATTGCGATTTTCGACCCCATTTTTTGCCAAATCTCGTTTTCAATGCCTTTATCACCTTCGATCTAATCGAATCCTGCCAAAAACACAAACAAACAACCTCAATCTTGAGTTTTCCAAAAATCCAAAAACTCGGACATTCAAACTCCGATCTAGAGCGAACAGGAGCTTACTTTCGAATTTGCCCTTCACTAACATTGCTCTACTCTTCGAGACGAAGAGTTTGACACTAAAATTGCTCCGAACAAACATTGTTTGGCCGACGTCGATTCCCTCTCTCTCTCGGCCGTTCTCTCTCTCTATCTCTCTTCCCTTTTCTGCCGAATGAAGAAAACAATAGATTTTCTTAAAAGAAAACCTATTGTTTTAAATGAGTTATTTTATTATAAAAATTTATTTTTATTATTTTATTTTTATTTTTATATTAAAATTATTTATTTTATTTATATTAATTTCATTTAATGAATTTCAGTTTTCCGTTTCTTTAATTTTCTCCCGAATAATTATCTCGTTAAAATCCAACATCATTTACTCGAGAATTAATTTACTTAAATTACTCGATCGCTAACAACAAATTTTGTTAAATTTCTTAAATTACACGGATGTGCTACGCGTAGCAAAAAATTTGTACGCTGCACTCTTTTTAAAGTTACACATAAAATCCGCGAAAAATTTACATGAAATTTACCTTGAGTAAATTTTTGACGGATTTTACAATTGGAGTGTTCGTGAAGCCATGATCTAGAGATTTGAATGTTAGAGATTAGATTCTTCACAACATGTTAGCCCACACCCTTCTGTCGCGAGAGAGAAATTGAAGTCTCGTGAGCTGCATGGACCTGTATGTCATGAAGCAGTTGTACAACATGAAGCCTTTTGACCTTGACTTCTTGATTTTATGTCACATGTGTGAGCTCGAGCGGACACGCAGGACGAATCTCCCGTGCGGGACACTGATTCTGAAGATCATCGAGCAATCTGGAGATCAGCTACCAGTTGGCGAGCAAAGAATACCCCTAGATCCACCGACGTATTTGATATGACTTAGTTGATATGAATGGGTCTCATTGAAATCGATGGCACTTGGGTACTGAAGAGCAATCAAGGGGCATCCACCTCTCAGGCATTGCCAATGGATGAGATCAAATCGCCGCCATTGGCCCCTCAAGAGAATGTGATTAGTGGATGGGACACGAAGCAATATCTTTAGTAGACATATCAGATGCAGCAAATGAACCAGCAACAAATACAGCAGAGCCAGCAGCGGGACATCCAGCTCCTCATAAGTACAGTCAATGAGCTCGTCGTAGTACACAGTGGGGTGATCGCGTGTCAGAGATAGGTGACTAAGACAAAAAACTATCTCAGTGAGTCTAAACAAGAGTTTTCAGTGTTGAATGGCGAACAATGACAACAATAAAGACGACGATGACCCACTGACATAGTTTATTTTTGTAATAACCCATAAAACTTTTGGAATTTAAATTATTTTTCCGTTAAAATTTTTGAGAAGTTTTTATCGGGAGGTTTATTTTATGAAACTTAGAATTTAATTTGTAGAAGAAATTGTGAATTTTGAAGTCAAGAGTACGCGAATTTGACGGAAACACAGAGGTTCAAAACACGTGAGGGAATTTTAGTAATTTGAAATAAAAAAAAAGTTTTAAATATGGTGAGTGGCTTCTCGGTGAAGCCACTCACCGTTCTGTTTCTCCTATGTTGCGAGCACCCGAGAGCGAGAGACATCAAGAGAGAGGGAGCTGGAGCTAGAGAGCGACCAGCCGATGATCGACAACGGAGAGAGATGCCAATGTGCGGTGGGTTCCAACGAGGCAAGGGCTCGGGAGTGGTTTGGTCTTCCCGAGCTCAAAATCGAAGGTGAGCCTTGTTCTGTTTTCTGGTTTGGCCGAGCTTAGCACTCGGTTTCCTTCAATTTTCAATGGACTTAGCCAAAATATTTGAGTGAATTGGAAGTGAGAATGTGTTTGTTTGGTGGATGTACAGTAGACGTCCGAGAGGGAGGGAGAAAAAAATCGAGGGGTTGAGCTTGGTTGGTTCGTTTTTTTTTTCAGCTCTGTTTGTGAGTGTGTGTGTTAGGTCGTGGATAGATGATCGAATTGTGGTCGGAGCGTGAGGGAATTGGGAGAATTGGATGAAAACCGAGGGGGGGTTTCCTTCAGCCACCTCAGATTCTCGGTTTTGAAAATCCCGAATTTGATTAGATTGAGTCTAAATGGACGAAATGTGATTTAATGGTGAAGGAAATTGGTGAATTGGAGTTGAAACCGGAAATGTGGATTTTGGAGTTTTGAAAACAGAATCTGTTTTAGTGTTTTTGGCTCAGTTTCGGTTTATAGTTTTAAAATCCCTTTTAATATGTTAAACTAGGTTATTAGAGGGGCATTTAGCCGCCGGAATCGTTTGATTCTGATAACCAATGCAAAAGTTATGAGCGTCGGAAGGTTAAGTCGAGTTTTGAGTCGAGTCGGGTTAGTAAGCGTTTTTGGTGAAATTGTTGCACGCGATGTTAGTGTTGATGGTTTTAGTGTGTAAGATGAATTTTGAGATGAGTTTTGATAGATTTTGGTTTTGTTTTAGGTTGAGGCATTTTTTTTTTAGCAAAATTGTGCATCGAGTGAGCTTAGGATGCCAGATAAATAGTGCATACATGTGCTTTGCCTAGGTGGGCTTACACTATGTAACGATAGCATTTGTTGCATGTTGATATGTGTGTTTACTTTTGTCATGCATAATGTTTTTTTGAAAAAATGTACGAAAACGAATATGAGTTTGATTTTGAATTGTGGAGTGTCGTGATATGTGATGGTGAAGATAACGCATGTGTGGGCGGCTTTGGCTTCGTTGCTGGGGAGACCAAGATGTTGGCAACGTGTTGGGGTGTAGTGTGGTGTGAGGTTCATACTCATTCTAACGTGGCTGCTGCGGATGTGGGCGTGTGTGGCAATTGTGGCCTCGTTATTGGGGAGATCGGGACGGGGGCAACGCATCAGGGTGTAGCGTGGCGCGAGGTTCACCCTCACCTTGGTGTGGTTGCCGTGTGGTGATGTGGCTGTGTAGCTTGTGGGTCTCGTTGCTGAGGAGTCCAGGACAGTGGCGACGTGTCAGGGTTTAGTATGGTGCTAGGTTCATTCTCACCCTGGTGCAGCTGCACTACACATCACAGATAACGATAACATGAGTGTGACAATAGAGACTGGATGTGATAGGATTGCATTGTTGATTTTACTTCTCATATCGCATTACTTACTGATCGTTAGGTTTATGATGTGTGTTCTATAGTGTAGGTGTAGACATTGTCACTGGTGAGCCCCGAGAGCTTAGTCCTGAGGCGTAGGACGATTGGCGGCGTGCTATTAAGACACTGGATGGCAGACTGTTAAGGTGAACCAACCCGTGGATATAGTAGGTGGTGGTGAGATGTTTGGGTTGCTTTTGTGTCGGGATGTCTATGTGTTAGATGAGTCTATATAGATATCTACTGTACATGGTGGTGTAGGGTGTTTTAGTTGATTTTGCGACGCATGTGTTCATTTTGTATGTATGAGCATTGTGTTGTTCTATACTGTGTATTTTCTTTATCGATAGTTGTTAGATTTATTTACTTCCACTATGTTTTTCCTATGATGATTTCTGAATGAGTTTAGTTGATGAAAAATTGGGAAATATTATGGTGAACTGTGTGCAGGATGAGAGTTTTTTTTTTTGGATAGCCCTATTTTAGGTGTCACTATGCCGAATTTTTGGGAGAAAAGTTAGAATGGTACAAAATCGGTCAGGTACGCGCACGGGGACACGCGGTTGGGTCAGTGTGCACGCAGGGCGCTCGGGTCGTGTCGGGCGCTCGATGGGCGCACTGGATAGATGGTGAGCACGCACGGGGCGTGCGGGGCATGCAGGGTATACCGTGTGCGTGTGAAGTGCACGTGGGGTGGTGCAGGGTATACCGTTCACAGTGTGAGTTATCAAACACTTTCAGATCATCTCGAGCATGATTAGAATCGGTTTGTCTCTGATAGACAATAGAAGCGCATTGAATGACTCGCACAAATTATTTATGCCTAAATTGCACTTGTGAATCGAAGAGAATGCATGATTAGCCCAATATTTGGGCTCTTTTCATCCAAAATATGTTTTTGCCCCTAGGCTAATCTGACGAAATTTCATCATTTCATGCTCAAAATGGGAATTCGCGAGTGCCCTGGCCACATTCCACAACGCATCTCTATATGCTCTGCCTCGAAATAAGTTTTTTAAATTTGTGTACATATGCCGGAGGCAGAAGTGGTGTTTGGTTTGTCCAAATTCATCTCGAACAGCTTTCTTTAACCCCTAATATTTGAATGAAAACTAGTGTCAACATAAAACAATATAAGTAACATAACACCTAAAAATTTTAAATAACAAATAGAAATGCATTATACCTTTTGTCGATCTGAAACAAGTGTCCACCAGCATCCCGATTTAGTGTTGAGGTCTTCTTTCAATATTTGCAAAAATCATGTCCATGAGTCCGCACACTCAGATTCAATGTTGGCAACAATAACATGATATATTACATCGTTGCCATCAATACTGACGACTGTGAGTAATTAGCCAGGACACGATCTATTCTGATAACAGCCATCCAAATAGAGAACAGGTTTATCGCACTGCAACATATTTACCTTGCAAGCAACCATGCATATATAAAATCTTTGGAATCCCAATAAGTTAGAGCCCACCGAGTTACTATAAATTTTTACTATGTTACCTGAATTTGATCTAAATATTTCAGTTGTCTACGACCACAGTTGCTCGTACTGTTTGTCGCACTTTCTTTCATTAAAGATTTGATCTATGCTTCTTGCTCTAATGGCAAGATAGATTGGTTGAAACGTTAACACTGAAATCCTTTCTCATTGTCTTGATAATAGAAAGAATTTCCCATGTCGAGTGACTTTTAAACCTATCAAGGTACTTTTTGGCCAACCAGCTTGCTAAAGCGTGTCGATTCTCTATTTTTCTTAAAACAAAAATGAGAATAGATCAAACTTTTAATTTGAAACGTAAGTTTATCTTGCATTTGCAAAACATGAAGTCACCACCCACATCTATTTTCACACTCAGCCGTCAGTTGTCTCTTTTCACTTTTGGTGAATTTTATACCATAACCATTTTTCAAATAATATTCGCGTATTTCTTCTAAAGAAGAATATTGGCTATCCAAAAAAAATCTCATTAAGATTTGTTCTCTTATCTATCTACTTTTCACCTCCACGTCATCCGAGCCAACCAGTGTTCGAAGCTCATCAACTAGCATTTTGGAAGTCGAATGCATGAATATTTCTTCATTTGCACATACTTGTTCAAATGTTTGTCACCATGTGCAGGCGTACCTTCCTAATACCAATCAATTTGGGCATTACTGGTTGATATCTCGTCTAAATCAACCAATCTGCTTGAATCGGAATCCATTGTTGTCGCTAATATAGAAAAAAAATATAAAATATTACAAATATTAATAAATAAAAATAAAATAAATAAAATGTCCATATTTTTAGAATTTAGATAGAAACACTGTTAAAATAATTTCAAATAAAAAATACAATGAAGAAAAAATCCATCATGAAAAATTTAATCTCGGTTTAACACCTTAAATATGAGTTTTTTTTAAAGATCCTTAAAGTAAATGATAAAATTAAAAAAAAAACTTCATACCTAGTGACATGGTGGTCCTTAGGGAAGAATGCGTGTTACCCACAACAAGTGCTCAGGTGAAGGTTATGGTGCAAACTCTCGGCGAACCCGAGAGCTATCTAACGTTAGGCTCACAGGTGAATGTTTTTTCGAAGAAAAAACAATCACCGTTAGGGCTAGGTTTTCACGTCTTCGATCTTTTTAGACTCTCAACGAAAGAGTAGAGGGAAGACTAAGAGTTCACCAAGCAATCTTAGAGCTTGGGGAACAATGGAGGGTTACTCCACATGGTTGGAAGAACCATTGACAAACCACTCTGATTTACTCACTCTCAAGAGAGAAAAAGATGATTCTTCTAATAATTTGGCAAAAGGTTCTTAAAAACATCAAAAACTATGCATTTATAGAAATCCTAAAGTGGATGATTAGGGTTAGGTCTTCTAGGAGATGATTTGAACCGTTGAATTAGATACTAATCGGCAGTCAAGATGAAGAGTTGGGCATGCAATCCAATGGTCCGCATTTTGCCGAATTTTGTTGATCAGTGCTGGATATTTGATGAGTCATACATCCTTGTGAACATTACCAATCGTACCTGCAAAACTTACCTTGAAGTGGGCTTGTTGGGCAGGTTCCTTGGCTTCATTTATTTTGGGTCGAATCTTCCAACCATAATCAATCCACCATCATTCATCTAATTCTAACCACACAATCTAATGCATGATATAGTTTATATAATTCATACAGAAGAAAAAAAGAGGCTAGAGTTTGCCAATAATAAAATAAAGATTACACGGTTTATGGGCCGGGAAGACAAATTCTCCTTAGGCCATGTGATGAGTCCATCTGTGCATCCCACTTTAGAGTGTGCAATGGTTGATCCATGTATTCCAAGCTGGGCTCCCATGTAGCATCTCCAATTAGATCAACTTCTACAAGAAAAGCAAACTCATTAGAAAAAAATTTAAAGTAAATTAAGGGTCTTAGCTTGAGATCTCGTAATGGGCCTCCTTGACATGTCATCTTCCCCAAGTGATGGAGAATTTGACCTCAAATCCAATGACTCGGTATCCTCTTTACTAACTTGTTCTCCAATGTAAGGGGACAAATCTTGGACGTTGAATGTGGATGGCACTCCATAATCTCTGGGTAATTCTAATTTATAAGCGTTGTTATTTATTCGCTCTAATACTTTGAAAGGGCCCTCTGCTATAAGAAGCAGTTTGGAACGCCTCTTTGCTGGAAATCATTCTTTGCGAAGGTGCAATCAAACTATATCTCTTTCTTTAAATATAACTTCCTTTCTACCCTTATTAGCGTGTTTAGCATAGTTGGCATTATTTTTCTCAATGGCTTTACAGACTGTTTCATGCAACTTCTTAATTTGTTTCGCTTTATTTGCTCCCAAAGGGTTGACAAGCTCATTAGTAAGGAGATAAACAAGATGCAGTGGTGAGACCGTATTAAATATATAGGCTACTTCAAAGGGTGTTTGCTGGGTGGATTGAAAGCTTCTGTTGTAACAGAACTCTAATTGGGGTAGTACTATGTCCCAATTTATTAAATTCTTGCCCACAACACTGCGAATAAGAGTGCGCAAGGTCTAATTGACCACTTATGTTTGCCCATCCGTCTGGGGCTGAAATAAAGTGCTAAAACACAACTTAGTACTCAGTCTTCTCCACAAAATCTTCTAAAAAGTGCTTAAGAACTTGGTGTCCCGATCAGACACTATGGACTGTGGCACTCTATGGAGTCTAACTATTTCTTTAAAGAAGAGGTCGGCTATAATAGTATAGTCATCCGTTTTGGTGGATGCGATAAAATGCGTCATCTTGGAAAAATGATCCACAACTACCATAATAGAGTGTTTGCTTTTGGCAGTTCGTGGTAAGTTTAGTATAAAATCCATATTGATCTTCACCCAAGGGTGAGTAGAGAACCCAAGGGTGAGTAGAGACCGGTAGGTATAGGTATAGTCCTTGGGGAATAACTTTACTCTTGGCCTTCTTACACAATATGCACTGTTATATGAAGTGGTGTACATCTTTCATCATGTGTGGCCAGTAGAACCATTCTTTGAGTAATTCGAGAGTTTTCTTTTCCCCGAAATGTCTTGATAATCCCTCACTATAGGCTTCTGTGACAAGACTTTGCCTGAGACTACTGTCACTTATGCATAACTTACTTCTTTTCAACAGAAAGTCATCCATGATGCTATACCCTCCTTCTGCCTTGTCTTGACATTTAAGATATTGTGGCCCAAAGTCTTTGTCAGATTCATAAATCGTCTTTATCCAATCAAATCCAAAGAATCTGACTCCAAGTTTGGTTAATAGGGTTCGCTTTTGGAACAATGCATCGACAATGGTATTGTTGGATCCCTTTAAATATTTTAGATTGTAGGGGAATCTTTCTAAAAATTCCATCCACTTTACGTGTCTCTTATTTAGTTTGTGCTAACTCTTGATGTGTTTAAGTGATTGATGGTCAGAATGGATCACAAACTACTTGGATAAGAGGTCATGTTGCCAGTGCTCGATAGTTCGTATAACTGCATAAAATTCCTTATCATACGTGGAATAGTTAAGTGCTGGTTCTTTCAGCTTTTCACTTAAGTATGCAAGTGGTTTACCTTCTTACATCAGTATGACTCCTATGCCAACTCCAGAGGCATCACTTTTGATCTCAAACACCTTGTTGAAATCATAAAGCCCTAGGACAAGGGATTGACAATGCTTGTCTTTGATCAGTTCAAAGCTCCGTTGGCAGGCTGTGGTCCATTCAAAATCAACTCCCTTTTTAGTAAAATCTGTGTGGGGAGCTACTATCGAGCTGAAGTCCTTTCATAAACCTCTGGTAAAAAGAGGCTAGTCCATGAAAACTTCGGACTTCAAATTATAGGTCATTCCCTAATGGCTTTAACCTTTTCATCGTTAGCTTCTAGACCTTCCTTTGAAATGATGAATCCCAAAAAGTATACTTTTTCTTAGGCGAAGGAACACTTACTCAAATCACCAAATAACTTGGCTTGATGAAGTGTTTGAAAAAGAATCCTGAGGTGGTTGAGGTGTTGGGGGAGGTCGAGGCTATACACCAGAATGTCGTCAAAGTAGATGACAACAATTTTTCCTAGAAAGTCCTTGAGAACATGGTGCATCAACCTCATGAAGGCACTCGGGGCCTTAGTAAGTTCGAGTGGCATGACCGTCATTCAAACAATCTTTATTTCGTCTTGAAAGCGGTTTTCCATTCATTACCTTCTTTCATCCGGATCTGGTATAATCACTCTTCTAGTTGACCTTAGAAAATATGGACGCTCCACTGAGCTCGTCCAGCATGTCTTCCAGTCTAGGAATCAAAAACCGGTACTTGATAGTAATTTGGTTAATGGCATGGCTGCGATGCACATTCTCATGGTGCCATCTTTCTTAGGGACAAGTAGGGTAGGCACAGCATAGAGACTCATTGATTCTCTAATGTATCCCTTGCCTAACAACTCTTGTACTTGTTTTTGTAATTCCTGAGCCTCTTTAAGTGTCATCCTATAGGCAGGTCTATTGGGTAGCATGGCTCCAAGTTGGAGGTCTATTTGATGTTAAATACCATGCAATGGTGGTATGCCAGGTGAGAGTTCTTCAGGAAAAATATCTTGGTAGGTTTTAAGGAGGTTTTGGACGGATAGAAGTATCTCGCCAAGTTCCATCACACGGTCTCTAAATAAAACTACGATCATGAGTCCTCCTTTGATAACTGAAGATATTAACCCACATTTGGATAAGAGAAGACTTTCCTTGAACTTCTCTTCCTTTCGAATAACGTCATCCTAAGCCACTTGTTCGGGAGATATAGGTAACAATTTGATTAGTCGGCCTCCAAATTTTAGGGTATAGTTGTTGAAATATCCATCATGAGTTACTTTCCGGTCGTATTACCATGGTCTTCCTAATAGAAGATGACCGGGGTTCATGGGCACAACGACACAGAGAACCGTGTCCTTGTACTTTCTAATAGTAAAGTCAATGGTTACTTGCTTAGTCACCTTGATGTAATCTCTATCATCTAACCATCTTAATTTGTATGGCTTAGGAAAGGTAGTGGTATCCAACCCTAGCGTTTTTACCATCTCCTGAGAAGCTACGTTAACGCAGCTTCCACTGTCAATAATTATTGAGCAAACTTTATCCTTGACTACACAACGACTATGGAAGAGGTTTTTCCATTGAAAATTTTCTTTAACGTTCTTGGAAATTAAGGTTTTTCTTAGAACCATCAGTAGAGTTCCTTCTTGAACTAGACAATCGTCGGCTTCTTGATCAGTATCCTCTATTATCTCTTCTTCTTCCTCTTCATATTGACTCTTATCGTCTACGATCTCCCACTCTCCAGTAGATTCTTTGATAACCATCACACGCCGGTTAGGGCATTCACTAGCATAATGCCCCTTACCTAAGCACTTGTAACACTGAACGTCACATGTCTTTTGTGAGTTAGGGTTGTTTACTGAGGTTTTGTTCACAAGTGGTCGTTTGTTGTTACTACCATTTCCTTTCGGTGACCAGTTACGATTAACAGACCTCTTGTCTTCAATTTTCGAGGTAAGCTTGTTGACATGTTGGTTTCGAGGTGAGAATTTATCAGGGTAGGAATTATGCTTTCTTTTGAGTTGCCTCTCCACAGTGATTGCTAATTGTACGACCATATCCATGGTTTTCAATTGTTGCAACTCAACTACATCTCTGATCTCACGGCTTCGTCCTCTTAAGAACCTAGCGGCAACCTGTTCCTCAGGTTCTTCTAAAGTACAATGCATCTTAAGCGTCTCGAATTCCGTGAGGTTCGTCTATGGTGAGATTATTTTGTCATAGGTTGTGAATTTGTTGGAAAAGCTTGTGCTTATAGTGTCGGGGTACGAATCTCTTGTGCATGAACTCTTTCATGGAGTTCCATGTGGTAATATTGTATCCCACAGTTCGAAGTCTATGGGCTTTGAGGTTGTACCACCATAGTGCTGCATGGGCCGTCAATTCGAGAGAAGCTAGTTGGATTTTTACTCTTTCAGAGTAATCATGGCATTCGAAAACTCTTTCGACATTTTCTACTCAGTCCAGGTAAGTATGACCATCACAGGTTCCATTGAAAGGAAGGATAGTTAACTTGACGTTTCGTAAGTCATCGTTGTCCTTACGACGACTTGGACGGAAATTTTCGTCTTTGTCTAAGGTGTACTCATCATCTTTCGAGTAGTCAAAACCTCGGGTTCTCCTTCTTTGGGGTTCGATCCATTCATCGTCGTCTAGTTGCTTGAGGTTAGGAGTTCTATTCCTATGGTGTTCAGACCGTCTTATGGGGGTGGTCTCATGTGAGGGGTCTCTAGAGTTGTTATCTCTTCGGGGGTTCGGTCGCATGTGTTCGCGGAAATGATTTAATTCTAGAGCCACGTCTTTGAGTTGTTGGGTGAGATTACCAACCAATCCTGTTAGTTACCAACCAATCCTGTTAAGGCATTCATTTGACCTTACATACTTGACTCACCATCTTAATGAGTGTAAGGTTCGGTTTGAAGTATTTCTTTACCTCGGTTAAGTTCTTGGTTGGTGGTGTGAGTGTGTGGTAGATCACATGAGAATCCGTTCCTATTTGTCATTACTAAGTATTAAGAAGGTTAATCAAATTGTCGTTTTTAAATTTTAGGGTTTACTAAGTATTAGGAAGGAGCAAAATGGTTATTTGTTTGTTTTTTTTTTTTTTAAGTTTCTTTTGGTTACGAGACTAAACTAAACGTTAGATGTGAGGCCCTAAATGGTCGTTTTTGGGCCCAAAACAAGGGTGTCATGGGCATAGCGCATAACAACGTTGTGGACCACTGAAAGAGTTTCGATTTGATATCTTACGGGCGAAATTCTGACACACGTAGCAACAGTTATGACCGTTTAAAATTGACAAGATCCTAATCTAGTTTAGTCAATTAGCTAGGTGAGGAATTTTTTCAAACACCCTATGTGCACCTAATAAAAAAACAGTTTTGGAAACCTAACCTTAATAATTTCAAAAACCCAAAATTTGAATAATAACCACAAAATGATAATAACCACAACTTTAAGCAAAATTAATCTATCAAAATTCAATATAACTCAAATATGATCAAAACACAAGATTAATAGATTCAAAATTCATGGTTTTGATAACACTCTTCTCGGATTCAAACACATCCTAAAAATCCATTTTTTCACAATCGAACAATCTTTAAAACAGTAACCAATTCAACCAAGCTTTATAACTTGGTGCAAGATCTATGCAATATAATATTAGAACAAGTAATATGAATCAAAGACAACAAGAATAAACGATTGAAGCCTCAAGATTTAAAGTTTTACATATGCATGCTTTCAATTTCAAGTAATCCGATTTAAATCAAAAGTTCAAAAAGGAAAACAAATGAAATAACTACACTAACTTGCTGCAAGATAGGAAAACAGAAAAACAAATGAGGAAAATAGAAAAAAAAAATCGAGGGAGCTGACTTTCATGCAAATTAGATATGGTTTGAGTCGGCCTTCCAGGGTGTTTTTCTAAGAGAAAGGCTAAACAAAACACAAAAAAAAAATAAAATAAATTAGATGCAAACACTGTTAAGCAATGATAAGTATAGCAGCAAAAACAGAACCGAATGGTGAAGATGAATGAGCGGTACTTGGTTTTTGTGCTGGGTATTGAAACTCGTCAAACCTTATAAAAAGGTTGAGTCAAATGCACCAAAAACACTCAAAAGAAGCACCCTATGTTCTGATAACACTTGGCACGGTGGTCCCCAGAGATGGATCCGTGTTACCCACAACAAGTGCTCGGGTCTTCGTGATGGTGCAAAGCCTTGGCGAACCCGAGAGCTATCTAACGTTAGGCTCACGGGTGAATGCTTTTCCGAAGAAAAAATAACCACCATTGAGGCTAGGTTTTCACGTGCTCGATCCTTTTATACTCTCAACGAGAGAGGAGAGGGAAAGCTAAGAGTTCATCAAGCAACCTTAGAGCTTGGGGAACAATGGAGAGCGACTCCACACGGTTGGAAGAACCGTGGACAACCACTCGGGTTTACTCACTCTCAAGAGAGGGAAAGATGATTCTTCTATTAATTTGGAAAAAGATCCTTACAAACACCAAAAACGATGCATTTATAAAAATCCTAAGAGGGATGATTAAGGTTAGGTCTTCCAAATGATGACTTGGACTGTTGGATGATTTGTTAATCGGCAGTCAAGATGAAGACTTGGGCATGCAATCCGATGGTCCACATTTTGCCTTAATTTTGTTGATCAATGGTGGATATTTGATAAGTCATCCATCCTTGTGAACACTGCCAATCATACCAGCAAAACTTACCTTGAAGTGGACTTGTTGGGCTGGTTCCTTGGCTTCATTTATTTTGGGCCGAATCTTCCAACCATAATCAATCCAACATCATACATTTAATCCTAACTACACAATATAATGCATGATGTAGTTTATATAATTCATATAGAAGAAAAAAGAGACTAGAGTTTGCCAACGATAAAATAAAGGTTACATAGTTTATGGGTCAGGAAGACAAATTCCCCTTTAACCATGTGATGAGTCCATCCATGCATCCCACTTTAGAGTGTGCAGAGGTTGATCCATGTCCTCTAAGCTGGGCTCCCATGTAGCATCTCCAATTAGATCAACTCTTGCAAGAAAAGCAAACTCATCAACAAAAAAAAAGTTAAGTAAATTAAGGACCTTAGTTTGAGATCTCGTAATGAGCCTCATTGGCATGTCACCTAGCCGGTGAATGCAAAGAAATATCGCCGGAGTAAGAAAATAGTCGAAATAGTATTGAAAGTTTTCGATGTGATTTGAAAAACAAAGGGAAGGGTTTAAATAGGAAGGGAGAGGACGGTAGGTTTAGTTAGACTGGTCGTCCTCCTCACTAAGGGACAACCGATGATGAAAGTCACGAGTTTTGTCTTTTAGTGAGAAGGATAACCGGTGCAACTGAACCAGTCGTACTGCTCACTAAAAAACAAAACTCGTGACTTTTGTCACAGATTTTTCCCCCACTGATAACAGCTGGTTCTTGTGACCCGGCCATCGACGACCTTTTCGCAAGAACTAGCCGTCTGATCCCTTAAATGACAAAAAGTAAACTGGGACGGGACGGTTGGTCTAGCTGGACTAGTTGTCCTCTCCGGAAAGGACGGTCTGCTCACCGTATCTCAGAGTTCAAATTAGTTATGTTCGATACTTTGAGGTTTGGTACGATAAATAGTAAATTTTAAAGGTTCTTTTTTTTTAAACCAATACTTTATTGTTTAAAATATAAAAAAAAAATCTTTAAAATATGACTATTAATTTTGGAAGTTTTTTTTTTTGCTCCATAAATAAAGCTCCATGGGTCATGCACTAACGTTATGTGCAACAAGGTCTTCTCCGAAGTTGTTTCTGCAAAGAAATTGTAGTCACCAATGGCTGCAACGCGTTGTATCTTGGACTTTCCTTCTCTTTTCTACCCTTCTTCTTTCTTCCTCTTCCACTGCTGATAAACTGCTCAAACAATGCAAGCTTGATCAAATTTACCAGGTTGGTGATTCATTTTGAGACACTGGAAATTTGATCATCGAGAACCCGAGCACTCCCTACTCTAAGCTTCCTTATCGCCAAACATATTTCAAGAAGCCGACCGGTCGATGCTCCGACGGTTTGCTGATGATCGATTACTTCGGTGATTGAACTGTTACAAAACCTTGCGTGTCAAAGTCTAGGACTTTTCTTTTTTTGTTTAATTCTCAAATGTTTTGTTTGTTTGCCATGAATTATTTTTGTTATGTCAACAGCTTTATTAGCCGGACTTCCCTTTCTGAACCCATATTTGAATATCGACGGACTAACCAGAAATGGGGATAATTTTGCCGTGGCTGGCGCTACTGCTTTACCCCAAGAATTTTATTCGCAAATCAAAATTTCTACTTCATCCGATAAAGGTTCGCTCAGCAATCAACTTGATTGGATGTTCACTCATTTCAACAGCATCTGCTATGATTATGATGGTAATTTCTTCTTTTTTTTTTGGTTGGAATTTAACTGTAATTTCATCACTTCATTGATATTTTTTGTTTTTAGATTGTCAGGAAAAGCTCAAGCCTGCTCTGTTCGTCGTGGGAGAGATTGGAGGGAATGACTACAACATAGCATTAATTCGAGGCAAATTCACCATTGAAAAAATCAAAGAAACCATCGTTCCTCGTGTAATTGAAGCCATTAAAGCAGCTGTCCAAGTAAGTTTCATTTTTGTTTAACTAAAACTTACAATATTTTCATAGGTTACAACGTAACTGGCGTTTTGAATTTGGAAAAATCCCAAACCTTTTGTTTTATAATTTAAAAAAAATAATTAATTAATCAGCTATCTGGTAACGTATGTTCTCTCAGAGGGTGATCCAATATGGAGGTGTTCGAGTCGTGGTTCCCGGAAACTTTCCGGTGGGGTGTTTTCCGATCTATCTTACCCACTTCCAGACGAATGATGCTGCTGCTTACTTTGAAATGCACTGCCCGAATGACTTCAATGGTTTGGCTACTTATCACAATGAGCAGCTTCAAATTGCCATTGAAGAACTTAAAAAAGAAAATCCTCAAATTATTATCGTTTATGCCGACTATTACAAATGCTTTTTGTGGCTTCTTCGAGGCGCCTCGAATCTGGGTTAGTTCCTTCTAATTTCTATGGTTTTGCTGTTATTAACTACAAGTTGCGAGACATAAAACTAACTTGCTTTGAGTGTAGTTGTCCACCATTATCACCTTGTTTCTGAACTTTCAAAGCTCCAACCGAGGAACCCTTGTCTAGTTTCCAAGACGAGAAACTAAATTAATATCAATTCGGGACCCCGAGATTGGAGATAAAACCCTAATAGTGATTGATTCTTATAAAAATCCTTACCATAAAGGCTTTGAAGGAATCGTCCTTAAAACGGGAGGATTTATCCATCAACTGATTGATTGAAACTGGTCTTGTTTTGTGGGTAATTTACACAGGATTGGATGCAAAATTAGTGCAAAAGTCATGCTGTGGAGTAGGAGGGGACTATAATTTTAGCTTCCACAAAGTGTGTGGAGAGGGAGTTCCAGTTTGTCCAAATCCAGAGAAGTACATCAGCTGGGATGGAGTCCATTTGACTCAAAAGGCTAACAGCCTTCTCTCCTTTTGGACTCTTCGTCATATCCTTCCCCACCTTCGTTGTAATTGATTTTATAAATTTCCCTCCCCCACTAATGTCTCCTTTTCTTATATTAATAATACAATATTTTATGTCATTGACAAATGTTTGGATGCAATGGTTTTTTTATCAGTTATTATCAATTATTTCTATTTATTTTGCATTTAATCTAACTCTACTTTGTTAATAGATAAAATGCAATTTAAACTTTATCTTTCGGGTCTATTACCACTTACACCTTGTATCAACTGTTAGTGTGTTAGACCCTTACCTTACTACAGTCGTAGATCGTTGTCGGGAGTCATTCACTTCTCGACTATGACTCTTCCGTCTGTAAAATTGTCATTATGTCAAAGATTTTACCGTAATACTCCCTTCAAGATGGAGAATGCAATGCAAATTGAAAACTCTAATCTTCCTAAGTCAAGTATGGAAAAGAGTAGGATGTAACGGCTTTGTGAATAAATCTTCCAACGATTGTTGTTAAGTCTTAATATGACTAAGATAAAGTTGTTTTCACTATACGACAATTAATTTCTATGTGTTTCATTTTCTCATGACACATTAGATTTGCTGCTATATGCAAGGCAACCTGATTATCGTGAAATAATTAAGCTTGTAAGGAAACATTAATGTGAAAATCTATCAATCAAAATCCTAACCAAATAAACGTACAAGTAGTTTGTGTCAATGCTATGTATACGGGTTTAACAGTTGATTTGGAAACTGTATTTTGCTTTTTTGGCTTCCGTGAAATCATAGAATCATTGATAAAATCACCAAAAATAATGACAAATTTATGTGTATCATTGCAATATGTTCGATTTGATGACGCTGAAGAAGGATAAAATAATCCTTGTCCAGCAGTACCCTTTAGGCATCTTAAAATTCTAAACGCAGCTTTCAAATAAGGAACTCTAGGATTAAATCAAGATTGACTTCATTTATTTACGTCATAAGATATATCTAGCCTCGTTGTAGTAAGATATAGTAACTTCCTCGTCAATCTTCCAAAAACCATGGGATCTTCAAGTTGGACTCTTTTATCGGAACCTATTTTGTACGTGACATTCATAAGAGTAGAAGCTAGGTTATATCCAGATAACTAGTTTTTTCAAGCAACTCCACATAGTATGATACATCATCGATTTAAAAGGATTCCAGAAAAAATGCGGGTCTTCTAAATGTTCCAGCTTCAATATCATGTTAACAAATTTCTTGATCAAATTTATCTCAGACATTGATTTCTTAGTAATATAATGTCATCAACATATACTAGAATAGTAGTAATAACATTTGCTTGATATTTGATTAACAATGAAATATCAAACAATGATTGTTTAATACCATAAACAAGCAAAGTAGCAGAAAACTTAGAAAACTATTGCCTTTATGCATGTTTAGGGACATATATTGATTTGTTCAGCTTGTATACAGTTCTGGAATTGATCTCCCCCTATTTATCATACCATTGTGTAACAGTCATTTAAACTTCTTCATATAAATCACCTTGTAAAAAAGTGCTAACACATCTAACACGGATAAATTTCGTCCTAGTCCATTTCCTCTTGTTAGTATCTCTTTGACAACTAATCTTGCCTTGAATATTTTTATAATGCTATCAACTTTGTATTCAATTTTATACACCCTTTTGCATCCAATTGCATATTTTTCTTTGGGTAAGTCAATCAAAGTCCAAGTTGAATTATTTTCAAGAGTTGTTAATTCAACATTCATAGCAGCTTTCCATTCAAGAATATGTATGGCTTGAGAGAATATTTTGCTTTCATATAAGCTGAAATGACTGATATATTTATGAAGAAATGAGATAAATGATCATAGAATATAAAATTGAATAGAGGGTTTTATGAAGAAGATATATAAGGTTTTGAACGTGATTGAGAATTAGGGTTATGTTTATTGATAAGATAACAATGATACTCAACTAGATTTGTCAAGAAATAAATTGTTAATTTCATATGAAGATAAACAATGTCATTTGACTAGCATTCTTTTTTGAATGATAAGATATAAAATAATTATCATTAAAATTTGTAACAGAATGATTAGATTTTGAAATTCAACATAAAGGAAACATTAGAAACAATGTTGCCGGACGAGAGCCCGCCCCAGAACCGAGAAAAAGGAAAAAGGAGATGAGAGTGATAGTAGGAAGAGAGAGAGAAAGAAAGATGACAGTGCAAAATGATTATTTGTATTGATTGAACATCAACTGATGTTTTTACATGTATATCGATGAAACAAAATGATGAGAATTAGAGGAACTAAGAGTTGTAACTAAAAACCACAAACCAAACTATAATGTAACCATGAATAGTAGCAGACACGTTAACATCCTCCCACAATAGCAAGGGCGAAGGCTGAAGATCTTGGACATAAATAGATCAAGTTAGTAGAAGAGGTTTTGTTAAGTCATCAGCTAATTGGTTGTCGGATGGTGTAAACTTGACAAGCAATAAGCTTACTGACTACTTTTTTCCAAACAAAGTGAAAGTCAATCTCAACATATTTAGACTTTGAGTGTAGAACAGGGTTTGAAACAAGATACGTTGCACTCAATTTGTCACACAGAATAAGAGGTACCGTTGTGGACCCAATACCCAATTCTGCCAATAAGGATTGAAGCCACAAGACTTCTACTGTGTCATTTGCTACACTCTGATACTTGGATTCAATCCTGGACAGTAAAACAACTTTTTATTTTGCCAAGGACCACGAGATTAAGTTCGTGCCGAGGAAGATACAATAACCACCTGTGCTTTTAATGATTATCTGGGCAAGAGGCCCAGTCCGCATCCATATAACAAATCAAATTGCAACTTTTAGGCAGTGAAGAAGAGATACCTAAGGACGAAGTGCCTTTAAGGTATCGCGTAATGCGCTTGACAGCTTGTCAATGTATATCTAAGGGCGCATGTATAAACTGGGAGACTTTATTGACAGCAAAAGCAATATCTAGTCGTGTCATACAACAATACTGCAGACCACCAACAATGCTGCGATAGAGATAGCCATTCGAAAGTGGGCTATTTGATTTTAGTGACAAGATTGGTGCAGTCACCATGGGAGTAGGAATTGGTTTGCAATAGTCCATATTGGCTCGGTGTAGCAGTTCATTTATATAGCGTGATTAAGAGAAACTCATACTTGTAGGGGTACGAGTGACAGAGATACCAAGAAAGAATGACAACAGTCCAAGGTCTCAAATTTTAAATTTTGAGTGCAGATAAACCAACAACTGTTCAATGTGGGAATTGGAGTTACCTATTAAAATAATATCATCCACATCATATACCAGCATAATCAGCAGATATGAGCTCGTATGACATATGAATAATGAAGAGTCAGATTTTGATGCCGAAAAATCTCATTGTATGAGAGCATAATGCAACTTGGTGTACTAGGCGTGAGGAGATTGTTTAAGTCTATATAGAGCTTTATGTAGTAAGGAGACAGTAAAATAGATGAGATTAGCTAATAAAACTAGGAGGTTGCTGCATACAGACCGTCTCCGTTTAACTCACGTTCTAAAAGGCATTGGAAATATCTAGCTGTCTGATATTCTAACCAAAAGAAATTGCTAGAGAGAGAGAGTGGTACGAACAGAGGCTGATTTGACAACAGGACTGAAAGTCCATAGTCTATGTTTTCTATTTGATCGTATTCTTTTGCAACAAGGCGAGCCTTATAGCGGCCATCTAAGTTATGCTTAGTTTTGAAAACCCATTTGCATCCAATAATCTTGGCTCCTGGTAGAAGAGGGACTAAGGTCCAAGTGTGTGTCTCTTTAATTGTTGAGATCTCCTCGTACGTAGCGTTCAACCAGTGAGAACTTTTTGAGGCTTGGAGAAATATTTTTTGGTTCAAAATTATTTTTAATAGTAAAAACTTTGGGTTTAAAAATACCATCTTTGGCTCGTGTTCACATAGGGTGAGCATTTTGTGGAGTTGGGGTAGGTGTTCGGATGGGTAGATTGGTTTGAGGAAGAGGAAATGTTGGTGAAGATATATAGTAGTGGGAGGTGAAGGGGAAGGAGAGGGTTGGTTAAGTTGTGGGTTTTGAGGGGAGGAAGAGGGGCTGGACATAGATGAAGGAGCATTCGAATTGGTGGTGAGAGACGTAGGGTAAAAATATGGAATGGATAAAGAGAAAGAGGGAGAGTGGGAAGGTGACTTTGATAGTGAGGCAAAAAGAAAGGTGGACTCCACAAAGATGACATGATGAGAAATGTAGATTTTTTTTTATTAAGGGTCTAAACATATAGAACTTTTATGGTGGGGACTGAGGCCTAAGAAAACACATGAAAGAGATTAAAGTTGTAATTTGTATTTGTTGAAAGGTCGAAGAAGGGGAAAATATAGACATCCAAATACACGTAGTGATGAGTAATCTGTGGTGGATCTGAATAGACACTCGTAAGCAAATATGTTTTGTAGAACTGGTGTAGGTAGCAAGTTTATCAAAGAAGTAGCTATAGCAAAGGTATAAGGCCAGAAGTGAGAAGGCATCGAGGAATGATACAATAGTGCTAGACTAGTTTCCACAACATGTCAAGTTTTTTGTTCGACACATCTATTTTGGTTAGGGGTGGAGGGATAGAAGCCACAGTGATGTATGCCAAGTGATTTAAACAATGGTAACAAAGATTTGAATTCTCCACCCCAATCTAATTGCACAGTTTTGATAGAGACACCAAATTGAGTACGAAGAAATTTATGGAAGTGAACGAAGGTAATCTGAACTTCATTTTTTAATTTTAACAGAAATAAACAAGTAAAACGAGTGCAATCATCAATGAATAACAAAAAAAACCGTGCACCAGTAATAGAGTTTATAGAAGATGGACCCCAAACATCAATATGTATTAAATCAAAAAGGTATCTAGCATGTGAACTAGAGTTTACAAAAGGTAAACGATGAGTTTTACTCATCGGACAAACAACACAAAATTGAGACATATCCTTCTTTGGTACAGGAATATTACACAACTGTAAACACGCTGCAAAATAGATAACGATGTCCAAGTTGGTAATACCAAAAAATAGAAGGATTTTGAATCTGGTCTGAGGACTGAGCAATGAGTGCTCGGACTAAAAAAGCTGGTAAAGACCATCAGTGACAGAACCGCGCAGGAGAAGCTGGTGGGTGAGCTAATCCTTGACATAGAAAAAAGATTCATGAAATTTCACATACACAGAATTATCACAACACCATTGTTAGACACTAATAAGATTGTGAGACATACGTGGAGTGTGGCAGACATAATATAACTGTAAGGAACGAGTGGATGTTGGAAGAGAAAGATAACCAATTTGAAGGATAGGAAGTGAGTTACCATCGGCGGTGGAAACAGTGGAGGAGTCAGTGTACAGTTGCGGCTGTTGATGAAGTGAAGGGTTCGGGGTGAAGTGGTTTGATGCCCTTGAATCCAGGAGCCACGACGAGGTAGATGATGCAGTAGGTGGAGTCGATAAAAGACTAGCGCCAGCGAGCTGAGAGTAATCGGAGGTAGTGAGGAGATCCAGTGTTTGTGTTGGGGATGGCTATAGGCAAATGGCCGAGATGGGCTACGGGATAACTGAGAGGGACTTGGGTTGGGTTGTATGGGTTTTGGGCTGGGGCGGGCGGTCTGTAACTTAAGTTGAGCCGATGGTAGCAGGCCGCTGCAAAATAGTCCAGTTTATTACAAATCTAGCATCGAGCTTTGTTGTTAGACTAGGGCAGGCGCCAGGAGGAAGGTCCGAATCCATGTTGATGAAAAGCCAGAGGGTTTTATGGCCGGAAGTTAGTTGCAGCAGGAGAACAAGGGCACCAACCAGGACAAATAAAGTGTAGATTTACAGCGTTCGCCTGCAATTGATTCGACAATGGAAGGGAAGTAGTTGAGTTTTGTTTGTCCAGGCGGAAATTGAAGCTCTGGAGGAGACTGTGAACCTCTTCTAGTGAGGGTTAATCAGGTCAATTTGTAATGGACACCACGAAAGCATTGTATTTGCTTCCTAGCCCGCTCAAAAAGTAAATCATACGGCTCCGATAAGATACTGGTTCACCAAATTCAGCAAGGGTAATTGCATAAAGTTGTGATTTTTTGGATGTAGGTAGTGGTTGAAATTCCCTCTTTTGACACCAAGTGAAGTTGGCTGCGAAGATCGGTGATCCTCGCGAGCAACGACGATATAAAAATACGATCTAGGGCACCCCACGCCTCACTGGCTGTGGTGAAAAACACAATTTGAGATAACAAGTCTTCTAACAAAGAAGAGAAGATCCAACTCATGATGAGTCGATTATACCACATCCAAATGGTGTATTCTAAGTTGATTTAGGACGAGAGAGAATTGCGAAACTGTGGTGGAGGTGGTAGGGATCTATCGAGAAGGTGATCAATGCCATTCGCTATAACAACGTTGAGGATCTGAGCCTTCTAGATGAGATAGTTGGTAATGTTGAGCGTGATGGTTAAAGTTTGGTTAACAGATGGAAGCAGGGAAAGATGGGACGAAGACAGGGTTGAGGGTGAGGAGGGGATCATAGAACTGGACGATGCCATCCTTTTTTAGGCTCTGATTCCACGTTAGAAACAATGTTCCTTGAAATTGAAATGCTGTTAGATTCTTTGTATCCTTTAAAACCAATGGGATTGGTAAGAAATACAAGAGCTCTAGCTTTGAGAGAGAATTTCTTCGACCATTTGTTGAGGTGGAAATAAAATACAACCACCAAACTGTTTTAAGTGACCATAAGAAGAAGATTAATTGCATAATCTCTAGAACAGACTTTTATTCTAAAGTAAGGATGAATGCAATCTATTTATTATATAAACTGTCGAAAGAATACAATCTCCCACATACTGTAAAGGATTATGAGATTGAAACATTAAGAATGTGCTGATGTTTTCTCTTAACAACCTAAATTTGGTTGGGGAGTTCAAGCTCATGAATGATACCCTTATTATTAAAAAATTTGGAATGGAAAACTCATTTGTATTTTCTAATAGTATTGCTTTAACGGTGACACCAAATTGATTTTCAATCATGCTTAAGAATCTGGTAATTGAGATTTTGTTTTAATGAGATATGCCCAAGTGGCTTTAGAAAAATCATCCTTAAAAAGATCCCAACTATCCCAATGAATCAGTTTGAAGGACAAGAAATAGAATTATAAGACTCAAAAGATAAGTGCCTTTGTTTGGCTTGAGAAATAACATTATAAATGAATTTTCATGAGATGGCAATTGTAAATTGTTTTTTGAGTAGCTTTATTTTGATATCTAAAGGATGCCCTAATCTATAATGCAATCTATCTCAAAAAGCATGGTTGATTGCATGACAAAGAGTTTTATTTGAAGAAGAAATTTGTGATGGTTGATCTCGTTGGAAAATATATAGGTTTTTGTGACGAGCTGCTTAAAGCAATTAACTGTCAACATTGACTTGGAGTGGAATCAGTCATGCATGTTGCTTATGTTTTATCAAATTGAACATATGTCATCTCATCATTTGAACTCATCTAAACAACATACGACTTGATTTATTGTTGATTGTATTTCTAAATATATCCTGGTGGAAAATGGCTAATCTCTTTTAGGCTCCATGAGAGAATGAGACACAAGGACAAGCCATGGAGGATCTTTATTTTGCAAAAAATAAAGACTAGAATTATCAATTGAAATTCTCAATGTACTCGACGAACCAAACCAAGATGATCCAGATGATGTAAATGATGTAGATGATGCGATTAAAACTTTGTTCTTCCCATTAGTCACCTTGAAATTTTTGCGGAAGATTCAAAATGTCTAATACCATAATAGAAAAATAGAGAGAAGAAGATGAACAATTGCATAGCATAGAAAACTAGAGAGAAGAAGATGAACAACTGCATTGCATTTTAATTTACACTGTCAATGTATTTATATTTTAGAAGAAAGAAAAGAAGTTAACTACTTAAATAATTGAAATTACACATAAACAAGAAATGCAGTATATTCTCCCCATCCACTTCAACATCTTCACCTATATCAAATTTCTTCATCCTATGAACTATACTGAATTAAGCTAAATTTATATTTTACTGTATGAAGTGTAATAAAGAACTTTGACAAAAGGTTTCAACCATAGTTCATATTATGCTTGAAACCAAGAAGAAGAGAAAGAAAAGAAGGAGAGACGTGCAATACCTCGTACTTTAATGGATAAAAAATATGTATTTTTATTTTTAACTAAATAAATATGCAAATTTAAACTTCATTGCAATTTGACCATCACATTAGCACTAAAATGTAACAAATAAGTGTTAATGTAATGCCCGAAATTCCTCATTAGATAATTTTAGATTTACGTAACGCTAAACGGCAGAATTATAGTCGAAATTAAGGGCGGAGAATTTAGCCGGTTAGATAAATGATTATTTCGAGAATAATGGAGAAGAGAAAGTTATAAAATTCCGACCGAGAACAAACCAAAAAACAGTTTGATTAAACGGCTAGAAGTTGAGGGCAATTTAATAATTAAGATTATTATTATTATTATTATAAAATTAAAAAAACACAACCTATATCAAAACAGCCTCGGGTGTTTTCTTCTCCCAGGACCGAAACCCTCCATTTTCCCCTTTCTTCTCTGCGTTCTCTCTTTCCAGCGCCAAGTTCTTCTTCGTTTCCTCCTTCGTTTCTTCAATTTATAGTAAGTTTTAGTTATTTCTTAGTAGATATTTAGTTCTTTAACTGTTGTAAGTGTTAAAAGTGAAGTTACAGGGAGTATTGGGTAGTTTTGGTAAACCCTAGAAGGAATATATGAGATTGAAGATTTATAGTTGATTTTTATCCGTGTATTGGTGTTTAAACTGGAAGTAGTAGTAGATTATAGGTTTTTATATAGAAAATTGAGCGTTTGGATAGCCGAATACTCGAGCTACATAACAGTTTCTATTCAGCCACATTCAGCTAAGTTGTAGGTGTTGGATTAGGAATTTGATTACACCGTTAGAAATTAGACGTACTATAAAATTTATAGCCTTTCGAATCGTCCAAATTGGACGAGTGTTGGATAAGTTATGCATTTTTGAAGGTTGGTCAGAAATTAAGTTGGAATTCAAGTTTAGATAGATTAGATGTAAAATTATGTTTCCCTTTAGAGTTGTATGAATTAGAAGGAAAGTATAGCTAATCAATGTGCGGTTTTATAGGTTCCCTAATTTAGTGAGCGAACTACGAATTTCGAGATACGAATTGCTAAGCATGCTAGGTAAGTAGTGTATGAAGATGTTTTGCCTTCGGACCCACATCATAGTTCAGTAGGTTGCATGTAGGTTTATTTTATTTTATGCTTTAGTGATTATGCATCATGGTTTTAAAGTACGAAAACGAAACAAAAATAAACTTTCATGTTTTTACGAAATGAAACAGTAGCATGTGACGTGACGAACGAAATGAGAAGATACGTAAGAAAATAACGAAGGTGGGGTTGAGTGGTCTTGCCCGCAAGTTGGACCACGAGCTGTATCACTTATTCTCTTGTTTTACGTGGTGGCATTGTCTCGAGAGGTGCACCACGACGTGTGTCACTTTACTAGATCGAAGTTGGCCTTGTCCTGTGAGGTGGACCGCGAGGTGTGTCACCTTGTTCTAGCATGTAAAGAAGAACCCAGTAGTAAGAAGATAAAGAAGATGTAAAAAAGAGACGAAAACGAAAGTAGAGACGAAACTATAGAAACTGCATGTGTTAGGATATGGTTGTTTCAGTGTTTATGTTTTATGTGCATTACTTACTTAACATAAGGCTAATAGATGAGTTCTGTGATGTAGGTAACGAGGCAGTAGCTGGTGAGTACCCTGAGCAAGCCCAAGACTAGTAGGCAGTTGGAGAAGTGCACTCCTGAACGGTCTAGCTGGCTGTTAGGGCGTTTTGACCATGGTGGGCGTAGGTACGGGTTTTTGGGTTTAGTTGAAACCATTTTGAGTTATTTGGATGTATAGACGGATTTCAAACGTTAGTAGTTGATTTTTTTTTTATGTAAATAATAATTTGAGTTGATAGAAAAGTGTACGTTGTGTTGTTTTTATCGTGGAGTTGGAAACTCAATTGTTCTTGGGAAAGTTTAAGGTTTCTATTCTGATTTCTGGGAAGAAAGTACCGAACGATAGGTTTAGTGGTCGAACAAACTTATCAATTGTCGACCTGCGAAGGCAGATCCGAATCAAGTGTCGACCTACGTCTGTAGGTGTCAACCGGTTAGTATAAAGATAGTAGGAGTGTCGGCCGCAATGTTCGACCAATGGAAACAGAGAGGATGAAGGTGTCCGACCTGTGAAGACAGGTGCGACCGCTCTCTGTGATGAGCGTAGAAGTGTCGACCTCGAGCTTGATCGGTGCATACAGAGAAAATTAGAGTGTCGACCTATGTTCACAAGTGTCGATCGGTTAGTGAGATGAAGTGTCGACTGGTGCTTACAGGGATTGACCAAAAAGGTTTTTTAATATCTTAAAAACTTGAAACTTTATTTAAATTGATTTTAATCAAAGTGTTCCGCTGCAACGATTTTAAACGTTTTCAAAAGGGTCGTTTTAATTCGAGTAACGAAGTTTTAAATTTTTACACGAATTTTACCAGAGTGTATGAATGGCGTTAGCGACCCGGGTCTGGGGACGACTTGGGAACGCTACAGAGATGTTATCAGGGCAGTGAGTAGTAGTAGTAAGTGTACTGAGAACTGTGAGGGTTTTCGGGTCGCTACAGTTATGGTATCAGAGTCAAATAGTCAAACCGTTGAAACGATTACCTAACAGCGCTGATCGCCGCACGACATGCGTCGACAACTTTAAGTGTTTAAGTTTTGGCCAGGAAATTAGTCAAGATATCTAGACGACCAGGACGTCCGAGAGTACTGAGAGAGACAGCAGACTTAAGGAGCGAGGATGACTTGATGACGATTAGACAACTTACTGAGTTGGTAAACACACAGTTTCAGCAACTAGTGATTTTGTTTAATCGAGAAGTTCAAGGAAGTGCAAGCTCTATCTCTAGCCATGACCAGTCGGGTGACAGATTTAGTAGGTTACGACCCCCGACATTTGAAGGTTAGACATCGGATCCAACAGTTGCAGAGGAGTAGGTCTGTACAATTGAAAGTATGTTTAAGTATGCGAAAATGGAAGAATAGGATAAGGTCTCGCTAGCCACATTTCATTTAACGAGGGATACCAGATTATGGTGGGAGTCTGTGGAGACCACCACTGAGGTACAACACATGACATTGGAGAAGTTTAAGTAGGTATTTTATGATAAGTATTTCAACAGTACGGTGCAAGCGGCTAAGAGACTAGGTCGGCAACCGAGTACAATCGATAATTTTAGTCCTGATCTCGGTTTGCCAGTAGTTTGGTGAGCCAGAATGAGGACAAAGTGTTTCAGTATTTACAGGGATTAAAGCCAGAAATATATAAAGAAGTAAAGTTAGCCGGAACTCAGTAAGTGTCATATTCGAAAGTGGTGGCAGAGGCACTAGAAGTGGAAGAAACGGAAATGAAATGTGTTAAGCAGAGAGAAGCTTCCAGGAGATTTTTCAAGGAAATTGCTACACACCATAGTGTAGAAGTACCTCCCAGCAGCAACAACAGAGGGGCACTATGAGGTTCAGCAAGAGTTCGAGCAGCCAAAGCAGTAGCAAAAGGCCTCAGGGGTCGGTGCAATACCCCATGTGCCCTAAGTGTTTGAGGTATCACCCGAGCGAATGCAGACTGAACTCGGAAAAGTGCTACAATTGCAACGAAGCCGAACACCTGCCAAAGATTGCCCGAAGCCCAGAGTGACTCAGTGTTTCAATTGCAACGAAGTGGCCCATGTCAGTAGAGATTGCCCAGCTCTGAAGAAGGGTCCGACGTGCACGACACCGAGGATATTCGCCATGATCGAGTCGGGCGACAATGACCAGCTAGTCGTGGTATCAGGTACTATATTGATAAATTTTGTACCTGCTTATACATTGATTGATTCTGGTGCAACGCACGCATTTATTGCAACTACGTTCGTGCTCAAGTTAGATGTATGGCCTGTAGCAACGGACTGTAGTTATGAAGTGATGTTTTCTTCTGATGGGCGTATGCACTCAAATCAAGTCGTACAGGATAGTGTAGTGTCAGTGGAAAGTAAGAATTTGTTAGCCGATATCATTATTATGGGCATAACTGGATATGATGTGATATTGGAAATGAATTGGTTGTTTAAGCAATACGCTACGATCGACTGCAGTACAAGAACAGTGAGTTTTCAACCCCCAGATGGTGAGAAGCACACCTTTCAGGCCACGAAGAATGCCAGAAAGATATCTGTAATGGCGCCTGTCAGTGCTCGTCAAGTTTTAATTGGTGAGTCTTTTGGTTTTCTCTGCAATGTTATTGATGTGCAAGTTTCCAGGGAGTAAAAGCTTCATGATATTTTAGTTATTCAACACTTTTCAGAAGTTTTCCTAGATGATCTACCTAGTATGCCTTCGGACCGGGAGATAGAGTTTTCTATTGATGTATATCTAGGGGCCAAGCTAGTGTCGAAGAATCCTTATAAATTAGCACCAACGGAACTGAAAGAGTTAAAGAAGCAATTACAGAAGTTAGTGGAAAAATGATTTATACGCCTGAGCTTTTCACCGTGGGGCGCACAAATCCTTTTTGTCAAAAAGAATGATGGATCTTTACGGATGTGCATCGACTACAGAGAGTTGAACAAGTTGACAGTTAAAAACAAGTATCCTTTGCCAAGGATAGACGATTTGTTCGACCAATTAAAGGGGGGTAAGTCTTTTCTAAGATCGACTTGAGATCAGGCTACTACTAGCTAAAGGTCAGATAAGAAGATATTCCAAAGATGACTTTTTGAACGTAGTATGGGCATTATGAATTCTTGGTGATGTCTTTTGGATTGACAAATGCTCCAGACGCCTTCATGGACCTGATAAACTGAGTATTTCATGATTATCTCAATAAATTCGTCATACTGTTTATCGATGATATCTTGGTCTATTCCTGCAGTGAGTAGGAACACAAGAGCATTTGAAAGCAGTGTTGGAAACCCTGAAGCGACACCAACTCTACGCAAAGTTTTCTAAGTGCGAGTTTTGGTTGGATAGGGTTCATTTCTTGGGTCATATCATCTCGAGCGATGGCATATCTGTTGATCCAATGAAGATCCAGGCAGTTAAAGAGTGGCCACAGCCAAAAAATGTGACAGAGATATGAAGTTTCCTCGGGTTAGCAGGTTATTACAGGAGGTTCAATGAAGAATTTTCAAAGATTACGGCGCCGCTAACTCATTTGACAAAGAAAAATGTGAAGTATCTGTGGTCTAAAAATTGCGAGCATAGTTTTCAGACCTTAAAGCAGAAATTGACCACTGCCCCAATAATATTGATGCTTCTTGTTGAAGACGGGAAATTTAACATTTATTGTTATGCTTCCAAGATAGGTCTTGGATGTGTGTTGATGCAGCAAGCGAAGGTGATAGCTTATAGCTCTGGGCAATTGAAAACATATGAGCAGAATTATCCGACACATGACCTGTAGTAGCCGCGATAGTTTTCGCACCAAAAATTTGAAGGCATTATCTGTATGGACAGTCGTGTGAGATATATTCAGACCACAAAAGTCAGAAGTATATTTTTACTCAAAAGGAGTTGAATATGAGGCAGCGGCGGTGGTTAGAGTTCGTCAAGGACTATGACTTCGAAATTAAATATCACCCCGCCAAGGTGAACGTAGTGGCCGATGCATTGAGCAGAGTGACGGCATCTACTTCAGCCATGACTTCAGGCATGCCATTAGCTTTAGATGCAGAGTTTCAGAAATTCAACTTAGAAGTGATGTCGAATGTGTCAGCCATGTTGTCAGCTATGTCCCTACAGCCTACTATTTTGAAAAATATTAAGTAATCCTAGAAGGACGACGTTGAATGCGAAGAAATTAAATCAAGCATGGATTCTAATGATAGGTCGGACTTCAGCTATTCGAACGACGGGATTCTTAAGTTTCGAAATAGGTTTTTCGTTCCGAGTAATGAGGAACTACAAAGAGAAATACCGGCTGAAGCCCACTATTCGACGTTTTTTGTGCATCCAGGAAGTACCAAGATGTACAAGGACCTTAACCAACATTACTGATGGCTTAATATGAAGAGAATTGTGGCAAAATACGTTGAGGCATGTTTGATTTGCCAGCAAATTAAGGTTGAGCACCAGAGGCCAATAGAAAAGCTACAACCATTATCTATCTCTGAATGGAAATGGGAGCAAATATCGATGTACTTCGTTGTCGCGTTGCCTCGGACAACAAAGAGTTATGATGGTATCTGGGTGATCGTGGATCGGTTAACCAAGTCAGCCAATTTTCTACCAGTAAAGATGACATATTTTCTGGACCAGCTCGCCGAACTGTATATTTAAGAGATCGTATGATTACATAGAGTTCCAACTTCGATTGTATCATATATAGACCCTAGATTTACATCGAAGTTTTGGAAGAGTTTGCACAAAGCTATGGGTACGCAGCTCAATTTTAGTACGGCATTTCATCCTCAAATGGACGGTCAATCGAAGAGTACTATTTAGACGTTGAAGGATATGCTTCAAGATTGCTTACTGGAACTTCAGGGTTCATGGAGCAAATACCTACTGTTGTTGGAGTTTTCATACAACAACAGCTTTCAAGATACGATAGATATGGCTTCTTACGCTGCTCTTTACAGGAAAAAGTACAAATCTCCGCTATGTTGGGACGAAGTCGACGAAGCGAGATTGGTTGGTGCAGATATTTTACAGTACACGGCAGACAAGGTTGTATCTATTAGACAGCGGATCTTAACAACTCAAAACCGACAAAAGAGTTATGCAGATCGTCAGAGTAGAGAGTAAGAATTTAAAGTAGATGATGAAGTCTTCCTGAAGATCTCTACATTCAAAGTAGTTGTAAGATTCAGAAAAAAGTTAAACCCTAGATACATTGGACCATTTCCTATTACGAGAAGAGTAGAAGGGCAGCTCATCAATTACAACTACCAGCCTCGATGGATGGGATTCACAATCCATAGAACTAAGACGGTTTACGTAATGGTAAACGGCAGAATTCTACTCTAAACTAAGGGCAGAGAATTTAGCCGGTTAGGTAAAGGATTATTTCGATGCTAATGGAGAATAGAAAGTTATAAAATTCTGACCAAGAACAAACCGAGTAACAGTTTTATTAAACGATTAGAGTTTGAGGGCGATTTAGTAATTAATATTATTATTATTATTATTATTACTATAAAAAAAAAACAACATATATCAAAACACCCTTGGGTGTTTTCTTCTCCCAGGACCCAATCCCTCTATTTTCCCGTTTCTTCTGTGCATTCTCTCCTTCCAGCGCTAAGTTTTTCTCCGTTTTCTCCTCCGTTTCTTCAATTTATAGTAACTTTTAGTTATTTCTTAGTAGATAGTTAGTTATTTAACTATTGTGAGTGTTAAAAGTTAAGTTAGAGGTAGTATTTGGTAGTTTTGGTGAACCCTAGTAGGGAGATATGAGATTGGAGATTTATAGTTTATTGTTATCTGTGTATTGGTGTTTAGGCTGCAAGTAGGAGTAGATTATAGGATTTTATGTAGAAGATTGAGCGTTTGGATAGCCAAATACTCAGTTTATATAACGACTTTTATTCGGCCGCATTCGGCTAAGCTGTTGGTGTTGGATTAGGAATTGGATTACACCGTTAAAAATTGGACGTTCTATAGAATATGTAGCATTTCAAATCGTCCAAATCGAACGAATATTGGATAAGTTATGCATTTCCGAAGGTTAGTCAAAAATTGAGTTGGAATTTGAGTTTCGATAGATTAGATGTAAAATTGTGTTTCCCTTTAGAGTTGTGTGAATTGGAAGGAAAGTAGAGCTGATCAATGTGTGGTTTTATAGGTTCCCCAATTTAGTGAGCGAACTACGAATTTCGGTATACGAATTGCTAACGACGCTAGGTAAGTAGGGTACGTATGTGTTTTGCCTTCAGACCTACATCACAGTTCGATAGGTTGCATGCATGTTTGTTTTATGTTATGCTTTAGTGATTATGCATCATGGTTTTAAAGTACGAGAACGAAACGAAAATAAATTTTCATGTTTTTATGAAATGAAACAGTAGCATGTTACATGACAAACGAAATGAGAATATACGTAAGAAAATAATGAAAGTGGGGTATTGTGGTCTTGTCCCGTGAGGTGGACCACGAGGTATATCAATTCTTCTCATTGTGGTCTTGTCCCATGAGGTGGACCACGAGGTATATCAATTCTTCTCCTGCTTTACGTGATGGCCTTGTCCCGAGAGGTGGATCGCGAGATGTGTCACTTTACTAGATCGAGGTTGGCTTTGTGCCGTTAGTTGGACCGCGAGGTGTATCACCTTGATATAGCACGTAAAGAAGAATCCAGTAGTAAGAATATAAAGAAGATGTAAGAAAGAGACGAAAACAAAAGTAGAGACAAACTGTAGAAACTGCATGTGTTAGGATATGGTTGTTTCAGTGTTTATGTTTTATGTGCATTACTTACTTAGCATTACGCTAATAGATGAGTTCTGTGATGTTGATGCGAAGTAATAGCTGGTGAGTACCCTGAGCAAGCCCAAAATTAGGGGCCAGTTGCAGTAGTACGCTCGTAGACGGTATGGCCGGCTGTTAGGGCGTTTTCATTATGGTAGGCGTAGGTACAGGTTTTGGGGTTTAGTCGAAATCATTTTGAGTCATTTGGATGTATAAACAGATTTCAAACATTAGTAGTTGATTTTTTTTATGTAAATAATTATTTGAGTTGATGGAAAAGTGTACGTTGTGTTATTTTTAGCATTGAGTCGGAAACCTGATTCTTCTTGGGAAAGTTTAAGGTTTTTAGTCCAATTTCTTAGAAGGAAGTGTTGACCGATAGTCTTAGTGGTCAACCAAACTTGGCAAGTGTTGACCGCGAGGATCGACCTGCGAAGCCAGAGCCGAATCAAGTTTTGACCTACGTCTGTAGGTGTCAACCGGTTAGTGTAAAGATGGTAGGAGTGTCGGCCGCAAAATTTGACCGATGAAAACAGAGAGAATGAAGGTGTCGATCTGTGAAGACAGGTGTCGACCGCTCTCTGTGATGAGCATAAAAGTGTCGAACTCGAGGCTCGACCAATGCAGGTAGAGAAGATTGGAGTGTCGACCTGTGTTCACAATTGTCGACAGGTTAGTGTGATGAGCAGAGAGTTATCAACCACTAAGGTTGACCAATGAAAACAGAGACAAATGAAATGGCGACCAGTGCTTACAAGGGTCGATCGAAAATGTCTTTTAATGTTTTAAGAACTTAAAATTTTGTTTAAACTGATTTTAATCAAAGTATTCCGCTGCGATGATTTTAAACGTTTTCAAAAGTATCGTTTTAATTCGAGTAATGAAATTTTAAATTTTTACACGAATTTTATCTGAGTGTATGAGTGGAGTTAGCGACCTGGGGTTTTGGACGACTCGGAGGCGCTACAGAGATGGTATCAGGGAAGTGAGTAGTAGTAGTGAGTTTACCAGGAACCGTGAGAGTTTTGGTGTCGCTACAGTTAACTTAGAGGAACGTCAAATTATTGAATAGTAAGTTGAAAGTGTAGTTTAAGTTGGTTAAAAGAATTAAAAGTGAAATAATGGAAAATGAATGAGTGTTTTGAAATTAAAGAGAAGAGGTTTTATTGAAAAGGCATTTGCCTTTGGTAGTTCAACATTTTGCCTATTTGTTTACATAGACAGAGAGACCAAGAGAGCTTGGAGAAGGAAAGAGAAGAGACAATGAAGAAATCCTTGAATTTGTGCATCCTTTGTCAATTCGATATCACATTGGTCAGAAACAACCCATTGAATAAGGAAAATGTGATTTAATGGGTTAGTCTATCCAGAGTTATGTTTATTAGTAATTGGATTGAAATCTTTGACGTATCAGTTGTGTTTTAGTTTTGATGCATGTATTTAGCATGTTATCAGTCATGACCCGGAGACGGGACGTAGCAAAAACACTAGTTCATGTAATTAGATTTTCAAGAAGAGAACTCAATTAACCAACCCAAGACTAGGTTTGCAGGGAATGTTTTTAAAATGAATATAAAGTCAAGCATACATAATGAAATCCCAAGCAAATAATACAATACAATAAATACTTAACAATATTCAATCGTTTAGAAAAATAAAAGATAAACAAGTTCTACGAGATGATAACCACAAGCAAACCTCGAAATTCAATCGAAGCTAACCATCTTCTCTTTACTTAGATTGGGAGGGGTCATTGGGTGAGTGATTAACTACATAAAAGTTTTATATTAAATGCATATTGATTGTAGATTTTATCTTCATTTCAAACCATGATTAAATTTTAAAACTTACATGAGTTACAAAGGCGTAAGCTCTTTCCTTTTTTAAAAAAAAAACACAGCTCTACAAACTCTCAGTAAGATAATTATAAAACATGTCACATACATAAGGTGGCTATACATCAAAAATAAACTTCACCATTTTCCATAGAAAACATTCTTAGTGAAAAAAGAGGGTCACATAAAGACCCTTCCGGCACAAATAACTGAAAGACAGTGATCTGAATGCTTAACAATATCTCATGAAACCAAAAGAAAATCGTGGCAACAATCTCAAGATTAAGCACGTTACCCGAGTGATCGACGACCAAAAGTTAGTCAAGACATCACCCACACAATCATCAATTTGACAAGGTTAAGTGATTTGAAACCCAAGTAACACGTTATCATTATCTGACTATCATTTTTTGTACGTGCAAACATTACAACTTTCATGCAACAAATTATGCAACAGAATGTCTCGTAATGCTTTGACACAAAAATTGTCCAAAGCATCAAGAGAATTCTTCCTCTCGACAAACCAAAACAAAACCAACTATATATGTTGAAAATTAACGTGAGAAAATCATACGTATATATTACATATAAAACTAACGTGCTGGCAACCAATCCTCATTATACTTTTACTGGTGGCAACCCACAAAATTAATGTTTCTTAAAGCACTGCTATGTAATGCAGAAAGCATGAAATTCTTACCTCGACGATGACTACTCCTCTTACGTACATGAGCAACAACCTCTAGCACTACCTCAAAATCTATAAATTCGTCCGAGCCCATGAAGCATCTTCACAAAGGTTGGAGATGGAGATCCCGACAATGTATTTCAGCCCTATAAAATCGGCAATTTTCACGACAACCCTTTCTCTCTCTCTTCCTCTTCTTCTCCGTGATACCAAATGAGAAACAAAATTAAGGCTTCTCATCTTATTTTAAAATACCTCATCTCCCATTTATTTTTCTTCTTTTTTACTTTATGTATTTAATTGAATGTAAATGCATCTTATATTAAATACAACTCCACTAAATTCCTATTTTGCTCAAAATCTTGAATGTTATTCTAAATATTTCTTAATGTAAATTTCAATTTACTCAATGTTACTTCCCCCAATACCTAGTACTTTAAATTTTAAATTACCAAATTTATCAAAAATTTTCAAAAAATTCAACGTAGCTATAAAAGACAAAACAAGTCAACCTTTGACACGTTGTCAGCCAATAAAGCAAAAGGCATTATGTGAAATTTTAATTAATTATAAAAATACGAGTTTTTACATTCTCTCCCCTTTAAAGAAATTTTATCCCGAAATTCGATATAATCTAAAAGACAACATTAAACAAATGGAGGTACTTCTGCAACATCTCAGACTTGAACTTCTAAGCCACTTAGTGCTCTGTATGATACCCCCCACAACACTCAAACCAACGGAATCTCCTTGTAATATAGGACTCATACCTTTGACCAAAGTGGATAATTATTGTATTGGGAGCACCGAGTGTAACACCACGAGAACCCACACGTTTTCGGTGCGCTCATTACGTCTACCCACTATGACATACAGAGACTCGACGCGAACCCACTTAATTTAATATCACTCTCATTTTCAAATCATATTTAAAAGAACATTTGTAAGTATAAAAATTTTCGACTTGATTCGAAAATGATTCGCGCCCCGAAGAGGTTACACGAAATCATCAATATAAAATACGCAGCGGAAATTACAATTTAAAAGAGTTTTAAAAACAAAACGACAAGACTTGAAATTCTAGGAATTAGTCAAACACGCGCCTCACGCTATCCGACTTAGTGCCGCTCGCCCGAGTAGCGGTGCCATGCGCCAAGGTCTGGCGCCGCGCACCCATGGTCCTGCGCTGAGCACCGCGCGCGCGCACTTGCGCCCACTAGACCTTCAAGCCACGTGCCCACGTCTCCATTTCGGCGCCCCACGTCCACTCTCCTGGAGCCGCGTGCCAACTCGACACCGCCGCATCACGCGCACGCCCACAGCGCCGCGTGCCCCACGCACCCTACCTCCGTGCAGCACGTCTGCACGCACGCCCTCACCCGATGCCACATGACCCCTGTATACTCGCAGGGCCGCGTGCCCCGCGCGGAGGTAATAAACAAGTAGACCCTTTCTCTCAAGTCAAGGAGTCTCGGCTCAAGGTAAGTCCTCAGTTGATCATCAATTGAGCAGAGTTGTGTCTCTGAATTGTTCTCCAAGTTTGTGCTTGCTTGGTTTATCATCACCTTCTCTACTTCTTTTCTAAGATCTTAGAAAAGAGAGAAAAGGTGACCAAATCATACTCTGTGTTGCCGTAATCTTCTTTGGAAGATTGCATTCTCCAAAAGGTGCTCTAGGTTGCCTTTTGGACCTGTTACGGGACTATTTGCATATTTTCTATATTTGGTTTTATTTTCATGTACAATTTGCAGGGCTCACTTATCACTCCATTGGTAAGATTTCATCCAAATTTTATTATATTTGGACATCAATTGATGTATCTTTTGTTTGCTCGAATCGGTAGTATTCTCATATTTAGCCGAAAAAACCATGTCATGACCTTTTCTCTTGCATAACCTTTGTTTTGTAGGTTGAAAGGTTATCATCTGATATCAGAGCGTAAGTTACTTTTCTTGAAATAATTTGAGTGACTTTTGTTTGTTAAATTTCATATATTTTAGATATATCAAATCGGGGTTAATCATTATTGTTGATCGACCGAGGAAGGTTACCCTAACATAAGGCAATTTGTTGTTTGATGTTAATATTAATTAGTATGATTAAATTGATTAATAGCATAATTTATTTGATTAATGAAGTATCCTAGTCGGCTGATTTACAAAAGGGCTGAGGAGGGCCTAAGGCTTGTTAGGGTTTTTGTATCAAGCTAATTATTGTGTTTATTTTAGTAAGTTTGAGTTATCTTATTTTTGTCACACTTGCATGACAAGATTAGCAGAAATTTTTTTCCATCTTTAATAAATCATATATGAGTTTAAACTTGCTGTGAAAATGGAATTTATCATTTGAATATTGTCACAAAAAAAATTCTAATTCCGATTAGTTGTTAATTGCCTAATACTTAATATCTTAAAACAGCAAATCATCTTTTTCTAAAACTTAGGAAATTAACTAGAACCTTAATTAACCAATTTGGATATAAATTTATTCCCTAATTCAGTTAAGTGTGGCCAAGAGTTTATTTTGAAAACTAATAACTCCTAAGTACTAAAATTAACATTTGTTACTGAAATGTTTTAACAAAATTTTATAATGGAATCTCCTAAAACTTAGTATCAAATTAGTACCAAACAATGACTACTAGAAGTGGCGCAAATTATAACCAAAATTTTGACCAGGGACAGGACATGGAAACTCCCTAAGCTGAAAACTCTCAGGTGGGTGAATCAACTCTACAAAAACAAATTGATAACCTTAGTTAGAGAATGAAACAACTTATGGAAAGAATGGATGAACGTGACAAAATTATTGAACATAATAAAACTTTCCAAGAACCACTACCTTGGGGAATAAATGATTCAGAGTTTACAATTCCTATGCCTAGAATAAGAAATGAACTAGATTTCCAAGATCTCTTACCAAAATGAAGGACTGGGCTGGATTTTCAAGAGTCCATGTAAGGTAGAAGACTCGAACCAGACTTTCCAAAACTCATGCACGGAAGGAATGCTGAACCTCCTAGGAATAGGTTCCCTAGTCAAAATTACTGTGATGAAGAATTGTTTGAAGGAGAGCAAGATTTCACCCCAAACCAACGTTGGGACAATAATGATTATAGGATTGCCAAGTTGTTCGTACCTTCATTCAATGGGGCGTGCAATGGAGACACATTCTTGGATTTGATGGATAAGGTTGATAAAGTATTCGCTTACTATGGGTATTTGGATCACACTATGATTCAGCTAGTAGCAGTTGAACTTACTGACTATGCATCTTTATGGTGGAAGAACCTGAAATTTCAAAGGTGGCAAAACAATGAAGGCCCAGCCACCACATGGAGGGAAATGAGATTACTCATGCGACAGAGGTTCGTGCTAAGTCACTACATACAAGAGTTTTTCCTACAGATGCATAACATGATGCAAAGAGGACAATCAATAGAGAAGTATCTCACTAAATTTGAGATGATAAGGATAAGAGGAAGATGGAATGAACCAGAGGAACAAGTTATTGGCAAGTTAATTCGAGGATTAAACCGCGATATAAGCAATGTAGTAGAACTACATCCTTTTGTCACATTGGACGCAGTCTCCCAAATAGCTATAAAAGTAGAAAGGCAATTGAAAAGAGGAGTAAGAACATCATCCAATAAATTTTCTTCTAAAGCCCAAGAAGTCTACAAGAACACTAACAAGGTGGAGAAGAAGAAACGCTTCACCAAAAGTTGGCTGGATTAGGAGATTAGTAACAAACCTACTATAGCCGATGCTAATCAAACTAGGGCAAGAGACGTTAAATGTTTCAAATGCCAAGGTCTCGGACACATGATAGCTCAGTGCCCTAACCGACGTGTTATGGTAATCAGAGATGAAACTGGAAAAGTAGAAAGTGAAGACAAGCTAGAAGAGGAAATTTTTGAGGAGGAAGAATCTAAAGATTAAGTTTTACACGCCTATGAAGGTACTCTTCTAATGGTCATACGATGACTACTTGTATCAAAAGCTATTGATGAGCAATGCCAACGAGAGAATATCTTTTATACTCGTTGTCTGATCGATGATAGGGTATGCTCGTTAATTATCGATGGAGAAAGTTGTGCCAACGGTACTTCCAAAGACATGGTTGAAAAATTAGGATTAGACACCAACAAGCAAGTTACTACTAGGACGTCATATCAAGGGTACCATCGAATGAAAATCAACAAGCTCTATGATGGTTGGAAGATAGAGATGAAATGAAAATCAACAAGCAAGTTAGCATCGAATTTTCTATCGGAAAATACAAGGAGTCCATCCTTTGTGATGTCATATCTATCAATGTCAGTCACTTACTACTAGGACGTCCTTGGCAATACGACAGTAGAGTATCACATGATGGTTTTGTTAACTACTACGCACTTAAATTTGGAGGAAAAACAATCAAGTTAGCTCCACTAATACCTGAGCAGATAGTAAAAGATGAGGCGACAAGAAAGAACGAAGGAGATAAAGTCTGCCTATTAATGACAAAGTGCAAAATCAATACTGCTATATTGGAGGGAGGACCCTTGATATTAGTGTTCTTCAAAGTTGGAGTAATGGAACTTAGAAATATCCATAACTCAGTATTAAATTTGTTAAAGCAATTTGAAGACATATTTCCCGAAAAAATTCCACAAGGTTTATCACTTTTACGTGGAATTGAACATCAAATAGACTTGCACTCGGGGGCTGTTTTACCGAATCGACCAGCTTATCGGATGAACCCAGCAGAGACAAAGGAACTTCAAAGTCAAATAAATGATTTGTTGGATAAGGGTTACATAAGAGAATCCATAAGGGTTCCTACACTGCTAGTTTCAAAAAAACATGGCTCAATAAGAATGTGTGTTGATAGTATAGTCTTTAATCAGATCACTGTTAAGTATAGGTTTTCAATTCTACGCCTGGAAGACATGTTAGACGAACTTAGTGGATCGACTATATTTTCAAAGATGGATCCAAAAAGTGGATACCACCAAATTAGGATGAAAGAAGGCGACGAATGGAAAACCGCCTTCAAAACAAAGTATGGTTTGTTTGAATGGATGGTAATGTCATTCGGGTTGATGAATACACCAAGTACTTTCATACATTTAATACATCATATACTGAGGGAGTTTTTGGGAAAATTCATTGTTGTCTATTTCGACAATATATTGGTCTATAGTTTGGACTTAAACACCCATTTGGATCACCTAAGGACTTTATTCATAACCCTAAGGGATTCAAAATTATCTGTTAACCTGCAAAAGTGCTATTTCGCTCAAGATAAGTTGTACTTTTTGGGATTCATAATTTCCAAAGATGGAAGCGAGGCTGATGAGACCAAGATAGTAGCTATCAAAGAATAATCCATTCCAAGTGGAATAATGGAAGTTTGAAGTTTCCATAGATTTGCCTTATTCTACCGAAGGTTATTAAGAACTTCAGTGCTATCATGGCACTTATAACTGATTGTATTAAGAATAGAAAGGTATGTGAGTGGACACCAGCTTGTCAACATAGTTTCGAGCTGATCAAAGAAAAAATATGTCAATCGCCTGTCCTAGTACTCCCGGACTTCAACAGAGTGTTCGAGGTAGAATGCAATGTATCTGGCATGGTTATAGGTGCTGTCGTAATGCAAGAAAAATGACCACTAGCTTACTTTAGTGAAAAGCTCAAAGGACCAGCTCCAAACTATTCGACCTACGACAAAGCGTTCTATACCGTAATACGTGCTCTTGAGCAGTAGGCAACATTACCTGTTATCTAAAGAGTTCGTCATACACACCGATCATTAAGTGTTAAAGCATATCAAGAGTCAGATGAAACTCAATAAAAGGCACGCCAACTGTGTTGAGTTTTTCGAAAGGTACCCTTAAGTATCTAAAAGGAGAAACCAACATAGGGGCCGACGCGCTATCTCGCAGACACATACTTCTGACTGAGTTAGGAACCAATTTTTTTGGATTGGAATGAATTAAGGACCATTACGAAATAGACCCGGATTTTGGGAAATATTAGAATCAGTGTCTTTCAAAAGCAAAAGGAAAATACCACATCAAAGATGGTTGTCTGTTCAAAGGGGACAAGTTGTGTATTCCTGATGTAGGACAAAGAAAATGTCTATTAAATGAAGCACATAATGGTGGATTATCCGGCCATTTTGGCAAAGACAAACTTGGAAATGATCAAAAAATATTTCTTTTGGCCACACCTCATACGTGACATACACCGTTTAGCAGAACAATGTATCATTGGCAAGATGGCAAAATGCAAAGTCCTTCCCCAAGAGTTGTATCTACCGCTTAAAGTTCCAACTCATCCATGGTTGGACATTAGTTTGGATTTCGTTCTTGGACTTCCTCGTACCGTCAGATTCAAAGATGGCACATTTCATCGCATATGCCAAGATTGATGACTCCAATAACATTGCAGACTTTTTTTTCAAAGAGATCGTTAGGTTTCATAGAGTACCTCACACATTAGTGTCAAATAGAGATACTAAGTTCCTTAGTGCATTTTGGAGAACTTTATAGATGAAAATTGGAATTAAACTGCTATTCAGTACTTCCTTTCACCCATAGACGGATGGTCAAACTAAATTGGTCAACCAAACTCTAGGTACTATTTTCAAGAGCGCAGTGAGGAAGAAAATAGGCGAGTGGGATATTAAGCTCCCACATTTCAAGTTCGCCTACAATAGAAATGTTCATTCCTCCACTCAAAGGATGCCTTTTGAAGTGGTATACGGTTTCAACCCAACCACCCCACTAGATCTCTTACCACTTCCTATAAAGCACCTTACAAACCTTCTAGGAGCTTATAAAACAGTCCAAGTAAAACAATTATATGACCAAGTTAGGAATGTCATACAAAAGAACAATGAGACCTACGCTCAACGAGCTAACAAGGGGCGCATGGAAATGATGTACAATTAAGGAAACTTAGTTTGGCTTCACATAAGAAAAGAACATTTTTCTCAACAAAGGAAATCAAAGCTCCTTCCTAGGGCAGAATGGCCCCTTCAAAGTAATTAAGTGCATTTATGACAATGCATATAAGTTGAAGCTACCTAGAGATTATAGTGTATCAACGAATTTTAATATTTAGAACCTCTCTCCTTACATTGGTGATGACGAGGAAATTGAGGAGGACGAATCAATAGATTTAAGGTCAAATCCTTTTCCACGTGGAGAGGATGATACATCTAAACCTAGGAAACCTGTGAATGCTCCCAAAACAAATCACCAATCCTAACTAACCTTTATGTTAATGATTGCGCTATTTTTGTAGATGAAGACTCACTGGAATACTTGGAATGGAAGTCATATGAGGAACTCTTCAAAGACTTGGCATGGAAGACCAACTCTGAAGACATGGCCTAACTCACACATATGCTCACTTGGGACTCAGGCACCGGCCCACCTCAGGAGGGAATTTGTCTTCCCGGAGACAAATTAATGTAAACATTTGTTTTTGTTGCTTTTGTGGCAAACATTGATCTTCTTGTTACTTTGACAAACATTAGTCGAATAATTGCATGTATGCATTAAATGGATCCTAGTATAGATGGATGTTAGGAGTAGTATGGTGGTGGTAAGGGATGTGTTCACAAAGACATGACACGCGACCTTAACCTACAAACACCCAAACCCATGAAGACACCAAGAGAGGCCTGATCTATTTGAAGAAAGGAGAAGTGCACAAACCATTCACTTAGTAAAAGAGCAAGCATCAAGGCCTAATAGATTACAAGGGAAGATCAGCCCACACTAAGGTACATGGGCGCTTGTGTTTAAGGATCGTACTTAAGCATGCGCGCCAATTGAAGCCCGATTCATCACATCCTTGAAGCAACATTTGAAGACTGGCCCATCCTTAAAGGAGGGAGAGCCTAATTTGAATTTGAATCTAAATATACAAACTCATCCTCTCCCCACAAGGTTCAAAATAACTTACAATACAAAGAAGCCATCTCCACGGTCGAAGATAGAGAAGCACGCGTGCGGACGCTTTTGATCAACCAAGCAAATTTTCTCCCTTTTTCGTGAACCAAAAACCCTCACCACCTTAAGGGCATATTTAATCTTTTATTTTTCAGAACATTGTATTCAATTTGGATTATGCAATAAATAAGTAGACACTTTCTCTCAAGTCAAAGGGCATCGCCTCAAGGTAAGTCCTTGGTTGATCATCAATCGAGCGGAGTTGTGTCTTCGAACTGTTCTCCAACCCCGTGGTTACTTGGAGACTCTTATCATCACCTTCTGTAATTCTTTTCTAATACCTTAGAAAAGAGAGAAAAGGTGACCAAACCGAACCTTGTGACATTGTAATCTTCTTTGCAAGATTGCATTTCCCAAAAAGTGTAACACCTAGAAATTTTACATTACATTTCAATTCAGATTTTTGTAATTATAATCGGTGGGGTTTTTATCTGAATTACTAACGAAAAATTTCTGCCCTTGAGTAAAATATTATTTTGAGGCTAATAGTGTAGAGAAAAATTTAAGAATCCAACTATAACCGAATGGAATCATAGAAATATGAAATGGTTAAAGGTGGAGTGCACTTTGGTAATTAGGAAATAAAAAAATAAAATATACATATATAAATTGAGAAGAAGAACACCATCAGTGTTCTTCTTCCCAGAGACTCTTCCCCTTCCCCGTTTCTTCTCTCCTGCAAGCAGACAGCGACCGATTATTCCTTTGTTCTTCCGAATCACGGTAAGTTATAGTTAGTTTTGGGTAGCTAGTTGATGCGTTAGTGTTATTAGTGACAAAAACGGGTTTGGCAAGAGTATAGGGTGATTTGGTGAAAACCTAGGAGAGTAATGTGAGAAGTTAAGTGTATAGTTGAATTTCATCTGCATATTGGGGCTTAGGTTAGAAATAGGAGTGGATTACGAGAATTGGTAGGAAAGATTGGGTGGTCGATTGGCCGAGTATGTGAATTTTGGAATGGTGTTCATTCGGCCACATTCGGTTAAGACGTGGACATCCAAATGGGAAATGGATGAAACCATAGGAAACTAAACGTTCTCAGGAACCCGTATTACTTTGTATCGTCCAATTCAGATGAGTATTGGGTAAATTGTGAATTTTCGGAGTTTGACAGAAATTTTGTGGGATTTCGGGTTTAGTGGAGAGTTTCCATTTTGGTATGAGTTAGGACTTTCAAGATAGGGAGTTATGAATTGATTGAGTGATAATTGATGGATGTAGAATTTTATAGGTATTCCAATTAGACCACGAAGTTACGAAGCACGAGAAGGTTTCAAGGATGCCAGGTAAGTGATGTGTCGTTTGTGAATTGCCTTCGGGCCTACACCATTGAATGGTAGCATTGTTTGTTTCCTTGATTGTTTGTATGCTTTGATTGTTGTTTGGTTGTTTGGTCAATTGGTCATGCATATTGTGTTATCATGCATCATAATTTTGAACTACGAAAGATGAGTTTTGAGCATGTTTTGATCTGTGCATAAGAAATGTAATCAGATAAGAAACGATTTGCCACGCATGGGTGAACGCCTCATCGTTAACGTGCTAGTGAGAAAGCACTATGGGGTTTTCATGGATGAATATACGTAAAATGACATGGTTTGCGAACGTGTCGTCGTTAACGTGCTAGTGAGAGAGCACTATAAGGTTCAACGATCGATGTTGGGAAGAGATTTTGGTTGGCCGTTCCGTGTGAGATCACAATGTGTGCCTTCAATCTCGCTTCGTGGGTCATGGTGTGACTATCCTGAATGGAGCAGGATGTGCGACTACTTGACTCACAGATGAAAGTGAAAGATGAAAGCAACGAAACGAAAACGAAACAAAGTGTAGAAACTGCATGTGTTAGGGGTTGGGTTGTGCATTGGTTTTAAATTCATATTCCATACTTAAATTCATTGGTTTTAAAATCATTAGGCTTACGTTTTGTGTTCCGCGGTGTAGGTGACGACGTGATATCTGGTGAGTTGCTAGGTGATGAACGTGGAGGCGTACGATACATGCCGGTGCAGGCAGTTGTTGAGGCGACACGACCATGGCGAGTTAGATAATGGGATTTTTGTAAGTATTTTGAGTTGAATAACGATGTATAGATTTTGAGTTTATAGGTAGCGTGGTGCGGGTATAGTCGTCAATTGAAGAAGAATCATGTTGTTTTGAAATTTACTTGTAGAAGTTATGTTTTCAAATTATAGGTTTTACTTCGTGAATTTGATCGATAAATGTTTGTCGTGCATTTTTAAATGAACTGGTGTTGATTTTTACTGATATTGGTGTGAAGTGTCGACCGAAATCCATAGTTGTCGACCGGTCAGTGTAAATGGGAGAGTGAGTGTCGACCATGGGGTTCGACCGACGCGGGCAAAGAGGAACGAGGTATCAACCGGCGACCGTGGGTGTCAACCGGTTAGTGTAAATACAGCGAGAGTGTCGACCGCGAGGGTCGACCTGCGCGGGCAGAGAGGGTCAAAATGTTGACCTGCAAAAGCAAGTGTAACACCCCGAGAAACCCCGCATTCCTGGTGCGTTACAGTGCATCTACTCACTAAACACACACTAACACTTGACATAACGCACTCAATTTAATACTCCTTTCGTTTTCAAATCATTTTCCAAAGAACATTTGTGAGTATGAAAAATTTTCAACTCGATTCGAAAACAATTCGCGTCCCGAAGAGGGAATACGAAATCCTCAACATAAAAACTACGCAGCGGAAAAGAAAACCATTTAAAATAGTTTATGATAAAACAGTAAGACTTGAAATCCTAGGAAAAATCCAACGCACCCCTCGAACTACACAATCTGGTACCGCACACTCACGTCCCCACTTCGACACCCCGCGCGCACTCTCGCAGTGCCGCACGTGCCAACTCCACGTCACTGTGTCTCGCGCACGCTCACAGCGCCGCGTGCCCCACGCACCCTGCCACTGTACAGCACGTCCGCGCGCACGCCCTCACCTGGCGCCGCACGACCCGTGAGCACCCGCAGGGCCGCGTGCCCTGCGCACCTGCGATCACGCCGCACTCCCACACTCATCTACCCTTCTCTAGCATTCACTGTTCACATTTCAACCCCTTCCATATCCCCTCGACTCCCAACCTCTCTCCCAAAATTTTGGCAGAGTAACGGCTAAAAACTGACTATCCCAAAATTTAAACCCTGCACACAATTCACCATAATCCAACAATATTTAACTATCAACCATCCAGAGAAAACCACCATAACAAAATCAAAGTTTAAGGACAACAAAAACTCATTAAATACAAATGAAGAAAGTCCCCAGTATAGAGTAATACCATACTCTAACATATAACAGTACGTACGTGTCCCCAAAACACTACAACCCCTCTATATAATCTCAAAAGAAATCAACGTCTATACAACTCCGCTGTCTACACAAATACCCGACATAAAATAATAAATCCACTATCACCTACCACCACCACGGGTCGGGTCGCCCTAACAAAATCTGCCATCCGATGCCTCGAGCGCACGCCGCCAACCATCCTACGCCTCTGGACTAGGCTCTCGAGGCTCACCAGTAGTATCGTCAGCACCTACACCACAGAACACACAACATAAGCCTAACGCTCAGTAAGTAGTGCGATATGAAAGTAAAAGGCGATAATGCAATCCTATCACATGCAGTCTCTACACTCACACTCATATTGTCACATCTGTGACGCGTAGTGCAGCCGCACCAGGGTAAGGAGGAACCTCATGCCACCCTACACCCTGACACGTCGCCACCGTCCCGGACTCCCCAGCAATGAGGCCCACAAGCTACACACACGCATCACCACACGACAACCACATCAGGGTAAGGGTGTACCTCGCGCCACTCTACACCTTGACACGTCGCCCACGTCCCAGTCTCCCCAGCACGGGGCCACAGTTGCCACACACACACATTTCGCGACAGCCTAGCCGGCCCACCCCTCGAGTAGGATCCGTGACTGGTGTTGCACCGGCTCACACACTAGTAGGATCCGTAGTACCATTGCCCATATCCTCACCGTCAACACATTCACGCCGCATGACGGCCCAGCCGGCCCACCACTCGAGTGGAATCCGCGACTGGTGAAGCACCGGCCCGCACACTAGCGGGATCCGTGGTACCACCGCCACACGTCTCACCACATACTCAAAACATGCTCAAAACCATTTTTGTTCACGTTTTTAAAATATGATGCATGTCAAACAATACGCACGTACACCACAATCAATCACATAAACCCTAAAGTTCTACAGTGTAGGCCCACTTAGGCAAAACACATGCATGCACTACTTACCTGGCGTCCTAAACTCGCTCGACGCACAGCTTCGCCAAAAAGTGTCTCAACCTAAACCACAAACAACCACTTATCAATATTTATCTCAAAATCCACCAAATAGCTAAAAATAACCTTCCTTAACTACACTCATGAAATTCCAACTAAAACGGGCCATTGGTTTGGCTTGGCCGAAAACCAGCTCAAAGTTCGGACACGCATAACTTTTGCGTCCGTTAACAGAATCGAGCGATTCAAGTGGCTGAACGTCCCCTTGGAAACCTATTTTAATATACTAAGACGAATTCTAAAATGGTAAGCCGCGGATAGACGAAAAACGCTAAAAATCAAATCTGCCACTTTTATCACATTTCACATTTTCACTTCTCTTCAACCAAAACTCACTCACAACTAGTTATACGCATCAAAAATGGCTATGCTACTCTCACACGTTAAATTTCTATGAAAGACGCTCGCTAATTTGACTTGGACCAAAATCTGACATAAACTTCCGACGCGCATAACTTTTGCGTCGGATATCAGAATCGAACGATTCCAGCGGCCATACGTTCCTCTAACAACCTATTTTTAACTCACAAAACAGAATTTAAAACGATCAACCTAAGCCTAGCCAAAACAGCCAAAAATAGAATCTGTTTTTATACGAAAAATAGCCGAAAATTCATCTTCGATCAAATCTCGCCAATTCCTTCACCCAACAATCACATTTCGATCTACCAATGCACACATTAACAATTTGAAGAGTTCTTAATTAGAAAACAGTATGGCAGCACCAAAATCCTTCACAGTTTTTCTCCCCAAAACCGAGAATTCCTCAATCGGTTCATTGAACCTTGAACCCCTCCCTCATTCCTTCTAATTTAACCCATAATCCTCTGAAATGCAGAGGGCAAAACGACCACACGCTCGGCCATCAGAGCAGGGCAAAAACCGAAGGGAAACTCCCTGTTCCCGGTCGGTTTCGTCGCGGGAGAGCCGAGCCACACACTGGCTCCAGCACACGCACACACTACACTCTAAAATGCTCCAACGACCGAGTCCCACTGTCGGGAATCCAAGAACAACCGAGCTTCCACGCTCGGTCGACAAAACCAAAGAAAACAGGGGAGAACTCACCTTCGATTTCGCAGCGCGGGAAGGCAAGGTAGCTCCTCTCTTCAGCTCACCGGAGTACTCTGAGCACCGGCGTCTCTTCCTCGGCGGTCGGTCGTCGGCGATTTCTCCTCCCCGATCTCTCTCTCGCTCCCCTTTCTCGGTCGTGCGACACTCGGTGGAATGGCTTCCACCCGAAGCCATTCTACCATATATTTTTTTTTATTTTAAATAAATTACAAATTACAAAACTGCCCTCACGTGTTTTAATCTTCCGTAATTTCGTAAATTTCTCGACCTCTCGACTTTAAATTCCGAACACCATCACAAAAGTAGGTTTCGAGTCTTAAAAATTTAAATTTCTCGTTGAAATATTTCTCAAAACCCCGACCGAGATTGAATTTAAAAATTTCGGAGATAAAATTAAAATTCAAAATTTTCGGGTTATTACAGCAAGTGTCGACCGCTCTCCTAGCTGAGCATAGAAGTGTCGACCGGTGATTTATAGTGTCGACCGATTAAAAGACCCGAGAGCAATGTAGTATCGATCGGTGTTCCCGGTGTCGACCAATGAAAAACCCGAGACCACTCAAGTATCGATTGGCGTTTGCAGGTGTCGACCGGTCTCTTTATTTTTATATTTTAAAAGGTGAAGTTTATTTAAACCGAATTTAAACGAGTTTTCCGCTGCAATGGCGATTAAAATGTTTTCAAAAATATTGTTTTAGGTCGAGTAATAAAAGTTTCAAAATTTTACGAAATTTTTGCGATACGAGTTACAAGAGTTGGTATCAGAGCAGTAGCGAAACGGGTAGGTTTCTGGGGTGTTACAGAGTTGGTATCAAAGCGAGTGAACGTACCGAAAACGGGTAGGTTTCCGAGGGTGTTTCAGAGTTGGTATCAGAGCGAGTGAACGTACCGGAAACGAATAGGTTTCTGGGGCATTACAAGAGTTGGTATCAGAGCGAGTGAATATACCAAAAACGGGTAGGTTTCCGGGGCATTACAACAAGTGCTCTAGGTTGCCTTTTGGACCGGTTACAGGACTATTTGCATATTTTCTATATTCCTCGACTATTTGCATATTTTCTATACCACCATTTCATTGGTAAGATTCTCTCTAAATTTCATTGTATTTAATCATCAATTGGTATATATTTTGTTTGCTCGAATTGGTGGTATTCTCAGATTTAGCAGAGAAAACCACATTATGACCTTTTCTCTTACATAACCCTTGTTTTGCAGGTTCAAAGATTATCAGGTATTGTTGAGTTTGGTTGAATTTGGTTTTTATCAAATCAGCTTTCTACACACTATTAAGTTGGCACCATTGCAATAGGACGTGAGCAATATGATATGTCATAAATTTGTGTTTGATCTCTGTAACATTGAACCACAAACTTGAAACCTATAGTTTCAATAATCATGTGGACATCATAGAAATTGGTGGTGAAAAGCTGATACTCGACCAAATGATGAAAATGATTAAGTCTTGAGTGCCATGACATTGAGGTGTTAGTGCTACAGTATTGAAACTCAGATTAAAAAGCATATTAACACTAAGCATTGGCCACAGTGGCATTGAGGTGTGAAAATCCTAGTATGAGGCTCTTATGCTAGTTTGTGCATCGACAACACTATTAGGTGGTTGTTTTGTCAATGCATAAATACACTAAGAGTGTTTTTGAATTACGATGACTTAAAAGAGTTTTTATTGTAGCATTATAAAATAACTTGAGTAAGGGGGATCAGGTCATGAGAGTTTTTCTTGTTTTAACTCTCTCCCTTTCAATTAACAACTTGATTCTCATGCACTTACTTTGTTATACAATGAGAGCAATATGGTAATTGAAACAACAAGGAGGAAGAAAAGAAAACAAAGCCAAGACTCCTTGAAAATTTAGTTCCACTAACTTCACTTACAAACTTTTGATATTTCGAGCATCAATCAAGCCTTATAATCAACTATCCAATCCTTTCTCAACACTTACCAAAATAGAATGAGTATTTATGTTTTTTTAGTCTTCTTTAAAGAAATAAGACATAGTTGACTCTCACTTAGAATTATTTTACATGTAAGAATAACCGGACAAGAATTGAAAAGAGAAAAAACAAAAAATAATGGAAACTCAAATTTACATGGCAAATTTAAGGCAGGTAAAATATCATAGGCAGAGAAGAAAAATTCACTAATCAAAATTGCTACAATGAGTTTTGCAACTCAATTATATATTTATAGATTAAATAAGAACTATAATCATAATGAGATCTATAATGTGGGTCTAGCCACCCTGATTCTGATTTAATCAAAAGTATTTTCAATAAATTCAGTAGTTGTGCAATAAATATTAAGCGCTTTATTTATTGGCACACACCAAAGCTCAAGCAACTTGTCTCAACCTCTTTTTTTCTTTGATAGATCATTATATGATCGTTACGACTTATTCTTGATAACTACTAGTAGAACACTTCGTAATTCAATCAACCATCTCATGATCATTAGGCTTAACTTAAAATTATCTAGGAGACCACCATCGAAGTTGAACTAACAGTTGACATGTTTGGTCTACCACACTGCGAGTTAGGTTGTCTGCAAGTATGTTTAACTAATAGAATAAAGAGTAAACGTAACAATATTTTTATGACCATTTTTTAAAAATCCATATCCAATATGTATTTTTTCAACAAAATTGAAAGAACTTAGGTGGAGCTACATTGCAAGTGCAATATTAACGTTGTGACTATTATAGTTGAATATTTTAAAGAATAATATTCATTTAAATCCTAAAGTATGTGGTGTTTAACAAAGTCACCCTATAATAATTTCTTAAACAATCTCAATATCGAAATATGAAAAATATTTGATTTAAACCATGTCAACCCCTCATTCTCATAGTTCAGGGGGCAGTCTTTAAGAACGAGCCCCCAAATCTCGAGACAGGTCGGAGATCGAGGGGCCGATCTCCTCAAGTATAAGTAGATCGACCCCTAGTTTCCACCACCCGTGCACGAACCCTAGCCCTCAAAAAACACATTTTGCCAACAATCGACTAAAGTGATCCGTATTTACTCTTATAGCTTTGATGGATTAGCTAACTCTTTGATTCTAGACAGTACAACAACTTGTGACCCAAAAATGGAACGGGAAGCATGTTCAACACCTATTTTTAAGGAGCTATTTGTCTTTGATCACAGAGAAAAATAGTTGCATTCTAAGTCAGAAACAATAGACAATGATGGACTTTTTTCATTATGCGACTCGGTGGATGGTGAATGCGAAAATATACTGTCGTGTGTAGTTAGTGCAATGATTTTCTATTTGGGGAAGAAATAGTGTTCGTTAAAGAAATTTTTGGGACAAAATAGTAGATTATGTGCTGAAAAATGGTTATGGGATTAAATATAGTAAAAGCGAAGCTCGATAGTAAATGACAACGTGTGAAAACTGATCTGAATTGCGATTGAATGATTCGAAGATGCAATGTAAGCTAAATTTAAAATAAAGAATGAAATCCACAATTGTTCGTGAAAAGTTGAAAGTCGATATAGTTCAGCAAAATGGGTGGCAACTCAATGTTTGGACAAGTTTAAAAATCACCTTAGTTGGCACGTTCCTTCTATTATCGAGACATTGAGAAAAGATTTCAATGTCAACATTACATAAAGTTTAGCCAATAGGGCAAGAGGAGGGAAGCTCAAAATCTAAATGAAAAGAATAGTGACGAACAATACAAGTTGTGAGCCTTCGTAGAACAAATTCGTAGATTTGATCGAAGTTTGTAATTCAAAGAATGTACGTGTGCATGGCTGGCAGTGCACAAGAGTGTTTTGCTTTAGTGTGGTAGACCGATCATATATTTGGATGGTTTTCATCTTAAGGGTTTGTTTCTTGGCCAATTACTTACAGTTGTTAGCACTGATTGTAATGATGTAATATACCATGTTGCTATAGTAATTTTGGAAGCTGAATGCAAACTCGTGAAAGTGATTTGTGGAAACACTAAATACCGACATAGACACTGAGAAGGTATACATATGGGCATTTATTTCTGATCGACAAAAAATATAATGCATTTGCAGTTTATTTATGATATGTGTTTTCAGGCATGCCCAATTTACTTGTTCGTGTAAATGCTAGGGGTTGGTGCTTACAAATGAAGGATTTATTACGCTTAGTTGAACGTCAATACTGTCTAAGACTTCTTTATACAAATTTCAAAAAGAACTATGGGGAAAAAAACATACAAATGATGCGATGTGAAATGCAACTATAGCAACACATTCTTTCACTTTGAGAGGGCAATGAGACACTTAGACTCCATTGACTTAGCCACCCACATATCTCTGTTAGACTCCATTGATCCGGCTCGCCCATCCATCTCTCTGCCGCATTAGTCCTGGACATTGGGTGACACATGTATATACTTCGATCCCCAAGTGCGACATGAGATTAAACAATTTGAGTGAATCTTTCAATGCACTTCTAATACCTACAATGATCAAACCAATATTTACCATGTTTGAGATTATCAGAAAGTGTTTTGATGTCGCAAATTGTAAAAAAGAATGAAAAGATGGATCAGTCAACTGATTTATTATGTCCTCAAATTAAAAAGAAACTTGCAAAGTGAGAACTAGCAGCACAAAATTGGAGTCTGGTTTTTGGAGGCGCTGCTCGATTTAAGGTGAGCTACGGATACGAGCAATATGTGGTCGATTTCAATAGACATGACTCCAACTATTATCGACCTTACTGGGATTGTGTGTATTCGTGTGATTCTATGCATGTATTTCATGAGAGTTGCACTTGAAAATTATATTCATCATTGCTATCACTAAGAAACTTTTTTCAAAATGTTCGCAAACTTCATTCATCAACTTAGTGGCCCACATAATGTGGGTCTAAGTAAATATGTGTGAAATTTCTCTACCTACAAGAAAATATCAACTTGGGAGACCAAAGAAAAATAGAGCATGAGATGTCAATGAGCCAAGTTGCTCTATAATGTCTAGGAAGAACTCAACAATGATATGTGGAAGATGTCAGTGTGTCGGGTGTAACAGTTGCACTTGTAAAAAGTTTCCTTTCACTTCAGCCTCTATTCAGCTTCAACGTCGCATGACACATTCATAGGTTTCCACATCATCGAGATGCAAGTAAGTGTGACTACACATGAAGGTCGTACTTTCTTATGTTCTAATGTATTTTTATTCTTTTGCAAAGTCGACTATGCACAGTGAAGGCAGTAATTACAGACCGTGATTGGAAGAGTGCAAAGATTGTGAATAGTGTAATTAGTGAAAAGATTGGTTAGATTGTATAGATTGTAAGTATTGTTTAGATTGTTTAAATTGTAATATGTTAAGATTATTTATAAATTAATGTGTTTAAAGTACACATTCAAGTATTGTAAAGTTCTATAGTTCGTTGAAAGTTAAAAAATTGGGCAGAGGTTTCTTTATTTTCTAACTCTCAATAGTTATTTAACAATTTATGCATATCTAAAACAATATATAATTACCAACAACAGATCCAGCAAATATATTTCAACTATCAGCATGCACAAAGTAGAATACAGCCATATATAATAGTTTATGTGAAAGTAAATTACAACCATTACCAACTAAGAAAAACATAATCGACGTGAATGTAAATTGCAACATTACAAACAATGAAATACAAACATTACAAATCTAAACAATCTTCATCTTCAGCCTTTCGTGGGTCCATCGTCACCCTCATGTTCATCTGGTATTCGACTCTAGCATCAAAAGCTTTATATGACTGTCACAACTCTTCAACTGAGACCTCCACGTCTCTATGAGTCACCATCAACTGGTCTATTCTGCCAATAAGGATGTCTAGCTTCTGCTTAACTCTTATCCCATGTACTAAAATGTTGATGGGGCTGCATAAAAGGATCCTTCTAGGAACATCCTATGAGGTGAATGAGGGTGGAGAAGCCGCCGACGTATAGGCCTCTTAATCGACCTTGAACACCCACTTATCAGCGACTTCAATTAGGCCCATCCTCAGTAAATGTAACTTGTCGAAGACATCGCTCACTTTCAAAATTCTCACTTGCTCTTCAGGCGGCGTTTGAATGTTAAAGTTGTTGAATATCTTTTGAATCAACGTGTTATACGACATGCTCTTGTTGCATGTCCGACTAATCTCTAACATGTGATTCAAAATCAAGTACTCTAGTGTAACACCCCGAAAACCCACACGTTCTCGGTGCGCTACAGTGCATCTACACACACACACTAACACTTAACATAATTCACTCAATTTAATACCCTTTTGTTTCCAATTTACTCTCCCTTTTTTTTTTGACTCGATTCGAAAACAACTCGCGTCTCCCCTTCGACACCTCACGCACACTCTCACGGTGCCGCACATACCACTCAACGTTACTGTGTTTCTCGCACGCTCACAGCGCCGCGTGCCCCACGCACCATGCCGCTGTACAGCACGTCCGCGCGCACACCCTCACCCGGTGTCGCACGACCCGTGGGTACCCAACAGGGCCGCATGCCCCGCGCACCTGCGATCACGCTGCACATCCACACTTATCTAAACTCCTCTAGCATTCATCATACATACACCTTGACCTATTTCGTATCCTCTCGAATCTCAACCCCTCTCCCGAAATTTTGGCAGAGTACCGCCTAAAAACTGGCTACTCCAAAATTTAACCCTGCATACAATTCACCAGAATCCAACAATATTTACCTATCCATCATCCAGAGAAATCATCCCAACCCAAATCAGAGTAATAAGACGACGAAAATCCATCAAATACAAATGAAGAAAGTCTCCAGTATAGAGAAATAACATACTCTAACATGGAAAAATATCTGCGTACGTCACCAAAATCACACGCACTCCATATACACCTATATACTGACGCATATACAACAATCAATCTCATCCTCCGTACATAATCACCGCAAAAGAAAGAAAGCCCACAAACCGACCAGGCCACAACCTACCATATCCACGGGTCGGGTCGCCCTAACAAAAGTCCGCCATCCGGTGCCGCAGTCGCACGCCGCCAACCATCCTACGCCTCAGGACTAGGCACTCGAGGCTCACCAGCGGTATCGTCAGCACCTACACCACAGAACACACAACATAAGCCTAACGCTCAGTAAGTAATGCGATATGAAAGTAAAAGCCGACAATACAATCCTATCACATGCAGTCTCTACACTCACACTCATGTTGTCACATCTGTGACGCGTAGTGCAGCCGCACCAGGGTAAGGAGGAACCTCACGCCACCCTACACCCTGACACGTCGCCACCGTCCCGGACTCCCCAGCAACGAGGCCCACAAACTACACCCACGCATCACCACACGGCAACCACATCAGGGTAAGGGTGTACCTCGCGCCATTCTACACCCTGACACGTCGCCCCCGTCCCAGCCTCCCCAGCACGGGGCCACAGTTGCCACACACACACGTTTCGTGACAGCCCAGCCGGCCCACCCCTCGAGTAGGATCCGCGACTGGTGTTGCACCGGCCCACACACTAGTGGGATCCGCAGTACCACTGCCCATATCCTCACCGTCAACACATTCACGCCGCATGACGGCCCAGCCGGCCCACCCCTCGAGTAGGATCCGCGACTGGTGAAGCACCGGCCCGCACACTAGCGGGATCCGCGGTACTACCGCCACACGTCTCACCTCATACATCAAAGCATGCAAAAAAAATCATTTTCGTTCCCGTTTTTAAAAACATGATGCATGTCAAACAATACGCACGCACACCACAATCAATCACATAAACCCTAAAGTTCTACAGTGTAGGCCCACTTGGGCAAAACACATGCATGCACTACTTACCTGGCGTCCTAAGCTCGCTCGA
>CM039521.1:14260427-14294299 GCA_022433055.1 Begonia peltatifolia
GCTCCCAGCGTCGCACTCTGCCGTCGTTCGCCAGCCACTCGTTCTCCGTTCCTCAATCTCCCGCTCGGCCCCTCACTCGCCTCAGTCGTCTTCTCTCGGCTTTGGCGAAAGAACAGAACACTGAACGGCTTCACGAGCCGTTCAGTTGTTTTGTTAAAATTTCTAATTTCTTTTTTTTTTATACCAAATTACAAAACTGCCCTCACGTGTTTCAATCGTCTAAAATTTCGTAACTTCTCGACCTCCCGACTTTAAATTCTGAAAACCAATCGCAAAAGTAGGCCTCGAGCCTTATAATTTAAATATTTTCCGTTGAAATATTTCTCACAACTCCGACCGGGAATAAACTAAAGATTTCCAGAAATTAAAAATAAAATTCAAAATTTCCGGGTTATTACATCTAGGTCAAACAACTTCCCATTATATATAGCTTCTCCATAGTGATCCACGCAGCTCACTAGATCTCTATGGTCATCTCGTAGTAAATAGAGTGGATTATCACATTGTGATAACTCGAGCTTCTACATTGAAGTTCTTCAATTTCGGTTTGTTCAACACTCGAATCTCACGATTTCAATGAATTTTTCTAAAGAGCTCAAACCCTTTGCCTACTCTAATAAACTTGCAATCCCGAGAACCATGGTAGTATTGCTCATAGTCCTCCTCCTCGTCTTCCAAAAAACCAATCAACTGATTTAGGTCTGATGGGGATATCAAGATTTTCGAATCTAATATATAAGTCTTCAACTGGATGCTCCCCTACTGGAGCCAAATTCGCATAAAACAATCAAATGAGCCACTCACAACAGTCACCTTGCAATTCACACAAGTCTCGTAGAAATCCCAAATATTAAAAACTTGAAAATCGAATATTCTTCGACAAAATAATCGACTAGTTTTTTATATCATCCTTATGCTTAAGTTCACAAAGCTGAGTTCTAAAATCATTACAGCAATACCCAGTACCCTGAGCCGGAGGCCGATTAGATGAACCACCGTGTGGCCGAGGTTGGTAGTCAAACCACCTTGTGACAGTGCAAGTTGTTACTTACCTCTTTTGGACAGTTCACCTTGTTTTAATGGAACCTTGCGTTTGAACAACAATTTCGTACCATTCCTTCGCAAATTTTGGGTAATTTTGGAGCACAATTTTGGGTGACTTTAGATCAATTTCGAGAGAAGGCTAGATGACAATCAATTTATGAGGGTGATTCGACCATTATTGCGCAGTTAGGGTGGCCGAATGTCGCCATAACAGAGAAACTGAGGGGTGGCAACAAATAGGGTAGTAGTCAGGAGGTAAAAAATCAAAAATGGGAGCAGATCTATTTATACTCCTCCAAGATTGGCCACTGGCTGCTCAATCTCTAAGAACAGGGAGCCCACGTGCTTTAAATCAAATATATTTTTCATACTTGAGATTGATATCATTCAAGAAATTACTTTATGCTTATTTTTGTTAAATATCTCATGCTTACTACACTTTTTATGGTATAAGATTGAAAAAACAAAAGATCCTTTTGTCACATGAGAGAGAGAGACTTGACAACAAACATATTGCAACTCACACAACTCCTTTGAGATCGTCAAAGAATATTTATGTTGATTTATATTTTAATTTTACATTATAATCTTACTTACTAACGTGATACTCATTAATTAGTACATTTATGAAAATATATACAAATACGTTGACCCAAACATATAAAAATGTTTTCCATTATATGAATACAATATATATTTCTTAAAAAATTAGTTATTAAAGCTATACTAATTGTTGTTTAGTTAATAAAATTATTTTATTAATATATAAAATGATATATATTTAGAAAAAAAATATATGAGATAATCTAATAAAAAAATATCACACGAATATCATTACAAGTATTTGATTGTTGCATCTGAATAAATTTTACATATATTAATTAAGTTGACACTTATATAATTGATAATCATTTGTAATTAAAGGGTGACAAACAAGTCAATTGAGTTGAGCTAATCTTGAAAAGGCTAATTTATCGAAACTAACAAGTTAAACGAGATAAATCTTGGTTCAAAAACAATTTCAATACGGAATATGAAAATCTTAAACTTCCCCTTTGGTGTGAGGTCATGTACCAACTATCAAATGACTTGACCCGGTCGGATCAGCCGGATATCTTTAAAGCAGGTTATCGGGTAACCGAAACTCCTTGTGTCTCCGCGTCAAGGATTCTTCAACCTCGGTCGGTGTCTGTGTTTCCGGCTAGCCATAGTAGTATGAAGGAACCTAAACTTGGGCCCCTGGCCCTTCTTATGCTTTTCAATTTGTTCATCCCATTTTCATCTGGTAACTTCTCTTCCCTCTTCTCTTTTTTTCCCTCCCCGATTGGCGTTGCATTTTTTCATAAAATTCTATTTTTAATACCGAGGGGAAATTTCTGGGTAGGAATTCAATTTTGAAGTCGTCGACGTTAAAAATGGACTGGGCTCTCTCCTCTGTTGTTAATTATGGGGATGGAGGTCGTTCAATTTATCTATAGGTATGGATTGGATTGGTATTGTTGATATCGAAAGTACGCCATGGGGCGATGTTCTCGTCCTGCATATGAGTCCCTTGTTAGATTTTTAAGACTAAAAATTCCAGAAAATTGGATCAAAGAGAGTTATGGTCATTTTTTACGGAAAGAAATGAAACTAGCAGACGTCTCATTGATCAATTGATTGACTTTTTAAAGTTTCCGATTTGGAATAAGTAGTATTTTTTGAGTGTCTTTGCTCTGCAATAAGTGATATTCTTGAGATGGATTTAAATCAGGACTGTCAGATGGAGTCTGTACTTCTCAAGGTGGTCGATTTCCAGCATTTTCTTTGGAAGGAAAGCCACCAAAACAGGCCAGTAAGGGACACAGAGGTTTGAATCTTTGCCGGGTGTTTCGGAAGAAGACTTGCTGTGATGTTGCACAAACGCACCCTGCCTTGTTATCCATTAGAAAGTTGGCTTCAAGTGGGGAAGCCAGTCAAGAGTGTTTGCACCTATGGGAATTGCTGGAATGTGCCATTTGTGATCCACTTGTTGGAGTTCAGCCGGGGCCGCCTCTTATCTGTGCCTCTTTCTGTGACAGAGTCTTCCAAGCTTGTTCTGATGCTTACTTCTCAATTGATGCAAAAACTCAGGTACATTTTATATTTTTTTGGTTCTTTCCATAAACAAATTTATATGGTATATATTAAAGTGGATTTTTATATTGCTTTTATGTGGGTTATTACAATCTTCAAATGGTGCTTGATAAGGATTTGCAAAGTATTTTTTTGAGAGCTTCGTGAGGAAAATAACAAATGAAACCATCTTATCAGACTTACACAGTAGATATTATTTAAAATGAATTTAATGGGTTCAATAGTTTATCGTTTGTATATTTCAGTAATGGTTTCTTGGTGCAGTGTGCTAGATGTTAGTCTAAAAACTGGATTTATACATTTCTATCTTATCGATGTGAACTAAATAGATTTCCTGATTACCTTCTATATCTCAGGTTCTAGCACCATGTGGAGTAAATGACTTTGTGTGTGGTAGGGCATCTGGATGGGTCTCTAATGGCACAGAGCTTTGCTCTGCTGCAGGTTTTTCTGTTCAAGATTTGGACGAAGATACTTCTTGCTATGGTGGGAAGGCCAGTCTCGAATTAATATCTGATACATGGAGAAATTCAGGCTCTGAAAAGCCTCGAAAAACTGAGAACTCGGGTTCTTTCGAAGATTTCCAGCAGTGGTTGGAGGAAATTGCTTTCAATGAAAAAGTTTCTTGGGCAGTGGGTGGCATGGTTCTCACCGCAGGGATATTGCTCATCAGGTTATTGAATGCGAATTTTTTTATGAACTCTATGTTCCCCAACATCATATCCATGAAAAAAGTCTAGTTTAAGATCATGTTTTACAGGTGTTGCTGAAATCAAAATAAATGAGGTTTGCCAATTTCTATATTATATAATTTGTGTTTTCCTATGTTCTCTCTTGTGAGTTTGTGTTTTGGGATACTCATGGTAGTGTTATGGGCATTCATTCCTCGTGTTTCTCTTGATGATACAGCAAAAGGAAGAGCTATAGCCAGCGCCAAAAGCTAGCGGTTATTCAACGTGCCGCAAAGAAACTAGAAGCAAAAATGAACGAAAAGTCTCTAGCTGGTCAAGGGAGTCGAAGAGTTGGTAGAAGATGAACATCTTCTGTTCAAAGGTCATTTATTTACTCTCTTGGAATGTTCTGTCCGACAATGATGCAACTTTGGATAGCTGATATTATTTGGGGTTGTACGCTAAGGTGGTGGAATTCTATGGTAAGATTTTTGTTGATACGGATAGGATTCTGTACCAGAAAAGGATTCGTGCATAAAACATTTATTATCTACTCAATATTTGATTAGCATTTTCTCAAGTGCTCTCTCCTGGAAGCAAGAGCTTTGTTGTTTGTTAGATGCTTAAGCATATGAACAAATGCTCAAATGGGTAGGCTACCAATCTTTATTAGCTGTTTGTTGTGGGTGTTTAAAAACTGTTTAATGGGAGTTAAGTAGAGGTCTCAAGCTTTAAAAGAGTCCATTTTTGTCATTGGTAACATCTTAATCTTTCAATAGTCACTGGGTTTGATCATTAGTTGGAGATGATGACACACAGATTTATCAATTAAGGGCAAGATATGCTTCTGCAGATGACGAAAATTGCATATATTTCGATAAACTTATATTGGAAGCAAGTCTACTAAACATCTAGTGTTGTTAAAGGCGAGTACGAGCTGAAACGAGTTTGGCAAATCTGCCATTTTACCATGAAAAACTTGGCATGTGCGTGATTGTTTTGCAGGGGAAGCAGCCAAAGACTTTTATTTCTTGTCTCGAGTCAAGGATTCAACCTCAATTTGAGAACCATACATGGCAATACTTTCTCTCATTATCTATAATTGTGAGACAGTCGGCGACACTAAGTTCCCTTTCCTCCCGCAAGAATTAAGACAAGGATGATCACAGCTCAGTTGGGTTTTGCATCAATCAAAACTTGAACGGTAGGAAATTTTTTATAGAACGTAAAAGTTTCCGTTTCTTTTATCAATGCATCAAAATTAATTGAAAAAGAAACAAGTGTGTGCGTCGGAAACAAGTGTTGTAGTAACGCATAGTTTTCATCATAATCCTAATTAAAAGTTAGAAATATCATCTAGAGATGCTCGCCACAAAAGTAGTCATAACTGTTAAATTAAATATTAAAATTCTCATATAATTGTCTGATGTCTCTTATTTTCTTATTATAATTTTGGTTTTTCCATTGAACAATCCTATTATAGTGCCCTGCAATATATAATTGTTGGTATAAAAAAAATTTAATTAATAAACATTTCAACTCTGATTTTCTGACCAAAAAGATTTTTACAAATCACTTCATTTCTTGGTGTCAAAAAAGAGGGTATGCAGTATAAAAATGAATGCCTATAATTAACAGCTTAATTTCAGCCAAAGCTCAGTCATACTCCTGGAGTAATATATCATTTCTATGTCACTGCAAAATGAGAAGTTTGCACAAGATATTCAAGCTATATGTAATTCCCATGTGAGAATTCGTATTTTAAACAACAAACTACTTACTAACTAAAAGTCATCTGCAATTTTGATCCCTGCATTCTTGTCCCAGTCCTCCGGCGGTGCTACATCTGCCATTATCTTCTCTTGTCCACGCCAAAGAATCTATTGTGACATTTAAGGATGAAAATGTTAGCATTTACAGAAGAATTGATGGAAAGAATATCCATTCTAATAAAATTTGAACTTACCTTGTCAATAACCCCAAATTCTTTTGCTTTTGTTGCATCCATATAAAATGGTCTTTTCATCACATTGGCAACTGTCTCTAATGACTGGAAGATATACAGATTATATCACAACTTTTTTGAGCCAAAATGAAAAAGGAATTACTTGGTTTTGGTCACTTACATTCCCAGTGTGCTTTGATAGTAATTTTACAAGAGTATCCCTGTTTGTTATTACCTGCAAAAGCAGTTCACAGCTTTAAGCCGCCTCCAATTAATCCTGATTTTAGACTTTTAATTTCATATTTTTCATATGTGAATTTCAAGAAAACAATAGATATTACATATAAGGCCCGGCGTTTTATCCTTTGTCATGCAAACTTTTTCAGAATTAAGTTAAAATATAAATGCAATGAAGCTAACCTCTTTAGCTCGTATAAGAACGTCACTAGCTGGCATCAAGCCAGATGATGGGACACGAGGTTGTTGAATCATGGCTGAAATGAAAAGAAGATTGACGTTTGTAAGTAGAAGAAAATGAATCTTTTAGACTCGATCTTCAAGGATATTAGTCAGATACATGTTTGTAACAAGAAAATGAGGATTGGAGGAATGAAATTACTGCTGATTTAAGCAAAATTTTAAGCTTTACGAAGAATGTAGCTATAAATTTCAAAATGCTCAAGGATATACCTCATTCTAGAAGTTTTTTCCAAATGGAATAACATTGCTACAATTTGATTGTTTTGTTTCTTCTCCATTGAAAATTTTTTATCTTCTTCCATCTTTTATGAAAGATATAAAATTTACTTTCTTCTTAAAAGGAAACAAGAAAAGTCATAGCTAGCATTTATGCACAAAAGATTAAACAAACCAATTCCATCATACCTTTCGCATGAGGCATCATAAATCGATGACCTTTAGTTCCAGCAGCGAGTAACAGACAAGCTTGACCAATAGCAGCTCCTACAGCAACTGTATGTATCTACATCAAAACGAACAGCATTAAAATAGGATGGATGATTTAGTTATTTTTTTGATAATTCCTTTATAGTTTCTGCCAACTTTCACGGATTGATTTAGGGGTAAAATATTTTTTTCAAAAAAACATTGCCATATTCTCAATTCAAAATATAGATCTTGGTACAAATGTTTGTAATTTCCAAGATTTTTCAAGAAATTCTGTCGACAAAAGGTATTTTTTAGCCCAAAAAAATCCAAAGGGCAATACTAAGTTCTTTTTCATAATCCTCGAAAAATGGATTCATTATCTATCTTGTTTCTGAAACCAAAGGTTCCTGACATTTCAGAGTATGAAAAAGCAGGAAGAGAAATTTCATGTGAGTGCTTCAGAAAAAATATAAATCCAATGCGGTTATATTTAGTTCCAAATATCTCTAGAATCATCCATCACTAGCATTGCATCATCTCAAAATAAAAAAGTAGAACTGCATTATAGAGACATTGAAGATAGAAACTTGCCTCATTTTTCAGTTGCCTCATTGCATCATATATAGCAAATCCCTCAGTCTCCATTCCTACCTAAATCAAAAAAATTTGGAATTCATTAGACAAAATGTCTTCATAATTCATTGGAGAAAACAAAGATGCACATATTCTTGCCACATGATATAAAAACAAAGAAGTGGAGGAGGAGGCTATTTTATAGAACGGATAGAAAAAGATAGAGAGGAAGGATAAGGTTGGGAGATTAAGAATTTAGATGAAAGGGTGTGCCGTGAAGGGATGTAACTTGAAGAGGTGTGACATGGCAAGGAGGGAGAAATAGCATGCGCAGATGGGAGGGGAAGGTGATGTCTTCTTCAGTAGTTAGCGAATCACACGCAGGGGTGGGTGCGATTCCCGGGGGGGTCGAAATGAAAATTGCAATGAGGTGAATTCCAATTAGATTCTTGATGCTATGGCTTCTCGTAAGGACTTCAATGTTCTTTTTACAAAAACACGCAAATTCAGAACAATGACAATGTTCTCTATCTTCAAGTCGAATATGACTCATCGGAATAATGATAGATCCGATTAATACTTCAGTACGACTGTGACTCACCGGAGTCGAAAGATTGATCTGGTCAACAAATATTAGAATATAACTCACCAAACACTTAAGAAGCAACCAACTTTCATCCTTGATATGACTTAAAAAGTTGAAGGATGGCTCTATACATGTTTGCTCAGATATGATTCATCAAGTAACCTCGTGGTTCTTCGTAGAATCTACCAAGAAAGAAAATAGAAGCTCTCTACAAAAAATTTTCTCAATAACCAACTTCCACTTAAAATGAAAACCAAAGGGAGATATGTATAAGTTCCACCCTGGGCTTACAAACTTAATGAGATAAAACTCACAAGTCACTAAGACAATCATAACAAAATTTCATAAAAACAAATCACTAATAAAGACCACCTAAGGGCTTTATAGTTATGGCCAACTAGATACTTGCATGAAACAAGAGGCCTTATACATATGACCTAAATAAAAATGAAAATTGGAATGAGGTGAATTCCAATTAGATCCTTGATGCCGGCTTGTAGCAAGGACTTCAATGTTCTTTTTACAAAAACACGCATATTCATAACAACAACAATGTTCTCAATCTTCAAGTCGGATATAACTCATCGAAATAAGGATAGATCCGATTAATACTTCAAGTACAAATGTGACTCACCGGAGTTGAAGAATTGATCTGGTCAACAAATATTGGAATATAACTCACCAAACACTTGATAACAAACCAACTTTCACCCTTGATATAACTCAAAAAGTTAAAGGATGGCTCTACACATGCTTGCTCAGATATCACCGAGTAACCTTGTGGTTCTTCGTGGAATCTACCAAGAAAGGAAATAGAAGCTCTCTACAAAGAATTTTCTCAATAAACAACTTTCACTTAAAATGAAAACCAAAAATAGATATGTATAAGCTCCACCTTAGGCTTACAAACTTAATGAGATAAAATCCACGAGACACTAAGACAAACATAACAAAAACTCATAAAAGCAAATCACTAATAAAGACCACCTAAGGGCTTTGTAGTTATGGCCCACTAAATATTTGCATGAAACAAGACAAAAACATCACCTAAGGCCTTATACATATGACCCAAATAAAAAACAACTTAACCTAAATAAAAGAGCATAAATAAAATTTTAAACGACCATCTAATTCTACGTCATTCTCTCCGGGTTGTTTAGGATTTGTCTTCAAATCCATTATTCGAGTTCACTATTGATGAGGTGGTTGACGTCTTCATTGTTGCGGATTTTGCTTCTCTCATTTTCATTATTTTCAAATCCAGCACTTGGCCTTGCTCTTGAGGATGTGTTTAACTTCATGGTTGTTATAATGCCAAAGGGATGATGTTGATGCGTGGACGGTCAAGATCAGCAGCGTGACTGACCATATTCTTACTAGTTCGTGAGACAATATTCGCATTAGTGACGGTTCATTGGAGCTCACAATAGAACACTTGTCCAAATTCAAACGCTTGTTAGGTTGGTCAGTGTGTCGACGCATGTCATCTTTGCCTCGACGTTTGTTAGAGTAGAAAGAATGCATTTGTTGAGTTTTACGCAAATATGGTAGCAAATGTTTTGGAGAGCTCGTAGTTGGTTGGACTGTCTCACGATAATAAGTGTGATCCTCTTTAATTGTTTTCCGTTCAGCTTCTTGAAGAAAGTTCACTTTGCGATCCATGTGAGCTAAAAATTCTTGTATTTTGTCTAGCATGTTATGAACACTTGTCTTTGTGTTACTCCTTGGAGTTCCCGTGGTTTTGGGGAAGGTATGAGGGTTGTTCTTCCTTTCCTTGTTAGGTTCAACTCCCACTCTTGTATTGCCATTGGGAATAATCAGAGGGACATTCTCTCACTCCTTGATAGGCTTGGCTCTCATTTTAGTCATTATGAAATTACAAGAAATATATGTAAGGAAATTATAAAGAATGAAGTAAGAAATTGATGTTACACTCGGTGAGCCCAATGGGCAGCGGCGGCCCGCGCGCCAGGCTGGTTCTTGACACGAAAGGATGCGGTAGAACGCGCAGAGCAAGTGATACTGGCGTGCGCAGCGCGCTGGTTGTGTAGGGTGCGTTGGGCTAGTTGGGTATGCACGCAAGTGATCAATTGGTGCACGCAGGAGGCGGACAGTGCATAGAATGCAAGTGGTGTGCGCAGGAGGCAGGCAGTGAGTAGAATGCATGGGGTGCAGGCAACAGGCATGGTGTTGCTTGCACAACAGACAATTAGTGCGCGCAGGCTATGCACGCAGGAGGCTGGCACTGTGTAGGATGCGAGCGGTGCGTGCACAGCATGCAGGCAATGCGCGTGCGAGAAGGTCGAGAAGATTTTATTATTTTTTAAAGAAGGAAAAAATTTTCATCTCTGATATCAAATGACATAAAATCAAAGGAAATGGGGGATAAAGAAAGGGCTACTTATAGAAAGGATAGAGAGGAGGAAAAATGTTAAGAGATTAAGGGTTTAGATGAAGAGGTGTAACGTGAAGGGATGTGACATGGCAAGAAGAGAGAAATGGCGCACAGGCGCGCAGATGGAGAGGGGAAGACGATGTCTTCTTCGGTAGTTAGCAAATCAAGCGTCAGGGCGTAGTGCGATTCGCACCGATTGAACGTGTGTGGTGCCAAGACAACAACAAGCGCGCGCGCAGGGGGCTGCAGTTGGGCAGGTGCAATCTGAGATGAAAATTGAATGGGATGAATTCCAATGGTTCCTTGACACTATGGCTTGCCGCAAGGACTTCAATGTTCTCTTTACGAAAACATGCAAATTCAGAACAACGGCAATGTTCTCTATTTTCAGGCCAAATATGACTAATCGGAATAAGGATAGATCCGATTAATGCTTCAAGTAAGGATGTAACTCGCCGGAGTTGAAGGATTGATCCGGTCAACAAATATTTGGATATAACTCACCAAACACTTGAGTACCAATCAACTTGATATGACTCACAAAGGTGAATGATGGCTCTACACATGATTACTCGGACATGACTCATCGAGTAACTTTGTGGTTCTTCGTGGAATTCACCAAGAAAGAAATTAGAAGCTCTCTACAAAGAATTTTTTTAATAACCAATTTCCACTTATAATGAAAACCAAAGGGAGATATTTATAAGCTCCACCTTGAGCTTAATGAGATAAAACTCATAAGGCCCTAAGACAAATATAAAAAAGACCCATAAAAGCAAATCACTAAATAAAGACAATCTAAAGACTTTATAATTATGGCCCACTAGACTTTTGCATGAAATAAGACAAAAACATCACTTAACGCCATATGGCCCAAATAAAAGAAAAACTAACAAAAATGAAGGAGCATAAATAAAAACTTAAATCACCATTTAATTTTACATCAAAACACAACACACAAAAATCATTATTTTTATCTAAGTTGCTTTTGCTTTCGCCTAATGCTAAAGATGATACATGTATATAGGAGAAAATACCCCAAACCAAATTAAATTCAATATGGACAACTCCAGAACAATCGGTCATACGCATGTATTCCTTGTCGAATCTGTCTCTAAGATTAGTTTTCTCTTTTCTTTTTCCTTGGATAACTTTGTGAAAAAAAAAAAAAAACAAAATTGTATTTTTAATTTATTACTTTTTCAAAACTTAGTTATCCAAGTTTCTTGTGTTTCCTGCATTGATCCTAGTACTTGCAGAGATTTACTACAGGGAATTTTAAGCTCAAGTCAACACTTCCTTCTATCTAAGGTCCGATGGGGGGCAAATTCACTACCCTCGATACGATATGATACAAGTAAGAATTGATGGCTTTTACTACGACTTAATAATTATAAGGTAAGAATTGATGGCTTTTACTACAACTTAATAATTAACCAACTTTGGCCAATCTGCGCATCAGATAATACCACTATGTTAAGAAAACACTTCAAATTGACCAACTTTGTTAACATTTTATAACACATCTTGAAATTCAACGGAAAGCTTACAGTTTCACCATCATCACGGGTTGTTCCAGTAGAGTTTATGTAAAGATATATAGGCTGTTTAGGATCCATCCATTGCAGATACATCAATTCTGCTACAATAAGCTCTGTGACAGCTGGCACCAACTATATTTGAAAATGAAACGGAAAGAAAATTAAGATGATGACAGTTTACCAAAACAAGAGGAGAGTCAAACTTTTCAACGGTTGAACATCAAAGTTTTCAGAATTCTTCCCCGTTCATAGTTACTTTCTAAAAGAAAAGGTATAAAAGATGAACGAGTCTAATCAAGAACTTACTGGCATTCCTATGTAAACAATTCTGCCATGGAGTAACAGCGAAGGTAAGTTGGGTGGAGGTCGCCTTGGCCTATGCTCATTGTATGAAACTGATCTTTCCACCTAAAACAAGCAATTGCATCATTAGATGACTAGCCACGATAACTGCAAACACAAATTGACAATGAGCCTAGTAGAACTAAATCAACGATAGATAAAAATAGTTGAAGCAATTGTTTCGCAATGAAATTGTTCGATATTCAAATACAACAGAATTTTACTTTCCAGATAGCCAAAAGCATAGGCTATGAAAACCAAATCACCAAGCTATTCACACACTAAATAAGAAACCTAACAATCCAAGAAGAGCAAACACGACAAGAGTTCCTTACTTGGGCGGGGGTAGCCATGAGTTTAGGAGCAACGAACAAATCCAAGAACGGGGGAGTATCGGAATTTGCAGGCCGGTTTAGAAACGTATCGGGGGAAGTGGCAGCGATAGAGGCGAGCTTAGAAAGAAAGGGGTCCTTATGGATAAATGGGGGTGTTGGAATCTTTGCTTTGTCGTAGGCTCGAACAATACAAATGTTTCTCAAACTTGTTCTTCTCCAATGAAATGGCGATGAAGATGCTGAAGATTGAGCCGAGATAGCCATGGGAAACTGCAAACTGGTCGCCATTTTTCACCAATTTGGGCTTTTTCCGCTAGGTTTCTGGTTATTTGCAGGAACTATGAAATGAACAAGGAAATGGAGGGTTTCCGCCAACTATCACGGGTGGGTGGATATTTGTATTTTTATTTCAAGAATTTCGTAAAAACTAAGGGGAAAAAAATAAAACAAAAACTTTACACTATAAAGTGGAAAAAACAAACATTAAATTATATTTAATAAAAAAATAAATCTTAAACTATTTTAAATTTATCAAATCAATTATCCTGCCGTTAAACTCAATTGATGCCAACCGCGTATATGATGTCAAGATTGTCTATTTCTCAAGCGTGTTTTACACTCATTTCAACTGTGAATGGCCAAAATTTTACTGCGGTCGACTATGAGTTTGCTAGCATATAGCCAAAGTCGCTCGTTCTCAATCGTATTTTGCACTCATTTCAAGTGCATACAATCTCATTTGAACTGCGAACGATCGCAAAGAATTAAATTATTAATAAATAATAATTTTAATGTTTGTTTTGTTAAGAAAAATAATTTAAAATTTATTTTTTCTGTAAAAATAATTTAAGATAAATTTGTTAAGAAACCATGATTTTTAGTTATAATTACCCAAACTTAAAAAAATATAGTTCAGGGATGCAAGAGTAAATTTTTTTATATAAATATTTGATTATAAGATAAATATTAAAATAAATCTCAAAATTAAGAGTCTTCATAACCAACACCGTATACTTTTAATTTTGATTAATAACACCTCAGAGTTAGAGGTGATAGCAATGTATACCTTGACAATTAAGGGTTGGTTAATTTCACATGCTTGTTGCAAAATTGAGTCTATGATAGAGACGGAAACAATTTCGAAGATCTCGTGAGAGAGAACTTTGATTGTGCCCTATACTGCAAATGACAAAGGTGAAGATGCTGTTGCGTTGGGCTTGATTTGTCGTTCTTCTCTCTTTTTTGGATTAATTTAGTGTTCTCATTTATTCGTTTCCTCTCTTGGGATTGAAAGGAATATGTTATCTCCCCCTTGACGACGAAGATGATCAATCCCGTGTTCGACGAAGACAGTCGAGCAAGAAAGATCATCATTGCTATTGTGGTTGGCTTGATGTCGTGTGACTACATTGATTACAGGTCAATGATACTTTGGTTTCTTCATTTAAAATTTGACGCATTGTATCTTTATGGATTACGGGAGTGCAATTTTTTTGCTCAATATTCTGCACATACACATCATAAATTTCTTCTGCAGTAATTTTTCTCAACATGCTGCATTGCTTAATATCTTGTCATAAAATAACAATAGTACAATCTTTGTTTCCCCGAGTATGAACCTGTCAATGTTGAAGAGTCATTCTAGAGTTAAAGATGCGAATAGTTTGCTTCTTGTGACTTGATTTACGCATACTTTCATTTAAAATATATACAGTTTAAAAAATAATAATTTCAATATATGTACACTTTTTATTTGAATGATCTTCTCAAGAATTTATATGAACTGTATTTTATATTTTCTATATTTTATTTTTGAAATAGTTTTGACAAATTACCTGTTTTTCTAGCCGAAGAGTTTCCTTATATGTGTAATGTTTACGAGTTAATTCTGGACAACATTTTTTTTATTCCTAGTATGATAAAGTATAAATTATAATTGACTAAAAGGTAGCTTATTGAATGAAATGTATACTTGACTAAAATGTTTCTTATTGACATTGTTTTAACGAGAAGTTGGAGGATTTGACTTTTTTGTATGGTATGATATAACAACAAGCATGCGAGAGAAGAAGATTATCAACACAATTTAATGTTGAACATTTAAAAACAACTAATGAGAATCTTACAAGAAAGTTTGGTACATAATTATGTTTATTGTGCTTTGTAAACATCATTTAGTTACCAACGTTTTTTGCAATTTATGCGTATTCTACTAAGTAAACATTATTTGATTGTTTTATAACAACTTGGCACAAATGTACAAACAATGACTTTTTTCGAAATGTACACGTTAAACATATTTTCTTGCATGAGAGTTGACACTAAAAATTTGAATTTGTGTACAATGAAATTAACCCAAATAAAATGTATCATCAAACATCACCAATATTTTAAAAACATCGCAAAACACGGGAAATAGATGTTCTAAAAATATGGCCAATGATGTTTCTACCAAAACATATGACCAACACATTTGTAAGTAGATCTACACAAATCACAAAACCAATGTTTATATCACTACTAAAAAAATCATATAATCCATCTTGGCTATTACGATAATAGAATCCATTATCACAAAACCATGAAAGAAGTTCGAGCAACCCAGATTCTTGCCACTCTTGAAGACCTTTCTTGCAAATACCACAATAGTGTTAGATATTTAGATAAGCATTGTAAATTAATGAAATTGAATAATTACAATTCATAGATGTTATGTAAAACTATTAAAAAAAAAATACAGATGCACGTGTCGTATTCAAATAATATGTGATGCATAAAGTATCGATTCTAGGGTCAAAATTATCAAATCTAAGTAAATCTAGAATAATTAAAGATGTAAATTAATTAGGTAATGTGAGTTAATAAAAAATGAATAATTTAAAAACAAAAATAAACGCGGAACACATTAGCTCAAATAAACACGAAGGAAATATAGCTCCAATTCAATCTCTCCTTTTTATATGAATTTATGACCCAGTGAAAATGATGCATCAAAATGATTTAGATGATTTTGAATTTCTAACTTGTGCAAGACTCGTTAGAGGTGCTTCTAGTTCATACAATATTTTCTTCATATTTTCGATAGACAAATATTATAAAGAATTCATTAAAGTGTAATTCTAAAGTGATCATGTGATTTAAATCAAACGGTGTGTAAATATTTGAAACTAGCTAAATATCATGTATGAAGTTGTTTTTTTTTTGCACGATTCAATATCAATCTTAATTTCTATTTACCGTTAAGTAAATAAAAATTTAAATATTTGTTGATGTGTTTCAAACATTAAATTCATTAATTATAAAGAATATATTAAATTAAATAAATAATTTCATTAATAAAAATCAACAAGAGTATATAGTAGAGATAGCGGGTTGAGTGGGCGGGCCAGCTTGCTACCTCCCCTTCTCGGCTTGCTATAGTAGCAGGCCGAGCTTGGTTTGGCTCCCTACTGTAGCAAGCCGAGCTTGTCCCGGTCCTATTAGCCGAGCCGAGCCGAGCCGAGCCGAGCCGAGCCGATCCTAAACGTTGGGCTCGTGAGCCGTCAGCGACCGAGCCAAACGAGCGAGTTCGGTTGCTCGGCGGACCAGGCTTGCAAGCCAACCCGCCCCCTCCTCTCCCCCATTGATTGGCGAGGCATTTGCGATTTCTACTTTTTTTTCAAACAAAATTATTTTTCTATTGCAAGAAGCCAAAAACCAACGTTTAAGTTTTAACTAACTCTGGTTTCAATAAAAAATACCTAAAAACTCCAACGTTCAACTAAAAAAATAGAAAAACATTTCGACTTACGGCAGAATATTTATTCACAAAGTTAACGAATATCAAAAGTTTCATCAAAATCAGACTCCATCAGCTGATTTCTTCTCTACTCATTGTTTCTCTCCCCTCACCCATCTCTGGTTTTCGCAGTGCCGGTGACTAGCAGGCAGCAAGAAACTGAGGAAAAAAAGAAAACTCTTTCCTTTCTAATTTTCTTTCATAATTTAATATATTATATTACTTTAATTAATAAAAAAATATAATAACCATTATATATATATAGTGCATTCTCAGATTGCGATTTGTCAATTGTCATTTGTCAGCATCACGAGTACTTGAGGGGCGATCGATTAAACCTCAATTCTCATTGAGTCACCCCTCACCCCAACGGTTTGCAACGGTCTTATGGCCGTTGCTCTTGCCAACGCACTCACGCACTCTAACGGTATTGTGACCGTTACCCACCCCTCACCCCACCCAGGCATGAGTCACCCACTCGGCAGCCCTTCCTCTTCTCCTATAAATTCTTTTCCACTCTTTTTTTTTTTTTTTACCAATTCTCTCAATCTATCTCAATCTCAATTTGTTTTCAATCTGTTAGTTGCTCTCAATATATCGGTGCTCTCAAGTCTCAATACTCAGTTTATTCTTCAATTTGGTTCAAGAAGGTAAAATTTAGTTTATTTTTTTCAATTTTTAATTATATTTGTAGTTATAATAACTAAATTTTTTTACATTAATTTTTTTTTGTAAATTTTGTATAAGTGGAGTTGATCAATTTACACCACCTACGAACTTTAGTTAGACATTGTTTTTGTGGTATCATTTTCTTTAAAATTTATTTTTAATAGTTATGTATCCACGTAATTATAATTTTATTGATGCTGATATTGAGAAAATTAGAGAAATAAATCTTGCATTTTTTGTACACCCCGAGAAACCCCGCGTTCTCGGTGCGCTACAGTGCATCTACACACTACACACACACACTAACACTTGACACAACTAACTCAATTCAATACCCCTTTCGTTTTCAAATCATTTTCAAAAGCACATTTGTGAGTATGAAAATTTTTCGACTCGATTCGAAAAACAACTCGCGTCCTGAAGAGGAAACACAAAGTCCTCAACATAAAACTACGCAACGGAAAAGAGAACCATTTAAAACAATTTGAGATAAAACGGTAAGACTTGAAATCCTAGGAAAGAACCTCACGCACCCCACGAACTACCCAGTCCGGTCCCAAGCACTCACGTCCCCACTCCGACACCCAGCGTACACCACCGCGGTGCCAACCCAACGTCACTGTATCTCGCGCACGCTCACAGCGCCGCGTGCCCCACGCACCCTGCCTCTGTACAGCACGTCTGCGCGCACGCCCTCACCCGGCGCCGCATGACCCGTGTGCACCCACAGGGGCGCGTGCCCCGCGCACCTGCGATAACGCCGCACTTCCACGCTCATCTACCTTTTTCTAGCATTTACTGTTCACACCTCAACCTATTTCGTATCTCCTCGACTCCCAACCTCTCTCCCGAAATTTCGGCAGAGTAACGGTTAAAAAAATGACTATCCCAAAATTTAAACTCTGCACACAATTCACCATAACCCAACAATGTTTATCTATCCATCATCCAGAGAAATCACCATAACCAAATCAGAGTAAGAAGACAATAAGAACCCATCGAATACAAATGAAGAAAATCCTCCAAAACACTACAACCCCTTTATACAATCTCAAAAGATCAATGTCTATACAACCTCGCTATCTACACAAATACCCAACATGAAATGATAAATCCACTATCACCTACCACCACCACGGGTCGGGTCGCCCTAACAAAAATCCGCCATCCGGTGCCTCGGGTGCACGCCGCCAACCATCCTACGCCTCTGGACTAGGCTCTCGAGGCTCACCAGCGGTATCGTCAGCACCTACACCACAGAACACACAACATAAGCCTAACGCTCAGTAAGTAATGCGATATGAAAGTAAAAGCCGACAATGCAATCCTATCACATGCAGTCTCTACACTCACACTCATGTTGTCACATCTGTGACGCGTAGTGCAGCCGCACCAGGGTAAGGAGGAACCTCACGCCACCCTACACCCTGACACGTCGCCACCGTCCCGGACTCCCCAGCAACGAGGCCCACAAGCTACACCCACGCATCACCACACGGCAACCACATCAGGGTAAGGGTGTACCTCGCGCCACTCTACACCCTGACACGTCGCCCCCGTCCCAGCCTCCCCAGCACGGGGCCACAGTTGCCACACACACACGTTTCGCGACAGCCCAGCCGGCCCACCCCTCGAGTAGGATCCGCGACTGGTGTTGCACCGGCCCACACACTAGTAGGATCCGCGGTACCACTGCCCATATCCTCACCGTCAACACATTCACGCCGCATAACGGCCCAGCCGGCCCACCCCTCGAGTAGGATCCGCGACTGGTGAAGCACCGGCCCACACACTAGCGGGATCAGCGGTACCACCGCCACACGTCTCACCTCATACATCAAAGCATGCTAAAAATCATTTTCGTTCCCGTTTTTAAAAAAATATTATGCATGTCATACAATACGCACACACACCGCAATAAATCGCATAAACACTAAAGTTCTACAGTGTAGGCCCACTTGGGCAAAACACATGCATGCACTACTTACCTGGCGTCCTAAGCTCGCTCGATACACAGCTTCGCCAACAGAAAGCCTCAACCTAAAACACAACCAATTTCCCATCAGTATTTCTCCCAACATTTACCAATTAGCTAAAAATAACCTTATCTAACTACACTCATTAAATTCCAACTAAAACGGTCCATTGGTTTGGTTTGGCCGAATACCAGCTCAACGTTCGGATGCGCATAACTTTTGCGTCCGTCGACGGAATCAAACGATTCAAGTGGCTAAACGTTCCCTTAGGAACCTAGTTTAACATCCCAAGACGGATTTTAAATCGGTAGGCCGTAGATAGGCAAAAAACGTCAATAACCGAATCTGCCATTTTTATTAAAATTTCACATTTTCACTTCCCTTCAACCAAAACTCACTCCCAACTAGTTATATGCATCAAAATGGCTATGCTACTCTCACACGTCGACTTTCCACGAAAAAGGGTCACTAATTTGACTTAAACCAAAATCTCGCATAAACTTCCGACGCGCATAACTTTTGCGTCGGATATCGGAATCGAACGATTCCAGCGGCCATACGTCCCTCGAACAGCCTAATCCATCCCACAAGAATAGAACTTAAAACAATTAACCAAAACTAGGCCAAATTAGCTAAAAACCGAACTGCCCCTGCACAAAAATGGTTAAATTTTTGATTTCAAACTTCAATTTACAAACTTCCACACACAACTAGCCCCATCTCGTCCATAACTCTCGGCCAAGCTCACTGTAAAGGCAAGAAGACCGAGCACTAAGCTCGGCCGAAACAGTAAACCGACAGGGCTCACCTTCGGTTTCCTTAAGCTCGCAGCATCACCTTCGCGCTACCCTACCACTTGCGGCCAAATTTCATCAATGCCGAAAGCAGGCCGAGCACTAAGCTCGGCCAAGCCAAAAAAAATGGGACGGCTGAACAAGGAAAGAGCTTACCGTTGCGTTACTGTGCACTCGGTCGAATGGAGGGCAATGCACAGCCGAACACCCAGTCCCGGCATTCTCCCCAACGCCCACTCGCGTCTGCCGAAGAATCGGAACTCGAGGATTTTCCTCCCCTCTCCCGCGTCTCACTCTCGGCTCTCTCGGGAATTCGAGCTGCTTAAACCGAATGGTTTCGATTCGTCAGGACAGCAGCACCTGTTCGCAACCCGCACCTTGCACCCACGCTCGCCGGCCGTCGATCACAGCTCCGCACACGACCACTCTCCCCTGCACGCTAGCTCTCGGCGCTCTCGGTTGCTCGCAGGAAACCAGCCGAATGGCTTCTTCCCGAAGCCATTCGGGTGGTTTGTATTTATTTATTTATTTTTTTTTTAAATAATAAAAATACAAATTACCAAATTGCCCTCACGTGCTTCAATCGTCCGAAATTTCGTAACTTTCTCGACTTTCCGACTTTAAATTCCAAAAAACTTCGCAAAAGTAGGCTCCGAGTCTTATAATTCAAATCTTTCCCGTTGAAATATTTCTCAAAACTTCGACCGGGATTAAACTAAAAATTCCAAAAATAAAAATATAAATTCGAAATTCCCGGGTTATTACATACCGAGTCCACAATTTCGACCTCTGACGACTCTTTCGAAGCTCACTAAATCTCAACTATCAGGTTATATTTCTTCCGCAATTTGATAATATAATTGAATTTTTTTTTCTTCCGGTTGTCGAATTCGTGCTAAGGCTGTGAATTGTAAAGTTGTTGGTTTGGGATACGATCGGCTCCCGCGCACTGCTGTGTGCACGCCCGAGTGTGTGGGGAGCAATGTGCCGCGCGCAACCTATCGGGAGAGTCGATTGATCGCACGACAAGGCACGATCGATCGACTGATCGATGACTGCCAAAGATCGATCGCGCCAAAGGCGCGATCTTTCAGCTCCGCGCGCGGCGTGACACATGGGATATAAATGTTGATGAATTTGTTTTGCATGAATATTTTTTGCTTTCTGTTGTCAAATTAGTGGTGCATGCATTATTTGATTTTTATTGCTGAATTCTAAATTTGATGGTGGGTTTGAATTGTGTGATTTTTATTACTGAATTCTAAACTTAAGATTGGATTGAATTATGTCTTGAGGTTGGTTTGAATTGTGTGTTATGGCTACTGAATACATTTTTTTGCTTTTTGTTGTCGAATGGCTGTATTCTTTGATTTTTATGGTTGAATTCTAAACTTAAGGTTGGTTTGGTATACAATAACAATTGTGTGCATTATGACTTACAGACTGAAAAGATGCCACCAAAACATTTAAAAGCTTCAGCTTTAGCAAGCCAAATAAATCACTCATTAATCAACTCTGAGGCAAGGAAATAATTCATGGATTTTATGACAAAAAATAAACCTCTTATATGCGAAATTCAATTTCAACTTGATGATTCTGATGGAGATATTTTAGACATGTTTAGGCAAAGACGATGAAAGACTCTTGTTGTATTAGGTGGTGATGCGAACGTAAGTGTTGTTCGAGAATTCTACGCAATTCTCAGGACATCAAATTCAGATAGTACCGTTCAAGCTCGCAATAAGATCAACCAGTTCTTAGCTGAGATCATTAAGGATAAGATTGATTTGGACAACTTAAAGAAAGATGATTATCATACCATGATTAAAGAGTGGCTAGATTATGGGATGATAATACAAAAGATAGGCCACCGAGTTTCACAGTGGGTTTACTCGGTCGTTAACTCAGCTCAACCATTACATTTGATATTAAGTTCTCTCAGCTGGTACGCTCAAGCTTGGTGCAAGTTCATCAGAGGAAACTTGATGCCGACGTCCCAGAATTTTGAACTCACCAAAGAGCGAGCAGTGTTGCTATACTTCATTCTCACTAGTCGATCCATAAACGTCAGCCGAATTATCCATGATAATATCAGTGCATATCGTAAGGGTTCCACCACTATTGGTCATATCCATCCCATCTTCACCACGCACCTATGCGCTGCAGAGAATGTCCCTATGAGCTCAACTGACGAGGCTTGCATCCAGCAAAAGATTTATGGCTACTCAAATATTTCAATAATAGTTAAGTGGCCGTATAATACCGTTAGAAACAATGGATTGAGATTCATTGAGCATGATGCTAATGCTGAGATTCCTTCTCAACTAATATCGTTGCCTCGTATCCGGCAAATCATAGATGGTATTATGATGGGTGCACAAGGCGATGTAGCGTAGACAAAAAGAGACCGTGTCGAGGCTCGCCAAAAATAGCGATATGAAAACCAATCAACTATGCCACCCGATCAAGGCGTCTCTTCATCATCTATCGTGCCACCTCGCTCTTACTCAACTAACGATATGGGGTAGATGTTGAAAAATCTCACCATCAAACAAAGTCAAATGTTTGCCAATCTTGCTGCTCAACAAATCAGCTTAGAACACGATATAAGACAAAGGCTGAAAAATATTTCTGATCAGCAAACACAGTTATCACTATAATAGAGCCACATCGAACATTGGTTAAGGAATATGCAAAACCATTCACTAATGCAGACAGCCTTCTTTGCATGATATGAGAGAACATTAGATGCTCATTATAACCATTTGGATCAAGCATTACCTATCTTTCTAGAGCACCTATTAAGGCTATATCACCTTGTTGTGCCCTATAGGTCCATCACACGGTTCCAAACCCGAGGCCATAAATTAACTCACCAATGTTCTTACACACTTGTCTCTTTTGCAGGAAACGGTTCGTGTGAAGACTTGGAGGACACGTTCAGAGACTTGAAGTGGGAGATCAAAGCTATGTATATGGACCAACTAAAGCACCTTGTCACGTGGAAGATCAAGCAAGGTGATGAAGATGCTCACATGAGAATTTGTCTTGCCGAGCCATGACTTGTACTTTTTTTTTCGTTCGAACTTATTTGGGCAAATATTGGCCTTCTCGTTCAACTCTATTATATGTATACATGTTAAACAATTAGGATTAGATGTATGGAAGGACAGAGGTAGTATGGTTTTGGGTTTACGCCTTAAAGACATGGCTTGTATGGAAGCCCAAATGGTGGCCCAAGGTGATGCCTCACTTTACCAAACTTTAGCCCACTACCATTAGACCTATAAATCATGGTAATTGGTGCTTGTAATTTTTTTGACCGACTTTGAATGAGCGTCCATGAATTTCCTTCAACATTAAAGAAGTTTGGAGCAATAAGCATCAATGTAAGGCTCGGTTGGTTCTCAACCAAGAGGTTGTGGCCCCAAAACCTCCCTTCTAGCATGGTAGCTTCAAAGAGTTGATAATCATCTTCTTCTTCACTCTTTTAAGAGTGGCAAACAGTAAGAAGTAACCACAAACCGTGTTCTTGAATCGAGTTTCATTCTTCGGAAGAAAACTTTGCCAAAAGCTTTAAAACATTACTTATTGGCCGATTCTTGGAATAGTTACATAATTTCTTCTACCTAACGAATCTGGACCACGTTTTCCACCATCACACACCTCACTCACAACACTAATCTCACCTAAAATTTTATTTTATTCTATGCACGTTTGGTTGTTCATCTTGATATGTTTTTGTTCATCTTGATATGTTTTCAGTTTTCTCCGGTTTGACTATTTATAAGGAGCAACGATCTATCTCTTCGTTCCCGAACTTGTTCTGCAAGCAAGGATCAGAACATTTGGTTTGACCGTTTCCAAAGAGTACCAATTCATCTCTTCGTTCCCAAGCTTGTTCTGCAAGCAGGGATCGGAACACACCCTCCACATGAGATTGAGGACAACGATCAGCCTGACACTTCATGAGTTATGCTATTTTTCACATACTTTTTAGTTTATTTTATATATTGAAGACAATGTAAATTTGGGAGTGATTTCAGTTTACCTTATGAGTTCACTATATTTGGTGCTATATTTTGGTTATGTAATCTGAAGTGTTAGTTGAAGTGTCTATTATTTAAATTTTGAATAAATTTATGTTTTAGCTCTTAGAAAAATTCTTTAGTTTGTGTGAGTAGAGTTTAATGAAATATATAATATATTTATATAAAATAATTTTATTTATATAAGCTTGGCTCGTTGAGCCAGCTCGGCTCGGTTCATTAGGTTCGTAACTCGCGAGTCTGTTTAGGTTGTAAATTTTTTAGAGTAGCTCGTTAAGCTTAGTAAGCTCGTTATACTTGGTGAGTCGAGTCTTTGCAGGCTTAGCTCGACTCGGCCAACTCGTTTAACATCTCTAGTATATAGATTCGCGTATTTAGGTACTTTTTTTCTCTCAAACAACAAAAGAGAAATTAATAGTATTAGTCCTTAATATCATGAAAATTAAAACAAAATAATAATAAAATTTTCTACGTTGGGTTGCTCCTTGTTGCAGGAACTTTTGTCACTTAATTGCTACTTTCAGGAGCTTCTGGAATTTCTCTGCAAGTAGAGAGAGAAACAGGTTCAAATGTAGACTTTTTCTCCGGCAACCAGAAGAAGTTGTCTTCATCGTACTTGGAATATTCTTTTCCAACGTGTTTTTTCCTTTTTGTTTTGATCTACGTTTGCTGCTCCTTCCTGTTTAGTCTTTCTTTGTTCCTTTAAATAAAATGCTCTTTCCTCCGGAAGACCTCCTCTCTCTCTCTCTCTCTCTCTCTCTCTCTCTCTCTCTCTCTCTCTCTCTTCCAACTGGACTTTGAAAACCAAAACGGATTTTTCTGCCAGAAGACCCTCACTCTTCCAACTTGAATCTGAAAATTAAAATAGATTATTTCAATTTTCCTCCAATATCTTAGCTGCCAGATTTCCCCTGTATCTCTTTCGTACGTGGAAACTTCTTTCTATTCAATAATCGCAATACCCCTACAACTTTATTTTCAGCAATTAAATATTAGTTGAAGATAAATTTGCATAACAAATAACTTCACGTAAGATTTTGCATTAAAATAGAAAAAAACGTATTTTCTATACATAAACATGATGCTGTGTATTATGTAGAAATACGTAGCAAAAACATAATTTTTATACGTTACAACATTAAATTCGAATAAATATATAAAACAAACCGATCTAATAACTTTTTTACATAAGTTATCAATTGACTTGTGTTACAACAAAAACTACACACTCCAACATCATTGCCTACAACTTCCAAGCCCCGGAAATACAACAATAGAAGTACCTAGTTATTAAGTAAATAAAAGTGACTCAAAGAATCATAAAATATAAACATACTTGTTTTCTAATATCAATTATAGAATTAAATCCCATAAAAGCTTTAGTGAAGCTTTCTTTTCCTCCACCGCCTCTTCCTTCTACAATTCCACTTGTATTGGCACTCAAAATTGTGTGACTCTTACCGTTAAAGCGGCATATGAATAAAGTCCGGAAATACTAGCTCTTTCACATGCACGGTGTACTATCATCGGAAGCACGACATTTACTATATGTCATAAGTTTATTCTTCCTACTCACTACATTCTGATTATGTGGCTCATCTGCGTCTCTAACCTTTTTTATTTCTGCCTGCGTGATGGACACTTAAATGCTAGTGGTATAATCAAATCCATATTCATCTAAAGCCACATCTCGAGACCATTAATTAGATTAATGAAATGAGAGTACATTTGGATGTATGTTTGACTATAGTAGTATGGATGCACCGATTCTTCCTAATAAACAATAAACATAGAATAACATATACACACAGAATCCTTGTAAGTTCACACTTGTAGCAGGTGCATGTTTGTTTGCTTAAATCAATAATATAATGCTCATTAAAAGCACTCATCTCAAAATGATTCCCTTTTGTAGGTGTGTGAGAACAATATCACGCACCATTAATCAATTTATCAATCTTTTTTTTTATTCGGGACATAGTAATCATACACACTCTTGTATGGTCTTATGTTTTTTTGCTATGTAAGTTCTTCTTTATCATTTTCAGCATAGTCACTATTAGTTTATCCCGAACAGGTAAATGAAGGTGTAGAAAAACTCATTTAGATTATTCAGAGATATAACGCACTTTAGCACATAACTGAATGCATGTTTTGCCTAAAAGCTTGAGTTTATTCCCTCCCGATACAAATATATTATTTGATTAACAAATGTTATCTTTTTAATCTCTTGCTTGAAGACATACAATTGTTACTCTTGAAGAATTTGTTATCGCCTCCTTGTACAGTTTATCCTAAAATCTTATTCTTGAAATTAACGTACAGTTTTTCCTAAAATCTTATTCTTGAAATTAACGTACATATGACGACGGAGAAGAAATTAGACCTTAGCCTCACGCACAAGGTCCTCAAAGTTCGAAACTGTAACGACCCGAAGACTCATACGTTTTTAGTTCGCACACTTCTACTACTCACTCACTACCCTCGGAAAATTTGACTAAAATTTTAAACTTTGGTTACTAGACTCAAAATGACTTCCAAAATAAATATATATGAACGCCACAGTGGAAAACTCAATTTAAAACCGGTTTAAATAAACTTCACTGTTTTAAAACATAAAGATAAAGAGACCGGTCGACACTTGCAGACGCCAGTCGACACTTGGGACGTCTCTGGTTTTTCATCGGTCGACACCACGTTTTTCTCGGGTCTTCTCATAGGTCGACACTAGGAATAACCGGTCGACACTTTTACATTCATCTCAGAGAGTGATCGACACCTGCTTTCACAGGTCGACACTTTGATCCTCTTTGCTCGTGCAGATCAAACCCCGCGGTCGACACTTTCACTGATTTTACAATAACCGATCGACACTTACAATTATAGGTCTACACTTACTTCGGCTCTGCCCTCTCAGGTCAACCCTCGCGGTCGACACTTGCAGGGTCTGGTCGACAACTAAGCCTATCTGTCGACACTTTCTTCCCAAAAATCTGTTTAAAAATCTTAAAAAACTTCACAAAATTAATCGAATTCAACTCAACGCTAAAAATAATCCAACACACACTTTTCCATCAACTCAAAATTTACATAAAGAAAACGACTACTCAAATTTGAAATCCGTCTATACACTCATTTAACTCAAAACAACAAAAATAATCTCAATCACGCTCCTAAAACCCATACCTATGCCCACCATAGTCAAAACAGCAGGCCAGATCGTCCACGAGCGTACTCCTCCAATCGTCTCCTAATCCTGGGCGTGCTCGTAGTACTCACCGGCTATGTCGTCGTCATTTACATCACAGAACTCAGCTATCAGTCTAACGCTAAGTAAGTAATATACATAATAACATTATACTAAATCAAACACTTCCTAACACATACAGTTTCTACAGTTTCGTCTCTACTTTCGTTTTCGTCTCTTTCTTACATCTTCTTTATCTTCTTACTACTGGGTTCTTCTTTATGTGCTATACCTCGCGGTCTACCTCTGGGGACAAGATCAACCTCAATCTAGTAAAGTGACACACCTTGCGGTCCACCTCTCGGGACAAGGCCACCACGTAAAGCGGATGAAGAGTGATACACCTCGCGGTTCACCTATGGGGACAAGACCACTCAACCTCACCACCTCACCTTTCTTATCTTCTTACGTCACTTCTTATTTCGTTCGTCTCATCACATTCTACTGTTTCACTTTGTAAAAACATGAAAATTCATTTTCGTCTCGTTTCCTTCTTTAAAACGATGATGCACAACCATAAAAGCATAGCATAAAGTAAAAGTGCAATGTATCCTACCGAACTGTGATATAAGCCCGAAGGCGAAACTGCTACTACATTACTTACCTGGCGTCCTATAAACTCGTACTCCGTAACTTCATGCGCTAACTGGGGGAAACCTATGAAATCACACATCTATTAGCTCTATTTTTCGTTAACTTCGTAAAACTCTAAAGGAGACAAAAGGAAACAACAACTAAACCCCCCACTCGGTCTAAACTGAAATTCTAACTCAATTTCCGACTAACCTTCAAAAATTCATAACTTTCTCAATTTTCGTCTGAATTGGACGATCTAACGTGTTACATGCTCCAGTGGACGTTTAGTTTCTAATGGTCTCATCCATTTCCTAATTTAACACCTATAGCTTGGCCGGACATGGCTGAGCGAAAACCGTTCCAAATTCAAGCACTCGGCTATCCAAACACTCAATCTTCCTCATAAAATCCCGTAATCTACTTTTACTCTCAGCTTAAACACCAGCATACTGATATAAATCACTATAAATTTTCAAACCCCGTATCTCCCTCACAAGTTTTACCAAAACTACCCTATACTCCCTCTACTTCCACTTTCGTCGCTCAAAACAACTAAAAGATCATCTATCTACTAGGAATTTGCTAACTCTTACCATAGATTGAAGTTTGATGAAGGAAGATCGTCGCTTGAGAAAGAGTATTGTCGAGAAAGGGTTTTCACGTGGAAGAGGGAAGGAGAAAACGGGGCGGGGCGGGGAGAAAATAACGAGGTGTTTTTTATATACTTTTTTTTAATAATGATAATAATAATAATTCTAATTACTATTTTACCCTTAACTATTAACCGTTTAATAAATCTGTTATACGGTCCGATTTCGATTAGATTTTTAAATTTTTCTCTTCTCCAGTAGCCGCAAAATAATCTTTTACTTAAGAATAGAAGTTCTCTGTTATCAATTCTGACTAAAACTCTGTCGATTATAATAACATATATCTAAAATTAGTTTAACAGAAAAATTTTGGGTGTTACATGAACAAATTCTTATATTTAAATGAAATATATGTCATCATTACTAAATCAATGAAAATATATTGAAAACGATAATAGAACATAATGATTACCTCGTGTTGGTCAGGGATGAAAGTCCATCCAGCATCATGATCACTCTGTAAATCCCCACTACTAACTCCACAAACCATGACTCTTTCCATTTTCTTTCAACAACAACAATTCGATAGATTTCATTGTTTTCATTAATCCACACTGTTGTCAGTGGCTGCGAGATACTCATCCAAACAAATCACTAGTCTACTAACAATTAATAATCATTTCTTATATGCATCAAACACACATGCTATCTGGAATGTAGAGACAATGAAAAATTCATTATTATATCGACAGTGACAACAAATGTGTTGCGAGAATTAGCCTACAAACCTCCTCTACGAGAGTCAAAGTTGTTTATATTAATCTTTATACAACCATCATTGAACTTTTGAGCTTTGGTTTTGGCTTTATTACAAAAGTTAGTGTAATATTTACATTGTAATTTTATTTCACCATTTCAATAATGGATGTAATTTTACAATTAGACTAACTTTTAAATCTTTCCACATATTCTGTTGCCACTATCTTGATGAAACATGCTTATTTTTTCATATTTCATGCACATGCACGGATATTATTATGTCTTTATCTAATAAGTTACTTCATTATGTTTTTTGGAGGCCGTAATCTCCACTTATACTTGTCTTCATATACCATTTGTAAGTTGTGTAACTTTACTTTTAACAAATTTTACATTATATCCAATCTTTATTGCATTTTCCACAACCAACTCTTTTATTACCGTCTATGAACTAATGTCATTCCTATATATCTGATGAAGTAGATGTATATTCTATCAACCTCAATTAAGATTTGTAGAATTCTGCAAGTAAAGGTATTCATTAAGATTTGCATAAGCTAATTTTAGCTCAATTTCTAAATTCTCAACATCATTTTCTAAAATCCCATTAGGAGGATTGTGTATAGAGGTGACTAAAGAGTAGGTTTGTGAGCCGAGTTTGGCTCGGCTTTCTACAGTAGCCAGCTGAGCCCGGCTCAGTCCCAATAAGTTGGCCGAACCAATCTAAGCACTGCCCTTAGGCTCGCGAGCTAGACAAGGACCGACCCTGCCTCGCGATCCCACCCTACCCTCCCCCATTCTGTGCAGGAGAGAAGCAACGGTCACAAGACCATTGCTCCCCCCAACAATGGTCACAAGACCGTTGTGCTCTCTCTCTGTTTTGTAATAGCAGGCAGCAACAACAGTCACAAGACTGTTGCCCTCCCTATTACACATCAGCTGTCCAACAACGGTCTTGTAACCGTTGCCCCCTCCCCCTGAGGCTCTTCTATAAATTCTTTTCCCCCTATCTATTTTTTTCATGAATCTCTCTCAATCTCTTAAATTCATTTTTTAATTTGCTCTCAATCAATTTTTCTTTTCTTACAATTCATTCTTTTTCTCACTCAACAAGATAAAAATTAGTTTTTTTTATATATATTTACATAATTTTTAATTGTAGTTATATTAACTAAATTTTTTTACATTAATTTTTTTATAGATTTTATATACATGGAATTGATCAACTCACACCACATACAATCTTTTGTTGGACATTAGTTTTGTGGTATCAATTTATTATTAAAATTTTAATTTAAAATTTAATTTTATTTATTATGAATTCTTGCAATTATATTATTTATGATAATAATGACATAGAGAAAATTAGAGAATTAATTTCTACATTTTTTGTGGGACAATCATCTACACAAGCATCCACTTCATCTAGAAAACAAAGACATAAAATTTTGAATGTATGGAAACATTTTGATTTAAAAGATGTTAAAATTGCGGACAAAATATAAAGTAGAGCTAAATGTAAATATTGTTTTGAAAATTTTGTTTATACTTCTGGTAGCTCTACTAGCACCATTAGTACATATTATAAAAAATGTCACTTAAATGTTGAAATACGAGATTCAACACAATCTCAATTAAATGTTAGTGGTAGATTTTCACATATTCACAAAATAAAATGGGAGAAGGAATAACACAACTTGTAGCACAATCCGAGTTACCTTTATCATTCACCGATAGTGAAGTGTTTAAAAGATTTATGAAATAATATGTTACTTCTAGTTTTAAACGTGTCCCTAGAAGTATTATAAAAAATGATATTTTTAAAATATTTATGGATATGAAAAATGAATTAATTACATTTTTGTAAATGCTTTTTCAATATCTATTTGTATTACTTCTTATTTATGGAGTGCACGTAATGCTGTTATTTATATAGTTGTAACATCTCATTTTATTGATAAATATTGACAATTAAATAAAATAATTTTAGGATTTCGTAATTATGAATATCCTCGTTTGGGCATCACTATCTATAGATTTATTATGACAATATTGTAATATTCTATTCAATTTTTTTTAGCATAACTCTTGATAATACTAGTGTTAATGATGTTTCTATTTCTCAATTTAAAGATTATTTACAATTAGATATTATTCATGATTCTCTTTTTTACATGAGATGTATGTGTCATATTTTAAATTTAGTTGTTAAAAATAGTATGTTATATATTTCACGTCATATGGAAGTAATTAAGTCTGCAATTTCTTATATTATTTGGTCTAATTTGAGACAACAAAACTATACAGATTTTTTTACAGCTGCCCAAAATAAGTCAAGAAAATTAAAAGCCGACGTAAATAATAGGTGAAATTCAACTTATTTGATGTTGCAAAATGTTAGACCATGTTAGTAAGTTATCTGTGCTTTTATTAATGATAAGACGCAAAGTATTAACCTCGATATATTTAGTTGTGATATTGGTAAAATATTTCTTGATTTTTTAAAACCTTTTTATGATATTACAAATCAATATTCTAGAATTTATTATCCAATTTCGAATATTATTGTTCCTATTTTTATAGATTTAACATGTAATTTTGTAAAATATCTAAAATAAATGAATTTAGTAATATTCTTAATAAAATAGAAACAAAATTTAAAAAAATATTGGCATAACATTCATCTTATTTTTTGTTATGTATGCATCATGAATCTTAGATTTAAATTAAAAGGAGTATGTTTTATGTGCTCAATAGTATTTCTGTAAATTTATTTACTGAACCTTTAATTACTAGTAATAACATAACAAATGGAGTTGCCAATTTATATGCTTCTTATGAAACAAAATATTATAATGTCAATCGTTACTATTCACAACCTTCACATACTGAGAGTTATCCCAGTAGTATTAGTAATAGTAGTGGTGGTGGAGGTAATTTTAGTCAACAATATAGTATTGATTATATATGGAGTGAATTACAAACTGCAAATTATTATACTTTTTCTACAAATGAATTCAATATTTATTTTGAAGATCGTTATCAATTTTCTCGAAATGAGAATTTTGTATTTTAGATTGGTGGAAAAGACATTCTACCACATATCCTATTCTTTCTCTAATAGCACGTGATCTAATAATACCTTCTATTTCTACTGTAGCATCGGAATCTGCTTTTAGTGCAGGTGGTCATGTTTATGAAAAACGAAGAGTAACTGTAACACCCCGAGAAACCCACACGTTCCCGGTGCGCTACAGTACGTCTACACACTATGACATACAGAGACTTGACACAACTCATTCAATTTAATATCACTTTCATTTTCAAATCATCTTCAAAAGAACATTTGTGAGTATGAAAAATTTTCGATTCGATTCAAAAACAACTCGCGCCCCAAAGAGGGAACACGAAATTCTCAATATAAAAATACGCAGTGGAAAAGAAAATAATTTAAAATAGTTTTAAAATAAACCGACAAGACTCGAAATCTTAAGAGTGAGTCCAACACACCTCTCGAACTACACAAATTCGGTGTCGTGCACTCACGTCCCCACTTCGACGCCCCGCGTGCACCCTCGCGGTGCTGCGCGCGCCAATTCAACATCACCCCGTCACGCGCACGCTTACAGCGCCGCGTGCCCCACGCACTCTGCCTCCGTACCACACGTCTGCACGCACGCCCTGACCCGACGCCGCACGACCCGTGAGCACCCACAGGGCCGCGAGCCCTGTGCACCTGCGACCACGCCGCACTTCCGCTCCACTCCACACTTCTCTAACACTCACTGTACACATCCCGACCTATTCCATATCCTCTCAACTCCCAACCTCTCTCCCAAAATTTCGACAGAGTAACGTCTAAAAACTGGCTATCCCAAAATTTAAATCCCGCACATAGTTCACCAGAAACTAATAATATTTATCTATCAACCATCCAGAGAATCTCCATAACAAAATAATCAAGGTTTAAAGACAATGAAAATCTATCAACTACAAATGAGGAAAGTCCCCAGTATAGAGCATTACCAAGCTCCTACATGTAAAACATACGCATACTTCACAGAAAAATCACACGCACTCCATAAATCCTTATACAACCGACGCCTATACAACTCGTTAAATCAACTGTACATCGACACAACAAAATAAGATACCCGCAATAGCCAAACCACCACCTACTGTCTCCACGGGTTGGGTCACCCTAACAAAATCCGCCATCCGGTGCCCCGGTCGCACGCCGCCAACCGTCTTATACCTCAGGACTAGCCTCTCGAGGCTCACCAGCAATATCGTCAACACCTACACCATAGAACACTCATCATAAGCCTAACGCTCAGTAAGTAATGCGATATGAAAGTAAAAGCTGACAATGCAATCTTATCACATGCAGTTTCTACACTCACACTCATGTTGTCACATCTGTGACGCGTAGTGCAGCCGCACCAAGGTGAGAAGGAACTCATCGCCACCCTACACCCTGACACGTCGCCACCGTCCCGGACTCCCCAGCAACGAGGCCCACCAGCTACACACACACATCACCATGCAGCAACCACATCAGGGTGTGGGTGTACCTCGCGCCATACTATACTCTGACACGTCGCCCTCGTACCAGCCTCCCCAGCTGTAATAACCCGGAAATTTTGAATTTTATCTTTAATTTTTGGAATTTTTAGTTTAATCTCGGTCCGAGTTTTGAGAAATATTTCAACGGGAAATATTTGAATTATAAGACTCGGAGCCTACGTTTGCAACGTTTTTCGAAATTTAAAGTCGGAAAGTCGAGAAAGTTACGAAATTTCGGATGATTGAAGCACGTGAGGGCAATTCGGTAATTTGTATTTTATTATAAAAAAATAAAAAAAAATAAAAGAAAATTTTTTTTAAAACACTCGAATGGCTTCGGGAAGAAGCCATTCGGATGTCTTCACCATGCACCTGAGAGGGAGCCGAGAAAGAGACGCGGGAGAGAGGGAGAGATTCGAGCTCCGACGACGGC
>CM039521.1:14309299-14351731 GCA_022433055.1 Begonia peltatifolia
TGCGCGAGATACAGTGACGTTGGGTTGGCACCTGTGGCACCGCGATGGTGTACGCGGGGTGTCGGAGTGGGGACGTGAGTGCTTGGGACCGGACTGAGTAGTTCGTGGGGTGCGTGCGATTCTTTCCTAGGATTTCAAGTCTTACCGTTTTACCTCAAATTGTTTTAAATGGTTTTCTTTTCCGCTGCGTAGTTTTATGTTGAGGACTTCGTGTTTCCTCTTCGGGACACGAGTTGTTTTTCGAATCGAGTCGAAAAATTTTCATACTCACAAATGTTCTTTTGAAAATGTTTTGAAAACGAAAGGGGTATTGAATTGAGTTAGTTGTGTCAAGTGTTAGTGTGTGTGTGTAGTGTGTAGATGCACTGTAGCGCATCGAGAACGCGGAGTTTCTCGGGGTGTTACACCAGCAACGGGGCCACAGTTGCCACACACACACACACTTCGCAACAGCCCAGCCGGCCCACTCCTCAAGCGAAATCCGCGACTGGTGAAGCACCGGCCCGTACACTAGCAAGATCCGCGGTACCACTGTCCATCATCCTCGCCGTTGACACATACACGCCACGTGATGGCCCAGCCGGCCCACTCCTCGAGCGAAATCTGCGACTGGTAAAGCACCGGCCCGCACACTAGCAGAATCCGCGGTACCACTGCCACGCGTCTCATCACTTACTCAAAATTATGCTCAAAACCATTTTTGTTCTCATTTTTTTTTAAAAATGATGCATGTCAAACAATACGCACGCACACCACAATCAACAACATAAAATGCTAAAGTTCTACGGTATAGACCCACCTGGGCAAAGCACATGCATGCACTACTTACTTGGCGTCCTACGCTCACTCGACGCACAGCTTCGCAAAAAAATGCTTCAACCTAAAACACAAACAATCACTTATCAATTTTTGCTTCAAAATTCACCAAATAAGCTAAAATAATATCCTTTAACTAAACCCATGAAATTTCAACCAAAACGAGTCGCTAATTCGGTTCGGCCGAAAATTAGCCTAAACTTCGGACGCGCATAACTTTTGCGTCCGTTAACGGAATCGAACGATTCAAATGGCTAAACGTCCCCTTAGGAACCCAGTTTAACATACTAAGACGGATTTTAAAACGGTAAGCCGCAGCTAGGTGGAACGAAACCGAATCTGCCCCTTTTTATTCAATTTCACATTTTTATTTTTCTTCAACCAAATCTCACTCAAAATTGGCTTTATGCATAAAAAACAGCCATTCCACTATCACACGTCACAATTCTATGAAAAACACTCACAAATTTGACTTGGACCAAAATTCGACATAAACTTCCGACGCGCATAACTTTTGCGTCGGATATCGGAATCGAACGATTCCAGCAGCCATACGTTCCTCTAACCACCTATTTTAACTCACTAAACCAGAATTTAAAACGATCAACCGTAGCCAGGCCAAAACGGCCAAAAACAGAACTGCCTCTACACAAAACAGTGATCCGATTTTGATTTCAATTTTAATTTAACAATTTCTGCATACAACTAGTCACATTTCATTCATACTTTTCGGCCAACCTCATCAGACATGAAAGGAGGCCGAGCACTAAGCTCGGCCAAAACAGGGAAACCGACAGGGCTCACCTTCGGTTTTCTTTCAATTCACGGCATTTCCCCCTTATCCATTCCAACATTGCGGCCAATTTCCCCGAAAACGAAAAGAGGCCAAGCACTAAGCTCGGCCAAAACGAAACAACACAGAACAGGGCAGAAAAGGGGAAAAGATTACCAAGGGTGTCGTTCTGAAATCGGTCAGAAGGAGAACAAGGCACAGCAGTGCGCCTAGTAACCGGCAGTTCTCCCACACTCACGCTCGTCGGTCGTCAATCGGGGCTCTGAGTTTTCTCTCCCTTGGTCGGGCTTCACACCTCTCGGGCGTTGATGAGCAGCAGCAGCCGAATGGCTTCCTCCTGAAGCCATTCGGCTGTCATATTTTTTTTTTTAAATCTAATTAATTAAATTACCAAAACGCTCTCACGTGTTTTTATCGTCCGTAACTTCGTTAAATTCTCGCCCTCCCGACTTTAAATTTCGAAAATCATTACTAAAACTAGATTTCGGGTTTTATAACTTAATTTACCCGAAACACCAACCAAGATTAAATTAAAAATTTCAGAAATTAGATTTAAAAATATAAAATTTTCTGGGTTATTACAGTAACACTTGCATCGGACCTTGTGGAGGCGCTTATTTGTATCAAAGATTGGATCGACGCCAAAACGAGATATCAACAACGAGATGATAAAATTTTTGACCAGTTTACGCAGTTGGATGTTGAAGACTAGATATTCTTTTTATTGAACTTCTTTGTAATTTGAAGTAATAGTTTTTACAAATTTGTAATTTTTTCTGAATTTGTAATTTTTTTTCAAATTATAATTTTTTTTATTAGTCAAAATTATTGTTAATGATATTTATCTGATATTTTTTATTGGATAATCTCAAATAATTTTTTTTATTAATACATTCAATAATATATCCCTTAAGATAACTAATTTTTAAATTAAATGAGTAAATATTATTGATATATAATAATTGTTAATACTTATTATAATTTTAAATGATTTTTTTTTTAATTTAATATAAGTTGAAAATATTTATATACGCTAGGCTCGTTAAGGCTCGTTAGGTTGGAGGAGGCGGCTCGAGGAGGCTCGGCTCGGCTCGACTCCGCTCGGTTCATTTAAATCGTGACTTGCGAGTCAGCTAGAGTTGATATTTTTCCAGGTTGGCTCGTTAGGCTCGAGGAGGCTCGCCTCGGCTCGATTCTACTCGGTTCATTTAAATCGTGACTTGCGAGTCAGCTAGAGTTGATATTTTTCCAGGTTGGCTCGTTAGGCTCGACTCGCTAATCTCGGTGAGTCGGACTGCTTTTGACTCAACTCTGTTGGTTCGTTTGTCATGTCTAATTGTGTACATTATCGATAGGACGACCTCATTCACTATTATCCTCATCTCCAACACTGTTCATGCCATGACTAGAGACAAGCCAAAGCAAAAACGTCAGGTCGAGGGAGTGGATTCTCGAGATAGGATTCTGACCACTCAACCAAAGGATAGGTTTACAACTGAAATCTTTAAAATAATTACAAAGTCAAACCCAAATAGCGAAATTGCAAGTAGATAGTGCAATAAAGTAAATACTTAATAAAGGTTCACCTAAGTGGTGGACACTTGAAACTAGATAAAGTCGTGAGGTTGACACTCAAACTCTTGGGTTTCATCATGTGTTAATTGATTTCCCAAGCATTCGACACTTCAAACTCTCGGTTTTAGTATCACACTATATCCAAAAGTATTGACACTTCCCTCGAAGTGTCCCCCTTAAATCGTCTGGTCCTTGCTGAAATGCACAAGCAGTGGAAGTGTCGACTGCTAGTCGATTCCAGTGAATGAGAGAGTTCGTGGAACTCATCTTTCCCCATAGTCTCTCGCCTCCAAACCACGATTATACTTACACACACTCCAAATATACGAACAATCCAAAAATACTTAAAGCTCATTAGTGTTACTCTAAACACTAACTCAAAAATCAAGAGGGAAATGGATTTACCCTTGAAGTTCATTGCCAAACCACAAAGACTTACACCTTGATTGCATGATCGGAGGTCGAACCTCTTTTTCTTCTTCTCCCTTTATGCGTGACTCACCCCCAATGTGTTGAGTTGTGGAGCCTAATTTAGGTTTGAGGGTATTTTAGTAATATTTTTCCTGTTATTTTGTAACCCTAAATTGTCTATTATATAAAAACATATTTATGCTATTGAAGATAGAGAGAGTGTGAGGCAAAAACTATTGTAACTCGTTCATTTGTTCTTAGTGAAATTCTATCAGCGGCCAGTGGACGTAGCTCTCACAACGAGAGTGAATCACTATAAATCTCTCCGTGTTATTTTTCTTTTTGTTTTCCGATCGTTCGTTACAGGTGGATTAGGGTATATAATCCTAACAATTGGTATCAGAGTTTTAGGTTGAAGTTGTTTCGAAAATCAGAATTTGATTTTCTCGAAGGTTTCGAATGAATCAGGTTTGTAATTTTTGGTGTGAGAAATTACAATTTTTGAAAAGAAAAAGAATTCTATTCTTTTTGGTTGCTTGCCGTGGAAATTAAAAAAAAAAGGAAATTTTGATTTTGGTTACTGTTCTTGATAGCAAGAACAGAGAGGTTCTCTTCTTCATTACGAAAAGGAACAAAAAAAAAGGTGGATTTTTTTGTTTTCTTCGCTGCGAAGAACAGAGAGAAGAAACAAATAGAGGTGCTCTGCTGCCGAGACGAAAAAAAAAGGGAGACCACCGTTCGATCTCCGTCATCATTGTCAGCAATTGCCGAACTGTCTTGTCGTTCAGCCATCGCCGATCTGATTGTGTTTCTTTGTTTTTCAGGGAGAAACAGAGATAAAAATATCTGTTTTTGTTTTGGATTATTCAGATTTGAGAAGTTGTTTGTGTGGAATTTTTGAGGTTTAAATTTTGATATTGGGTGATCGAAAATATTTGGGCAAAGTTAATGATTTAGAAAATTTTGCAGGATTTACTCTGATTTTAAAAGGGTGCGATTTGGATATTCTATTCTGAAAATAATTTAGGATACAAATTTGATTTTCAAATTTTTATTAAATATTTTGGATATCTATATTGTTAGGCGGATTTATTCAGAATATTTTTTGGGTAAAATTCTATTCCTTGATAAAAATGACAGGCGACGATAGTACAGGACACGGTATTGGAAAATTCGATGGGACAGATTTTGCGTTCTGGAGAATGCAAATTGAGGACTACTTGTACGGGAAAAAACTTCATCTTCCCCTGAGTGTGAAACCAGAGAAGATGGAAGACAGTGAATGGAATCTCCGTGACAGACAGGTTTTGGGAGTCGTCCGATTGACGCTAGCCAAAAATGTTGCTCACAACGTAGCGAAGGAGAAAACCACTGCGAGCCTGATGAAGGCTCTGTTTGATATGTACAAGAAACGCTCTGCGGATAATAAGGTATTTCTTGTGAAGAAGTTATTTAATCTGAAGATGATTGATGGTACTTCTGTTGCAGCGCATCTGAATGAATTTAATACTATTGTGAATCAATTGCTATCTGTGGATATTGATTTTGGGGATGAGGTTCGTGCCCTAATTTTGTTAGCATCTCTACCGAATAGCTGGAAACCTATTAGGGCTGCAGTTAGTAATTCAGTCGGAAGCCCAAAATTGGTATTCACTGATGTGAGGGATCGTATTCTTGCCGAGGAGGTTCGTAAAATTGATTCTGGTGAAACATCAAAAGGTTCAGCCCTGAATGTTGAAAACAGAGGCGAAGTCAATGATAGAAACTCCAACTGGGGTAGGGGCAGATCTAAGTCAAAGAATGGAAGAGGTCAGTCTAAGTCCTGGCGAACACTTGAGTGCTGGAATTGTGGCAAGCAGGGTCACATGAAAAAAGATAGTAGAGCACCGAAGAAGAACGGAAATGACAAAGGTGATGAAGCAAATGCGGTAACAGAAAACATCACTGATGCATTACTTCTTTCGGTTGACAGCCCGATAGACTCGTGGGTCTTTGATTCGGGAGCATCTTTTCACACCACCGCACATAAGGAATTAATGGAGAATTATGTAGCCAGAAATTATGGGAAGGTCTACCTTGCAGACGGTGAGCCATTGGATATTATCGGCATCGGTGACATCAAACTGAGGATGGCAAATGAGTCTGTTTCGAAGATCAGTAAAGTGAGACACGTGTCAGGGTTGATGCAAAATCTGATTTCAGTTGGACAGCTTGCTAGTGAAGGTCATCATGTCAGTTTCGGAAACAGTGATTGGAAGGTTACTAAAGGAGCGATGGTCGTCGCTCGAGGTCACAAAACAGGTACCTTATATATGACATCTACATGCAGAGACACAGTTGCTATTGTTGATAGCTCGAAGAACACATAATTGTGGCATTGCAGATTGGGCCACATGAGCAAGAAAGGAATGAAGCTTCTTGTCAAGAATGGTCAAATTCCGGAGCTAAAGTCTGTCGAGCATCAGTTATGTGAAAGCTGTATTTTTGGGAAACATAAACGTGTTAGTTTTCTAAAGGTTGGGAAGGAGCTGAAGAAGGAAAGACTGGAATTGGTACACACCGACGTGTGGGGACCTGCACCCGTTTCTTCTCTTGGTGGATCATCCTATTACGTGACGTTCATAGATGATTCAACAAGAAAGGTACGGGTTTACTTCATGAAAAATAAATTTGATGTGTTTAGTGTTTTCAGGAAGTGGAAGGCCTTGGTTGAGAATGAAACAAATCTGAAAGTAAAATGTTTGAGATCTGACAATGGAGGCGAGTACATCGATGCAGATTTCAAAAAGTATTGTGCTGTGAATGAGATCAAGATGGAAAAGACTATTCCTCGAACACCTCAAGAAAATGGAGCTGCTGAAAGGATGAATAGAACACTGAATGAACGTGCATGGAGCATGAGATTGCACGCTAGATTGCCTAAATATTTTTGGGCAGATGCAGTCAACACAGCAACCTACCTGATCAATAGAGGACCCTTCGTACCTCTAGATTTCAAACTTCTAGAAGACGTCTGGAGCGGTAAAAAGGTAAATTTTTCTTTTTTGAAAGTGTTTGGTTACTTATCTTATATTCATATTGATGATTCTGATAGAACCAAACTTGATCTGAAATCTAAGAAATGTTTTCTTACTGGTTATGGTGACGCCGAGTTTGGATATCGTTTCTGGGATAATCAAAATCGGAAGATCATTCGCAGCAGGAATGTCATCTTCAATGAATATGTCCTTTCCAAAGATGTTGTTGGCAAGACTTCCGACAGTGGGAGTTCTGTTTTGAAAGAGTCTACTGTGGTCAACTTGAAAGATTTTTCAGCTGATAATGCTCCGACTGTCAAAGAAGATCAGAGTGTTATTGAAGAAAATGTTGATGAAAATGTGACTCCAGAGGTAAATCCGCAAACGCCAATAGCAGAACTGAGAAGATCATCCAGAGTCAGCAAACCAGTCCATAGATGGTCTCCGTCTCTTAATTACATCCTGCTGACCGACAGGGGAGAACCGGGATCTTATGAGGAAGCATCACAATCTGATGATTCGATTAAGTGGGAGGCAGCCATGAAAGATGAGATGGACTCGTTGAAATTAAATAAAACTTAGCAATTGGTTGAGTTGCCGAAGAGTAAGAAAGCACTGCAAAACAAGTGGGTTTATCGAATTAAAGAAGAACATGATGGGAGCAAGCGGTACAAGGCTAGAATGGTTGTCAAAGGTTTCCAACAGAAGGAAGGTATTGACTATACCGAGATTTTCTCACTAGCGGTGAAGCTGATGACGATCAGAACTGTCCTGAGTTTAGTTGTGAAAGAATACCTTCATCTTCAGCAGATGGTCGTGAAAACTGCATTTCTTCACGGTAACTTAGACGAAGAGATCTATATGAAACAACCACAGGACTTCGAGATGAAAGGAAAGCAGGAGGTTGTGTGTAAGCTTCAGAAGAGCTTGTATGGCTTGAAACAGGCTCCAAGGCAATGGTACGGGAGGTTTGATAGCTTCATGAAGAGTAACAATTTTGTGAGATGTGAAGCCGATCACTGCTGCTACATCAAAAGGTTTGATAACTCTTATATTATTCTGCTCCTTTACGTTGATGATATGTTAATTGCTGGAGCAAGCTTGCATGAGATTGACAGGCTGAAGAGGAAGTTATTTGAGGAGTTTGTGATGAAGGATTTGGGAGCTGCAAAACAAATCCTTGGGATGAGGATCTTCAGGGATAAGGAGGTTCTCAAACTCTCACAAGAAGAGTACGTAAAGAAGGTTCTTAACAGGTTCAAGATGCACGATGCTAAGTCTGTCACTACACCGTTGGCTAGTCATTTCAGATTATCCAAAGATCAGTTGCCCTCGACCGATGAAGAGAAAGACTACATGACTACTGTTCCATATGCCTCTGCTGTTGGTAGTCTTATGTACGCGATGGTTTGCACATGACCAGACATTGCACATGCAATGAGAGTTGTCAGTAAGTTTATGAGTAATCTAGGAAGAAAACATTGGGAAGCCGTAAAATAGATCTTGCGATATTTGAAAGGAAGTTCGGATTTCGCTTTATGTTTTCGAAAGTCTGATTTGGGCTTGGATGGATATGTTGATGCTGATAATGGTGGTGATATTGACAGTAGTAAAAGTAGAACTGGGTATGTCTACACCTTGGGTGGCACCGCAATCAGTTGGGTCTCGAGGCTTCAAGATATAGTTGCTCTTTCTAGTTGTGAAGCAAAGTATATTGCAGTGACAGAAGCCGCAAAGGAGATGATGTAGTTGCAGCCTTTTTTACACGAGTTAGGTCAAAACTACGATGAGAGTATATTGCATTGTGACAGCCAAAGTGCCATCCATTTGGCAAAGAATCCAGTTTATCATGGCAGGACAAAGCATATACAAGTGCGTTATCACTTCATCAGATCTGCCTTAGAAGGTAGAGTTTTGACACTTGAGAAGATACCAGGGAGTCAGAATCCAGCTAACATGTTAACGAAAGCTGTGACGAGTGAGAAACTGAAGTTGTGCGCAACTTCAGTCGGACTTCTTGGATGAGATATGAGAATGAAGCCGCTGCAGATAGAGAGATGATGAGATTAGTCTCCAAGTGAGAGATTGTTGAGTTGTGGAGCCTAATTTAGGTTTGAGGGTATTTTAGTAATATTTTCCTTGTTATTTTGTAATCCTAAATTGTCTATTATATAAAGACATATTTAGGCTATTAGAGATAGAGAAAGTGTGAGGCAAAACTATTGTAACTCGTTCCTTTGTTCTTAATGAAATCTGTCAGCGGCTAGTGGACGCAGCTCTCACAACGAGAGTGAACCACTATAAATCTCTCCGTGTTATTTTTCTTTTCGCTTTCCGATCGTTCGTTACAGGTGGATTAGGGCGTCTAATCCTAACACAATGAAAGGGGGAATATGGTTTCCACCCTATACCAAAAGAAAAAAAAATCATTTCCTTAATCCTTTTTCTTTAAATCCTTTAATTACAATTTATATAAAACATAAATCTACTCTATTCTCATCCTTCAAAATTCCAAACATACCCAAAATTATTTATTTAAAATTTACCACAAGGTAATTTCTCAAATTACCAATTTTACCTAAAATTTTGAAAAAAATACAAAGTGGACATAAAAGACAAAACGAGTCAATCTCATAACACGTAGTCAGTCAATAATGCAAAAGTTGATAAGTGAAATTTAACTAATTACAAAAATACTAGTTTTTACATTTAACATCAAGCTTCACTTGTCACCATAAACATGACACTCAATGAGTTTATTGTGGTAACTTCCTTTACCATCTATACTTCCACATTCATGTTGTGACTCTAAGTCAAGCTTCACATATCTTTTGTCGTTCATGCTATTAACCATCGTAAGTACATTTGCATCTAAACTCAAAGTCTTTAACCCATTATTTAGTCCAAAACGTGAGTCACAATATTGCAGTGTCTTCTTAGTAATACGTATTTGTCCTAACATATCGATGATCTTAAATAATGACATTTAATCAATATCACAATTATCAACATTTCTTGTTGTCCACCCACATATTGTAGTATCTGTTTTTTCACGAAAGTCCTTCAATAGTTGTTTTCTATTGAAACTTTGTCCATAACCAAAATGCTTCAAAACACCTAACATAAATCTAATAAAAATAATTGTAGTTTACCTAATATATTTTCTTGGAGTTCATTTGGAATTTACAAAATTAGTTTAGACTTGATAGAAACATTGTATCTAACATGGAAGTTCAATATGCATTACTGTATTCTCAAATTAGTGTACTCAATGATGCTCAATTCTTTATTTTCTTTGGTTGAGAGATTTTTGTCACGTACATAGAACTTGTCTATGACGCAGTCTGAGTCTGATGTTGCATGAGGTAAACGAAGTTGTGTGACACTAGCATTGGTTGTGGTGTTGCCATCTTTGTAGGCTATATATTTGAAAGAAAGAAATGTGCTAGCTATGTTATTTACTCCTAAAGATGAATATAAAGCCCAATTCAATTCGCATTTGAAAGGGATATTCTAGCAATATCTATTGTCATAGGCACAACCTGACTTTTCCCTACCTTGAAGAGTCTTTGATGGTGTCCATTGTGCACGTTGTAAGGGTCCTTGGCACATGGAAGATAATTTAAGAATCTTTCTAGATTCAGTTTTTTTTTTTCTTAATGAACTGTGTGAATCATCTTTCTTATTGAATTATTCCTCCAAAGACAAGACATATAATGCTTGTCGCATTTTTGTTATATAAAAAATACTTCTTCTCCGGTAATTTTCTTAGACATTTAATTTTTCCAAGAATTTGATAATGAACAATAGAGTTACTTTATTTGAAGAAGTCTAAAGCAAATAATATCTTGCAAATAGCTTTTTTAGGGTAAAAACCAACTTCAACCCTAAAATATGAGTTTTTTTTAAATAATCCCTTAAACTAAAACCTCTAACGACTAAAGTCTTAAACTATAAAAAATTTAATAAATCAAACCCTGGCAGGGGGCCGATGACCCTCCGATCAGGTGATCACCCCCGCTTTGAAAATACATCCGGGGGGGATCTAAAATGGAAGCCTCAGTTATGAATTTTTACCCAAAATGAGAGCCGATCATAAATAATTAGCCCCCTGTTTTGTTCACGCAGAAACAGGGGTCGATGTGGGGGGTGGAGATCCTCTAACTTGAAAACAGGTGGCTGTTTTTTGGCTCCAACTACCAATTTTTGTCCATTATTGTCACATGTTGGACATTAATTCACGGCCCCTCATTTTTGTCCATTATTGTCACAGGTTAGATAGTAATTAAAATAACAGGGGACCATGTCAGGAAAATGACCTCCCGTTTTTAATTATTTTTCTAAAAAATGGGGAGCCGTTCTCGAGAACGGGGGACCGATCTCTAACCTTATATAAGAAGACAGTCCTCCATTCTCACCTCTCGCATGCAAAAAGTTCTAAAACCTCTACACTTTTTGCTTTCTCCTGCGAATTAACTCATTTTATTAGCGATGTGAAATGGATTCTCATTCAAGTAGATCTATTGAGGTAGACGAGACAACAATATATGATGCCGATATGGACTGGTATTTGGACGCAACGCCCATATACGATGATCTTCGAGAATTTGATCATTTAAAAGACAATAAAGAAATAAAGGTGTATTCGATCTCGAAAACTCTGGACGATGAGTTTCAAGCACCGGTTAACTCGGAAGATGATGAGGCGAAAAACATACCCGTTGTCAGGACCCGATCCAGACCACTGGGTTGAGCCCCTACTGGGCTTTATAGAAGGATTCCCAAGGTGAGGAACAAAGATCTCCAAACTCACTTGCATGGGTCTAGTTGTATTTTTAGTGAATTCTATTATTTAACCTGGTATCCTAAATTAAGATATTTTCAACAAGATATCTATATTATACTTTCAAATATTATATTAGAGTTCACAATGTATGGAAGCTATTGCAGAGTTATAGGTCACCACACGTGACCATTCAAAAAAGGGATTTATACGAAAACTAAACTCGGTCCCAATTATAAAAGAAAATCATCTACCTCAATGGTTATGTCTATGCCTCTTTGTCGTCTTTATATTGCCTTCGCTTTACTGTCTTAGTGAACGTTCTTGATATTTGAAAAAATACAGATTATTCACATAATAAGCTTTCAGCCCTATAAATAAGCGTAGCAGTTAGAATAGCTAACTCAGACTTTATCCATACTATCTAGGATCATTCTCCATCTTCTACCTAACATTGATTCTTTTTTAAATTCATTTAAAATTAAGTTATGCTTTGAAATCCATGCCATTTCTAAAATATATGCATGCTCGTATTAGTCTTTTTAAAATAAAACATTCCATGATCATTTCAAATCATTATCAACGTATAATTAAATCCAATGCAATTATAATACATTTGCATAATTTAAAATTGTCTTTTCAATCAAATTTCTAAAAGTAGCTTTTAACATATATTTGTAAATGTCAAAATGCAACACGCTCTAAACTGACCACATATGACCATTACACATCTCTACAAGTTCCCGGGCTATTTCCTATAAGGTTGTAGAATCTCTCTAGAGATTTAGAGATTTTCAACACAATGTGAACATTAAGTTAATCTCCTACTCAGTTTCATAGTCATAATCATCGCACACAAAGAGACAACTCTAGTCCATTGAATTCCTATGTTACCAAGACTTTCAATTTCCTTCTTTCTAAAATGTATGCTTTAAAACATTTATAAAGTCAATGTTATACATGTTTAAAATAACGCAACTCACCCATATAATTGATATTTAAAACCAATATATCCAATTTAACGTAAAACTTCGTTTTAAAATACTACGTTTTAATATTTCAATAAAAATCAGAAATATACTATTTTTACAATTCACTATTCAATTTACATAAAAAATGATATCAATTAATCACTTCAATATATTCAATCTCAATCAATCACAATAAATTTCTCAAACTAATGAGAACTAAGACAGAAATTAATTTTAACTCCACTTAATACTGTGATAAATAATTTAACTATTCTAAACGATAGGTTTACTTATCGTATATTGGTTCCTTCACCTTACACGAATTTTTCCACCAAATCTATCGATTTTTACGCCAAAATACTCCTGTCACCAAGATGAACATTTTTCTCTAGAGGATTAACTTCTAAATTTCCACTTTTCTTCTCCTTTTTCTTCCTCTCTTTTCTTTTTTTTTTCTCTTTCTCTTTTTCTTCTCTGCTTCTTTCTTTTTGGTTTTCCCCACATACACCCATAATCTTCACCACTTTATCATCTTTTAGAAAACTTCCCAAGGTTAATTTACCATTTAATCTACCATATCCCTTCCAAAAGACTAATTTACCCTCTTGTCATGGTTAATTACCAAATAACTATGATTAATAAATCTTTAATCACAATTAATTTTAATCTAAACCAATTAGATTAATTATAATCTAATTTACTCAATTTATACAAATTAAAATATGAAAAATTATATTAGATTTTTTTACACCTCTCACAACGTATATTTATATATTTTTCACATATATAAATACTCTGTAACACCTTGAGAAAACCCCACGTTCCCGGTGCGCTACAGTACGTCTATACACTATGTCATACACTAAAACTTGACACAACTCACTCAGTTTAATACCACTCTCGTTTTCAAATCATTTTGAAAAGAACATTTGTGAGTATGAAAAAAAAATTTCGACTCGATTCGAAAACAACTCGCGTCCCGAATAGGGAACACAAAGTCCTCAACATCAAAACTACGCAGTGGAAAAGAAAACCATATAAAACAATTTAAGATAAAACGGTAAAACTTGAAATCCTAGGAAAGAATCCAACGCACCCCTCGAACTACACAATCCAGTGCCGCGCACTCACGTCCCCACTACGACACCCCGCGCGCACCCTCGCGGTGCCGCATGTGCCAACTCAACGTCACTGTGTCTCGCGCACGCTCACAGAGCCGCGTGCTCCACGCACCCTGCCGCTATACAGCACGTCCGCGCGCACGCCCTCACCCGGAGCCGCATGACCCGTGAGTACCCGCAGGGCCGCGTGCCCCGTGCACCTGCGATCACGCCGCACTCCCACACTCATTTACACTTCTTTAGCATTCATTGTACATATCCTTTCGACTCCCAACCCCTCTCCCGAAATTTCGGCAGAGGAACGCCTAAAAACTGGCCATCCTAAAAATTTAAAACCCTGCACACAATTCACCAAAGACTAACAATATTTATCTATCTATCATCCAGAGAAATCACCATAACAAAATCAGAGTATGAAGACAACGAAAATCCATCAAATGCAAACGAAGAAAATTCACAGTATAGAGCAATTCCAAGCTTCTACATGTAAAATATATGCGTACGTCGCCAAAATCACTCGCACTCCATATACATCTATACACTGACACATATACAACTCATCTCATCGACTGTACATAATCACCACAAAAGAAAAATACCCGCAAACAAACCAGACCACCACCTACCATCTCCATGGGTAGGGTCGCCCTAACAAAATTCGTCATCCGGTACCTCGGTCGCACGCCGCCAACCATCCTATGCCTCAGGACTAGGCTCTCGAGGTTCACCAGCAAGGTCGTCAGCACCTACACCACAGAACACACAACATAAGCCTAACGCTCAGTAAGTACTGCGATATGAAAGTAAAAGCCGACAATGTAATCCTATCACATGCACTCTCTACACTCACACTCATGTTGTCACATCTGTGACGCGCAGTGCAGCCGCACCAGGGAAAGGAGGAACCTCACGCCACCCTACACCCTGCCACGTCGCCACCGTCTCGGACTCCCCAGTAACGAGGCCCACAAGCTACACACACGCATCACCACACGGCAACCACATCAGGGTAAGGGTGTATCTCGCGCCACACTACACCCTGACACGTCGCCCCCATCCCAGCCTCCCCAGTACAGGGCCACAGTTGCCACACGCACACGTTTCACGACAGCCCAGCCGGCCCACTCCTCGAGCGGAATCCGTGACTCGTGTTGCACCGGCCCACACACTAGTAGGATCCGCGGTACCACTGCCCATCACCCTCATCGTCAACACATTCACGCCGCATGACGGCCCAGCCGGCCCACTCCTCGAGCAGAATCCGAGACTGGTGAAGCACCAGCCCGCACACTAGCAGGATCCGCGGTACTACCGCCACACGTCTCACCACATACTTAAAACATGCTCAAAACCATTTTCGTTCACGTTTTTAAAAAATGATGCATGACAACACACCACAATCAATCACATAAACCCTAAAGTTCTACAGTGTAGGCCCGTTTGGGCAAAACGCATGCATGCACTACTTACTTGGCGTCCTAAGCTCGCTCGACGCACAGTTTCGCCAAAAAGTGTCTCAACCTAAAACACAAATAATCACCCATCAATCTTCGTCTCAAAATTCTCCAAATAAGCTAGAATAATATTTCTTAACTAAATCTATGAAGTTCTAGTTAAAACGGGCCACCAAAATGGATTCGTCCAAAAACAAGCCTAAAGTTCTGACGCGCATAATTTTTGCGTCCGTCAACGGAATTGAACGATTCAAGTGGCTAAACGTCCCCTCAGGAACCTAATTTAACCTTCAAAGACATATTTTAAAACGGTAAACCGCAGACAGGCAAAAAATGCTAAAAACCAAATCTGCCATTTTTTATCCAATTTCACATTTTCACTTCTCTTCAACCAAAACTCACTCGCAACTAGTTTTACGCATACAAAACGGCTATGTTACTATCACACGTCGAAATTCTATGAAAAACGCTCGCTAATTTGAGTCGGACCAAAATCCGCCATAAACTTCCGACGTGCATAACTTTTGCGTTGGATTTCAGAATCGAACGATTTCAGCGGCCATACGTTCCTTTAACCACCTACTTTAACCCACTAAAACAGGATTTAAAACAATCAACCAAACGTAGGCCGAAATGGCCAAAAACAAAAGCTGCCCCAAAATAAAAAAAATCTGATTCTTGGTTTCAATTCGAATTTTACAATTCCTATACATAACTAGTCACATTCCACTTATACATTCTGGCCAAGCTTGCCGGAATTGAAAGGATGCCGAGCACCAAGCTCGGCCAAAACAGGGAAACCGACAGGGCTCACCTTCGGTTTCCCCCCTTCAATTCACAGCACCTCCCCCCTCAACATTGCGGCCAATTTCACAGAAGGGAGGGAAGCCGAGCCTTACTCTCGGCCAAACCGGACAGGACAGCAGAGGGAAGGAGAGAGAGACTTACCGAGCAATGTTCGTTCTGCACACAACGGGAGAAGCAGAAGGACTCCAGTAAGGCGCCCAAATTGTCGGTGTCAGAATTGGTCGGAAACCCGCCCTTCACGATAGCCGGCAGAAACACTCGGCTCTCACTTCGGGAACTCGAGCTGCTGAAACCGAACGGCTTCGATTCGTTGGAATAGCAGCACTTGCTCGCAACTCACCTCTCACACTCGCGCTCGTTGGCCGTTGATCGCAGCTCCGACTCCGGCACACGATCGCTTTTGCTCCCCGGTTGTCTTCTCTCAGCACTCGGGTGCACTGCGGTAACAGCCGAATGGCTTCTTCCTGAAGCCATTCGGGTGTTGTATATATATATATATTTTTAAATCAAACAAATAACAATTTACCTAGACGCCCTCACGTGTTTTTATCGTCCGTAATTTCGTTGAATTCTCAACTTCCTGACTTTAAATTCTGAAAACCATCACAAAAGCAAACTCCGAGTTTTATAATTTAATTTCCCGTTAAAACATTTTCTGAAACTCCACTAAACTTAAATTAAAAGTTTCAGGAATAAAATTTAAAAATAAAAAATTTTCGGGTTATTACATACTCATTATTACATCATTGACAAAAAATGTAATAAAAGTTCGAACCATTATACCGGTAAGTGAAGAAATTTTTATGAGTTATTTTTTTTGTAAAAATATAGTTCTTTAAAAGAAATTAGAGATGAAATAGTCAAATATGTTTTGCAAAATGGTTATGGAATCAAATTCACTAAAAGTGAATCTCGACAACTTACGCCAGTTTGTGAAGACGGATGTGAGTGGCCACTGCATGCTTCGAAGATGCAAAATGAGCTTATATTCTAAATAAAGAGTTATATTGATTCTTACAACTGTGCAAGAAAAATTGTAGAATCGACATGCTATTAAAAAATGAGAGGCAAATCATTTTTTGTATAGGTTTAAAAGTCAACCTACAAAATTTCTTCCACTATCGAGATAATGAAGAAAGATTTGAATGTTAACATCACACCAAGTCTTCCCAGAAGAGCAAGAAGTGAAACTTGAAAACTTAACGAAGGGAAGAGCGATGAGCAATACAAGCTACTATGGTCGTATGTAAGGGAAATATTTATATCAAATTTGGATAGCACAGTGCGCCTACATACTTACTTGGTGGGCTCTTGCGCTAATGAAACGTGTGTATTCGAAAGAATATACAGGTGTATGGCTACTTGCTAGACAGGTTTGCTACAATTTTGTACACATATTATCTGTTTGGATGATTATCATCTGAAGGACTCGTTGTGCTTTTTATATTATTTTATGTTGACTGTTGTTCTTTCAAATATCAGAGATTGTTGTATGCAGTGCATGATGAATTACCGTTAGCCGAACACCACTACTGCTTCCGACATATGTACGCAAAGTTCAAAAACAAAATTCGGGGTAGAGTATATACAGAGATATCATGTGGAACGCGGCTAGGTCAACCACACATTTTTATTTCGAGATGGAAATACAGAAACTACATCAGATCAACCCGGATGCCCAAGCAGCTCTTCGAGATGTAGAGTCTAGATATTGGGCTAGCCATGCATTTTTTTTTATTCCTAAGTATGAAATGAGATTGAATAATTTATACAAATCATTCAATGCAGTTTTATTACCTGTAAGGAACAAGACGATTCTAACCATGTTCAAAATGATTTGAAAGTGCTTGATGACTCGTATTGTAAAAAAACATGAGAAGTTGGCCTCGTCAACAGACCTCCTGTGTCTTCAGATAAGGAAAATGCTTGCGAAACTAGAACATGCATCTCGAAAATGGAGTACTATGTTTGCAGGAGCTGCACGATTTGAGGCCGATAACGGCAACGAACAATATGTTGCCGATATGAATGCAGGTGTGTGCATTTGTTATAGGTGGGGAGCTTACTTGATTTCTGTGTATCCATTCCATTCCCTACATTCATTTCCTAAAACTAGCACCGAAAATTTTCGTTCATCAATACTATCACCAAGCGACATATCTGAATATGTACTCAAACTTCATTCCTCACATTAGTGGCCAACACATGTGGCCGCCCGTAGAAAATACAAATGAAATCCTTCCGCCTAAGAGAATATGCCAACCTGGTAGGCCGAATAAGAAAAAAGTGTACGATGTCGATGAGCCGTCGAGTTCGAATATACTAGGAAGAACTCAACGATGTCGTGTCATATATGTCAGCGTCAGAGACATAATAATCGCACTTGCCCTGATGAAGGATTTACTTTAAGCGCTGCTGCCACTTCTGTTTCGCAAGACACAGTTATGAGTTTCCACACATTTGACGAGATGCAAGTACATTTCAATTTATTTTTCTCATAAATACACTTTAATTATTTTCTAATATAGTTTTCATAATGTGTAGGAATCTTTTACACACGGCTAAGGACAAAGAAATGTATGACTATATTCGAGCGGTAATTTATGTATTTATTATAATGAGTAATTATATATTTATTGTAATTTGTAATTTATGGATTTATTATAATATATATAATGCATATATTATAATGTGTAATTTAGGGAAATAAAGTTTAAAAAAATGAGCAGAATTCCTTTGTTTTATGACTTCTTTATAGCTCTTTTCAAATTATTTTTGCATATCTAAATCACAATTTTAAAATCACCAACCAGTTTCACATATAACATAAACTTAATTACATCAATTACAAACTATATTACAAAACTAAATTACAAAACGGAATTACAAACATAAAGTAAAGTACATAATCGAGCTAAATTCACAGCGGTGGGGGATGGTCGTCAGCGACTTCCAACCAATACATGATGATTCGCCTTGTATCGCTCTGTTACTGCATCATACCTCTAAGGTACTTCATAACTTTTCTATGGGACTCCATTTGTCTCACTTCGAGCTGATCGATTCTACTTGCGAGAGACTCCATGTCCGTCATACTAGCTCTCTAGGAGGACGATGTCCGCATGAGGGCGTCTTCCATATGAACATCCTTAGAGGTGGAGGCCTCAGCATCTCCCTTGAACATGCAAGTCCCACTTTGACTAGGCTCATTCAAGTTAAATGAAGTCTATCAAATATATCCCTGGGTCTCGGTGCTTTCCTCTGCTCTCCCATCTGTAGCTGAATCCCAGCTCGTTCAAAGATCTTCTAAATCAATGGGACGTACGAGAACTTCTTGTACCAATCTCGTTCATGTGACTTAAAATCACGAAGTTCAGGTCGAACATTTTGTCATTGTAGAGCTTCTCCATCACATAGAGATCCATCCACCTCACTAGATCTCTATGACTATCCCGAGGTAGAATGGTGTATGTTATTAAATTGTGAATAACTCAAGCTTTGAGGTTCAACTCCTTGGATCTTGGCTTCATGAACCGACGGTATTGGAATTGCAGTGAATTTTCTTGAGGAACTCTAGTCCCTCTACCGATTTGAAAAACTCATAGTCTTGATGGACGTGGTAGTATCTGTCTACATCCATCAATTCTCTGGTAAACTCAAGCACTTCAATAACCGTGTTTGGAGTTATGAGGATCTCTGTACCCAGAATGTACATCTTCAACCACCTAAATCTCCCGGTAGAGGCAAAGTCGCATAAAATAAGCGAACAATTCTGTCGCAGTTATCGCCCGTTATTTTGTACACTCCGCGCAAGACGATTTTGTCAAACATCTCCTGGATCCCTAAAGACTTTCAACCTTTAAACTTGATAGTTTTTGGATGAATAATCGAGCGACTCGACATACCCAGCTCAAACCACTTTGACACGTCTAGTTTCGAAATTCAATCAACAAATGCGCAATTGGCAGTCACGGCGCTTCACCCGGAGCACCTTATGACAACGGTGCTCAGTTTGTCGGATCCCCTAGTGACATCGATGGGCGATTTGGCAGAGCATATTCAGTCGGGTCACCTTGTGACAGACATATTAATGACAGGGCAACCTTTCGTTTAAATATCAATTTGGGGGCCATTTCTAGGGATTTTGGCGATTTTAGTTGATTTTGGAATTTAAAGATATGGACGATTTATGCCTCAGATTTGTGAGATTTTCATATACTAATTGCATGAAATAGTTAGTATCAGAAAAATCAATAGGGTGGAGGCGTGAAATGATCAAATGTACGTGATAGTTTTGAAGGGCAATTTTAAAAATGATGGGCCGACTCCGTAAAATAGCTCCCAATTTTCAAGTCACGTGCAATGTACGTGAACATGGGGTCTTCACCCGTCACATCAACCCCCCGTTTATACATGGACAAAAAAGGTGTAACACCACGAGAAACCCCGCGTTCCCGGTGCGCTACAGTACATCTACACACTACACACATACTAACACTTGACATAACTCACTCAATTTAATACCTCTTTCGTTTTCAAATCATTCTCAAAAGAACATTTGTGAGTATGAAAAAAAAAATTTTGACTCGATTCGAAAACAACTCGCGTCCCGAAAAAGGAACACGAAATCTTTAGTATAAAAATACGCAGCGGAAAGAATCCAACGCACCCCTCGAACTACGCAATCCGGTACCGCGCACTCACGTCCCCACTCTGACACCCCGCACGCACTCTCGCAGTGCCGCACGTGCCATCTCCACGTCACTGTGTCTCGCGCACGCTCACAGCGCCGCGTGCCCCACGCACCCTGCCACTGTACAGCACGTCCGCGTGCACGAGCTCACCCGGCGCCGCACGACCCGTGAGCACCCGCAGGGCCGCGTGCGCTGCGCACCTGCGATCACGCCGCACTCCCACACTCATCTACCCTCCTCTAGTATTCACTATTCACATCTCAACCCATTCCATATCCCCTCGACTCCCAACCTCTCTCCCGAAATTTCAGCAGAGTAACGGCTAAAAACTGATTATTCCAAAATTTTAAAAACCCTGCACACAGCTCACCAAACTAACAGTGTCTATCTATCCATCATCCAGAGAAATCACCATAATCAAATCAAAGTATTAAGACAACGAAAATCTATCAAATACAAATGAAGAAAGTCCCTAGTACAGAGTAATATCATACTCTAACAAGAAAAATATCTGCGTACGTCACCAAAATCACACGCACTCCATATACCTATACACTGACACATATACACCTCATCTCATCGACTGTACGTAATCATCACAAAAGAAGAAAACCTCCAAAACCAACCATATCACAACCTACCAGCTCCGCGGGTCGGGTCGCCCTAACAAAAATCCGCCATCCGGTGCTGCGGTCGCACGCCGCCAACCATCCTACGCCTCTGGACTAGGCACTCGAGGCTCACCAGCAGTATCGTCAGCACCTACACCACAGAACACACAACATAAGCCTAACGCTCAGTAAGTAGTGCGATATGAAAGTAAAAGCTGACAATGCAATCCTAGCACATGCAGTCTCTACATTCACACTCATGTTGTCACATCTGCGACGCGTAGTGCAGCCGCACCAGGGTAAGGAGGAACCTCACGCCACCCTACACCCTGACACGTCGCCACCGTCCCGGACTCCCCAGCAACAAGGCCCACAAGCTACACACACGCATCACCACACGGCAACCACATAAGGGTAAGGGTGTACCTCGCGCCACTCTACACCCTGACACGTCGCCCCCATCCCAGCCTCCCCAGCAAAGGGCCACAGTTGCCACACACATACGTTTCGCGACAATCCAGCCGGCTCAACCCTCGAGTAGGATCCGCGACTGGTGTTGCACAGGCCCACAAACTAGTAGGATCCACGGTATCATTACCCATATCCTCACCATCAATACATTCACGCCGCACGACGGCCCAGCCGACCCACCCCTGAAGTAGGATCCGCGACTGGTGAAGCACCGGCCCGCACACTAGCGGGATCCGCGGTACCACCGCCACACGTCTCACCTCATACATCAAAACATGCTAAAAAAATCATTTGCTTTCACGTTTTTAAAAAATATGATGCATGTCAAACAATACACACGCACACCACAATCAATCACATAAATCCTAAAGTTCTACAGTGTAGGCTCACTTGGGCAAAACACATGCATATACTACTTACCTAGCGTCCTAAGCTCGCTCGATCCACAGCTTCGCCAAATAGTGTCTCAACCTAAAACACAACAAATCTCTCATCAGTATTTATCTCAAAATTCACTAAATAGCTAAAAATAACCTTTCTTAACTACACTCATGAAATTCCAACTAAAACGGTCCATTGGTTTGATTTGGCCGAAAACCAGCCCAAAGTTTGGACGGCATAACTTTTGCGTCTGCTAACGGAATCGAATGATTCAATTGGCTAAACGTCCCCTTAGGAACCTAGTTTAACATACTAAGACGGATTTTAAAACAGTAAGCCGCAGACAGACGAAAAATGCCAAAAACTGAATCTGCCATTTTTTTATAGAATTTCAACCTTTGTTTTTCTCCAACCAAAACTCACTCGATTCAGTTTTTACGCACCAAAGCAGACATGCCACTGTCACACGTCGAAATTCCACGAAAAATGGTCACAAATTTGACTTGGACCAAAATGCGGCCTAAACTTCCGACGCGCATAACTTTTGTGTCGTATATCAGAATCGAGCGATTCCAGCGGCCACACGTTCCTCTAACAACCTATTTTTAACCCACAAAACAGAATTTAAAATGATCAACCTAAGCCTAGCCAAAATAGTCAAAAACAGAATCTATTTTTATACGAAAAGTAGCCAAAATTCATCTTTGATCCAAATCTCGCAAATTCTTTCACCAAACAATCACATTTTGATCTGCCAATGCACACATCAACAATTTGGAGAGTTCCTACTCAGAAGACAGCATGGCAACACCAACAAACTTCACGGTTTTCTCCCCAAAAATCGAGAATTTCCAATCGGTCCATTGAACCAGGCACCGCCTCCCTCATTCCTTCTAATTTTGTCCCCTACTCCCTTGAAATGTAGAGGGTAACACGATCCCACACTCGGCCATCAGAACAGGACAAAAATTGAAGGGAAACTCCCTGTTTCCGGTCAAATTTTGTCGCGGAAGAGCCGAGCCACACACTAGCTCCAGCGCCCGCACATATTACACCCTAATGCTCCGACGACCGAGTCCTACTGTCGGGAAAAATCCAAGAACAACCGAGGCCCCCGCGCTCGGTCGACAGAACAAACGAAAACAGGGGAGAACTCACCTTCGATTTTCTCAGCGCAGAAAGGCAAGGTAGCTCCTCACTTCAGCCCACCGGAGTACCCTGAGCACCGGCATCTTTTCCTCGGCGGTCGATCGTCGGCGATTGCTCCTCCTCGACCTCTCTCTCGCTCTCGCTCTCGGCCGTGCGACACTCGGTGGAATGGCTTCCACCTGAAGCCATTCCACCACATATCCCTTTTTTTTTTTAATAAAATTACAAATTACAAAACTGCCCTCACGTGTTTTAATCTTCCGTGATTTTCGTTAATTTTCCGACCTCCCGACTTTAAATTCCAAAAACCATCGCAAAAGTAGGCTCTGAGTCTTACATTTTAAATATTTCCTGTTGAAACATTTCTCAAAACTCCGACCGGGATTAAACTAAAAATTTCAGAAATTAAATATTAAAATTCGAAATTTCTGGGTTATTACAAAAAGAGGACTAGTTATTTATGATTGGCCCTCCGTTTTGGGCAAAAATTCATAACGAAAGATCGGCCTCTCATTTTAGGCGTATTTTCGAAACGGGAGGTGATTGGGGGTCATCATCCTTCCATTAATTTGTTAGGATTTTTATAATTTAAAGTTTTAGTCGTTAAGAATTTAATTTAAAAAGTTGTTTAAAAAAAACTCATAACTTTGTAACCTCGTCGATTAGGGTTAAATTAATTTTTACTCCTTTTTTTAATTCCCATGTGACTACTGTAGAAGTGCTTTGCAAATGAAATAATAATTTTTTTATATACTTCGAGGAACGCACCATTGCAAGCATGTTTGCACAGTTGCATTAGGTGCATAAAGAAGGTGTGTCCCAATGGCCTGGGCAATTAGGTTGAAGAAACCACCTTTGTCTTCCCAGGTAAGAGTTGATGGAAAAGTTGCTCAATAAGATTTCACTTCTGATTATGAGCACGGGAAGCGTGTTGTGATCAACTCCTACGTAAATGGATGGGCATATATTGGCTGTGCAGCGTGTGATGGACGTGAGATCAATCTGTGAAGGGTGAGAACGAAACTTCTGTTGTTGAAAATCATTTCGTTATTTGACGGTTGGTATGTTTGACGCTAACAAAATTTGCGACAAAAGATTAACATTTTTAACCTTTGATCTTTTTGGTGATTCATGATGAATACAGATCGGGAGATAATTTTGAATGGAAATGGAGTTTGCTTACCATTTATTAAACTTTGTCGTTTCTTAGGATTTCTTTTTCCTCTTTGATTATTTTGTTTTTAGGTTTGCTGCGGCATTGAAAGATTGAATGTGATCTCAATGGACGCCCCAGATGCATTGCCTTTTTGTCTATGACGCATGTACCCAACTAGTGTGAATCCTTCCGCACCTATCCATGATCTTCTGCATGTTGATTCTCCAAGGTCAAAAAGAGGCGAGCTCAGCTTTTATTGCCACTCTGTTGCTTGATAAACTACTTCATCTTGGTTTGAACTTAATTTGGGTTCATAAGCTCTTCTTTTCATAAAAACATAGATTCTATTCCTCCACCTTCTCGAAATCTTTGATTTTTCTGTTCATAATATATTTTATGGAGTCCTATGATTGTGGTGAGAATCATTGGTCTCAAGATGGTGAAATGTGAACTCATGTTGGACATTTTAATCATCGTTGCAAATTTCTCTATTCAACTGGAGCTAATATACTTTGTTTAGAAATCAACATTTATAGATCCCATCATGAGCTGCTGTGAATCTACTGTTTTGCATGCCTTGAAGAACAAGGTACAAATTGGAACTAGAGTGTCCATAAATCTTCCTATAATCACTCAAGTTTTTAATAATGCTAGTGTTAGATATTTCCTGCACGTGCCCATTTGCAATGATATGGTCTTTAGCTAGTAGATATGTGCCAAGGTTCTTTCTCTTTCTCAGGGTGTTAGTCTCAAAGAATGCATGTTATTCATCTTATCAGCTCGTTGAACAAAACATTTCTTTGATTTGGCTTGACTGGGAGCGAAGGGAGCAATACATGCACATAATGATTTTCTTGCTGTTATGAATGATGAAATGGGATCACCCCTATATCCAAAGCGGTCTTCACTCCGTCTAGAAATTGTAACTAATTTTACTGCTTCGATGGAATACATGAATTTTTACAACTAACACCACTAACTAATTTGTCTGCGCCTACCGGGTACTAGTATTGAATAACAAGGAAGAAGCAGATGAATGGTAGAGGTAGACAATTCAAGTATTGGAGCTGACAATATGATAATTGCAATTGATTCTTTCAAGTTGAACAACGAAAAGAGATGGTCAATTGTCATCCTCTTAATGGCCGATTTCAGATTGCATAACCAGCTCAAACACCTCAACAAGTTTCATTGACTCACTAACCCAACAGCGAAAATCAATTGGCGCAACCTGGAGAGTTGCTGCAGAGAGGTTTTTATGTTCAATCCAACTTGATTTTTGAGTCAATTCGCAAAATTCAACGAGGGGAGAGGCTGGAAAAGAGAGACCATTCTCACCAGAGCTACAATTGTACATACCAACATATTAAATCTTGTATTCTGAGTTTTCACAGCAAGGATGAGACCCACCATAATACAAACACGTCTACAGCATGTATAAATAGCGCTACACTTTAGACATTAAACAATCATACAAAGAAAAAACAAATTCTTTCCCTTGCACAAAACAGATGATAGAACCTCAAAACGACACCATGGATGAGCAAACAACGAATAGTAGACCATTAATGGACAGATAAATCACCATTGGAAACCAAAGGCTCCGATTCATGACCGCCATTGCCAAACATTTTGGAGATCTTCTCGGTTGGCACTAATGGGAGATAGGAAGAAACTCTGTACCCCTTCTCGGCTGTTAGTTGCACCGTGTTGTTGTATTTCTCCGTGCAATATGCTGCCGTCGGCACAACTACTTGAACCACTCGGGGGAAAAGAGGGAGCTGGTTCATCTTTCGCCAAGCGGAGGCAGCACATTCCTCTGCTTTGGGTTCATATTTTGAATAGAGTCCCTTTGCAGTGGGCTCACACTTTGTGTAAACAGATTTGGCTAATCCTGAAGCTGAGTCCACAATACCGGCTCGACGGACTTCAGCAGCCACGGCCCTTGCAACTTCAGGTGATTTTTGAGCAGTTGATATTGCCTGGGTAGATACTTGCTTCAGTGAAGAGGGCACCCGGCGATCAAGCTCGACTACGGATACATCGATCTGCCACATAAAAATGAAATAAATTTCAATTTCAAATACATCTACGAACAAAAACAATTCAAGAATGAGACCCTGTTATTCTTTAGCGTAAAGACTAAAATCAGGAAAAGGCAATAAATAAGCATATCAGTAATGAGGATCTGAAAACACATCTAACTTCAATGATTATTTGGTTATATGAAGTATGCAGAATAACAGGAGTCAGGAAGAATCTAATGTTGAAAATGAGATTTTTGAAGGACTGGCAACAGAGTAGCTGGCACATCGAAAGTCAGCCATATGCCCAGCTCCACTTTTAAAACCTCACGCATGGGCAAAATGAAGGATAATCAAATTTCAATGATTAATCCAATGGTCACAACAACGACACAACGAAATTCAGCGCAATTTTGACTTTGGAAGGTTTTTAATATAAAAATGAATCAAAATGCAGACCTCGTAGGTTTCAATTCAATGATTAAATAAGAAAACGATAGAAGACGAAAATTAACATGAAATGATTTTCTCAGGCAACAAACGAAATGAGATAAACCTTGCGATCGACGAACTTAAGGACCTCCGTCGGAACGTCATGGAACTTATCATAAATGGGTCCGACCACGGTCTTGACGGTGCCTTCAACTGTCTCAACGCCAGGCTTAAGGGGACCAGACTTGTCCTTAGCATAGCCATAAATGTTGGAGAAGCAGATCATCGCATGGATCACAGCAGTTTGAACGAATTCCAAGTACTTAAGCCTCTGCTGCTCTTCCTCGGCAGACTTCATTCAAAGACGCATTAGACAGATTAGCAAACAGATTGGATGGAGAAGGGAAAATTAGCAGAGATTCAGAAACAATAAACAATTTGAATACATACCATCTCCTGCTGCAATCTGGAATCAGATTCGGCCATAGCTTCCTATCAAAAAGAGGGATTTTTCACGAGAAGAGAGATCGATCGTTGAGAGAATTGCCGTTTAGAAAGGGAAGGAAAGACGAGAATATATAGGCGTGCGAAGGCGGTAAAGACTACGCGCTGAAATTGACGGTGGGAATGGACGGCTAGTGCCTAGTGGGAAATAGAGAGAGGTAGAGGGAGAACGGCGCGGACGGGAGAACTTAACGGTTAAGTTTCTTAAGGGGGCCCTAAAAGATAGAGGTGGAACGTCTAAGTCTAGACTCTTCTCCCGGTCATTATTCGGTTGACCGTTACGAAAATGTGAAATTAAGAGACTTTTCACTTACACGTCATCAACCATATTAACACCAATTTCCAAGTGATTTCTTTTAAAGCACTTACCAAATCTAATCATTTTATTTTTAGAATGCTTTAAATGGCATCCTATTTTTTAAAATAAAAAAATAATAATACCTTTATTACTTTATTATCTTATTTTAAAATATTTATTAACATATAAATAATTATGAATATAATTAATATAATAAAATAATTATTTATAATATATTATATTAATTACATTAATAATTATTTTAATACATTAACAAATATTTTAAATATAGTAGAATAAGAACTTGAAAATAGCGTTATTCAAAATAAAAGTGGAAATGAAAATCCAACGGAAAAAAGGTTTGAAATTAACCCAACCCAAGCCTCTTTCTTGGTAGGGTTTGATTTTTGGCATTTTTTGGTCCTTTATATTTAACTCTTATAATCGAGTCTTTCTCCCATTATTGGTTTTTTTTTTTTTTTTTTTTTGTAACAATTGACTCTTGTACTAACCAATATCAATGTAAGAAAACAAAACCTAATAATCAGAAAATCTATTTCGAATATGCTGACCATAAGCTTAACTTTAGACGTCTCTCTCCTTCCTGTTGGGTTTTTTGTGCCCTTTTTTTTTTTTAATGCAATGAATAAATAATTTTTGGTAATTCATTTTTGTGCTTTGTGTTATGTGAAAGACTTTATACAATTCATGAAAATTCTTTGATTACTTATGTAAAAATTATATTAGTATATATATTGCATGTATGACAGAACTGAGTAATTTTTAAATAATATTTTAGGAGTGAAATTTTCAAATAATATAAAAGTTATAAAACAATCTAATTAATTAAATATATATAGTTATATTCAACCATATATGTGGTGACATGAAATGAATTTATTTTATATAGTATGATTATATTAGATAAAGTTAGCTTAAATTATAATGTTTTTATAATTTCTGCTAAACAAAGAATAATTAATTTCTTCATAATGATAGTTATATGTGTATGATCTTAATTTATTGTATTTAATATATTATTTTCTTCATAATAATGGTTATATGTATATGATTTTTGTAATGGTTCGGACCTTTGTTAATAAAACGGATCCAATGTTTGATTTTAAAAATTTGTAATGTATCTATTTATATCCAAAAAATGTATAAATATACATTGAAAAAATTGATATGTATGTCCGATCGATCACTCCGTTAAAATGCAAAACGTAAAATATATTAAAGTTAAGTGTGATTAAATATTAATTAAAATTGGTTAATTAGTAAATAATTAAAAAGGGGAGGGCAAAATGGACTTTTGCGTAGGATAAACTTGGTTTAATAATAAATAACCACTAAACACTATTACAGAATGGCTAAGTTGGCATGTTCCGTTGATTTCATGTAAAAAGAAAGAAATCGAGAAGCAAAGAAGACAAACAATAGAAGAAAACCATGGGAAAGATAAAAAGAAAAGGAGGGGGAAACGTGACATTTGTCGATCCGTCCTTTAGGATAAATTGTTCAGTTCGTTGAGATGAGCGTTTTGGTAGAAGAACCAATAGAGTTGGTGTAATGGTTCGAACCTTTGTTACTGTATCGATTTGAATTTTTAATTATTTTTTTCGATCAATGATGTAAAAGTGAATATTTATATATGTGAACATTATGTAATTGTGGATGTACATATATAAATGTTATGTGATGACGAAGTTGAAAAAAATGGTGTATTAAAAAAATAATATGTTAAAAAGATAAAATTTAATTAAAATTAATTTAATTGTGATTAAATAAAAATTAATTATGGCTAAGGATTAATTAAAATTGGTTATTTAACAAATAATCAAATGTTAGAGGGCAAAATAGTCTTTTACAATAGATAAGGGTGATTAAAGGGTAAATTACCCTTAAAATCACTTTTCAAATGTTGAAGTGGCTGAAGCCACTTCACGTGAAGAAAAAAAAAAAAAAAAGAGAGAGAGAGAAGAAAAAAAAGAAGAAAAAAGAAAGAGAGAGAGAAAACGAAAACCAACGAAGGAGAAGAGAAGAAACCCGCGGAGAAATGAGAGAGAAAGGGAGAGGGAAAAGTGAGATTCGTCGATCCGTCCTTTAAGATAAAGTGTTTGTTTTACTAAAATAAATATTTTGGCGTAGAAATCAAAATATTCGGTGGAACTTTGTAAAAAAAGTGGTGGAACCGATATATAGTAAATACCTCTAACAATTAGAATAGTTAATTTAGACTTTATTGCCTTGATGGATGGAGATAGATTTAATTATTGTCTTAGATCTGGATAGGATAAAATTGATTGGAGTGATTGAAGTGAAGAATTTCATATTATTTTTATTCAAATTGAAAATGAATTGTAAAAGTAGTTTATTTCAAATATTTTTATTGAAATACGTTGAAACGATAACTTGCGTTGAATTGAGCATAATTGGTTTTCAAGACCATTGCATTGGATTAAACTCATTAATTTCAAATATCATTGCATTAGTGAGTGTATTGTTTTAAGAATACGTGTAATAAGTGTGTATTTTACATACTTATTCATACTTTTTGTACTTGATTCGATAACTTATTTTCAAGTATTTGAAGAAAATTAAAATTTTTGCTACCGTTGCCAAAAACTATTTATTTGCTATTATTAAATTAAATAATTCTAAATTATACTTGAATTCAATTATTTAGTTTGTTGATTTTATTTTATGTTATTTATTTATTTTATTATTATTATTTTATTTATTTATTTTTTATTTTCTTTAGTGTATGCAAAAACACGTTACAATTAACCTACTTTCAATCGATTTAGAAATTGAACGTGTCTATCGTAGAAATCGAAAGGAAACAAGAGAAACTACCATCACTCATGAATTAATCGAATGACTTGAGACACAGATATTATTAGATTATGTGATGCTATCTGTAGTCGGTGTCCACTCTGCCATTCGTAAGTCGGTAATTATGGGGAACAACTTTGAGATCAAGCCGGAAACCATACATATGATTCAGCAATCATAATTTAGTGGTCTGTCTTCTGAAGATCCAAACGATCACATTGCCAACTTTATAGAGGTATGTGACACTTTTAAGTTTCATAATATATCAGACGATGTTATAAAATTGCATTTATTTTCATTCTCATTAAGAGATGGAGCAAAAAGTTGGTTAAATTCATTACCTGCTAATTCTATCACAACATGGGCTGAATTATGCGAAAAATTTTTATCTAAATTTTTTCCTTTGAGAAAATTACAAAATACCGTAATGACATAGTTAACTTTAATCAATTCGACGGTGAAACGTTGTATGAGTCATGGGTTCGTTTTAAGAAATTATTACAAAAATGCCCTCAACATGGTTTGCCATGTTGGATGCAAATCCAAATATTCTTCATCAGTTTATCGGCTTCCACAAGGACTCTGGTCAATATAGCCGCTTGTGGTTCACTCCTCCAAAATACCGAAGTAGAAGCATTTACTTTATTGGAAGAGTTAGCATTGAATAACGACCAATGTCCAATTGAGCGGCAGATTATAAAAAAGCAACCGAGCACTCCTGAGATGGACACAGTAAAGGCGTTAACCGTTCAAATTACATCACTTACCAAGCAATTGTAGAATAACCAAACCGATCAATTCGATCTAGTCTTCAATGAGAGCATGCCAATAGTGTCAAAGACCACATGTCAGTGACAAATGTCAAGAAGGTAATCAAATGACAAATAACTCTACCGAGCAAGCTAATTTCGTTAGGAACTACAATAGGTCGAATTTTCAAAATTTAAATAATTATTACACTGGAGCGCACAATAATCACCCGAACTTCTCATGGAAGAATCAGAACAATGTCGTGCAATTGTCGCAATTTTCTTAACAAGCTCCATCATTAGAAGACAGAAAACTCAATCTTGAGGATATAGTTGCTAAAATGGGTGAGCAAACTAGTAAGTTCATGGCAGAAACTCAAACTACCTTGCAAAATCAATCGGCTCAAGTCTGAAGCTTGGAAACTCAATTGGGCCAAATTGCTAATATACTCAATGGACAACCTCTAGGTGCTTTGCCAAGTTCCACGGAAGTGAATTCGAGAGATCAATCCAATGCAATCACTCTTAAGAGTGGTGCAGTGATTGATAATTCGAGTCAAGAAACTAAGAAGGTAGAAAAACATAATAATAAAGACCCATCGTCCTCACGTCCAATTAAAACTATAGCCCAAAAGCCCCAAAAAACTCCTTTACAAAGTCTAACTGTGGAAACCCTACAAGTCTCTTTTTCTCAACGTCTAAAGAGCATCAAGATTGATAGACAGTGTGGAAAATTTTTGAAGTATTCAAACAACTACACATCAACATTCTGTTAGCCAAGACTCTCGAGCAAATGCCTAAATACGCAAAGTTCTCGAAAGATATTTTGTCTTATAAGATCGAAGAAGGCAGTACGATCTCGTTGACCGAGGAATGTAGTGCTATTATTCAACGAAAGGTTCCACAAAAACTGAAAGATCCGAAAAGTTTCACCGTTCCATGTGCTATAGGAGAGTCCATTTTTTAGCAAGCATTGTGTGATTGGGAGACTAATATAAACTTAATGCCACTATCTATATTTCATAAGTTTGGTATTGGTGATGCAAAGTCCATGAGTGATTCTACAAATGGCTGATCAATCTATCAAGTATCCGCGTGGAGTAATTGAAGATGTTCTTATCAAAATCAACAAGTTTATTTTTTCTGCTAATTTTGTGGTCCTTGCTATGGAAGAAGATCATGACATCCCTATTATTTTAGGCAGACCGTTCTTAGCGATAGGAGGTGCATTATTGATGTTAAAAAATGTGAGCTTAAATTACGAGTGCAAGATGAAGAAGTGACATTTAATGTGTTTAAATCAATGAAGTACTCAAAAGCTAGCGATGATGTATTTCAGGTGGAAGTCCTTGACACCATAATAAAGAAAGATTCACTTTAACCACGCGACTCTCTTAAGCCTAATAGGAGAAAGTATTTTGAAAGTTTGGGGGAGTCGTCATCATGGATTCTACTACCTATTAAGAGTCCTCCTGACTGTGAGCTTCAGTATTTACCTTCGCACCTTCACTATGCATTATGTATTCATAAAACTTTAATAGAGAAAGATCATCTCTCACGTATAGAGATTCAAGTTCATGTGCCAAATAGCGATAAACCAATTAAGGATAATTTTCCAGGCGAAAAGCTTCTTGAGATTGATAAGTTGGTAAACGATCATAGAGTAAAACCGTATTCTAGTGGTATTATTGAGAGTGATACATCTGTTACTCACCTTAAACCAGACTCATACGCTTCGTCAAACGTCAAGCTGATGACGTTAAAACAAGTACTTGGTGGGAGATAACTTGTAATAACCCAGAAATTTCGAATTTTAATTTTAATTTCTGAGATTTTTAAATTGAGTCTTGGTCGGAGTTTTAAGAAATATTTCAACGGGAAATTTAAATTTTAAGATTTGGAGCCTACTTTTGTGATGGTTTTCAGAATTTAAAGTTGGGAGGTCGAGAAATTAACGAAATTACGGACGATTAAAACACGTGAGGGCATTTTGGTAATTTGTAATTAAATTAAAAAAATTAAAAAAAATATATGTTATATGGTGGAATGCCTTCGGGTGGAAGCCATTCCACCGTGTTATCGCGCGGCCGAGAGGAGAGAGTGCCCGAGAGAGAGAACCAGCCGATCGAAGAGGGGGGTGCTGCCGACGAACGACGGCCGTGCGAAAGGGGTGCCGACGAGCTGGAGTGAGGAGCTGTTTTGCCTTCCCGCGCTGAGAAACTGAAGGTGAGTTCTCCTCTGTTTTTTTTCTGTTTTGTCGACCGAGCGTGGAAGTTCGGTTGTTCTTGAACTCCCGACGGTTAGAGCTCGGTTGTTGGGGCATTTTAGAACCGAGTGTGTGTGTGTTCTGGAGCCAGTGTGTGGCTCGGCTCTCCTACGACGAAACGGACTGGGAACAAGAAGTTTCCCTTCGGTTTTGCCCTGCTCTGATGGCCGAGCGTGGGGTTGTTTTGCCCTCGGCATTTCAGGGGATTATGTGATAAATTTAGAAGGAATGAGGGAGGGGTTCAGGGCTCAATGAACCGATTGAGAATTTTCGCGATTTTGGGGAGAAAACCGTGAAGGTTTTTGGTGCTGCCATGCTGTTTTCTAATTAGGAACTCCCCAAATTGTTGATGTATGCATTGGTGGGTTGAAATGTGATTGTTCGATAAAGGAATTGGCGAGATTGGGTCGAAGTTGAATTTTTGGCTATTTTTCGTATAAAAACATATTTTTTTTTTGGCCGTTTTGGCTAGGCTTAGGTTGATCGTTTTAAATTCTGTTTTGTAGTTAAAAATAGGTTGTTAGAGGAACGTATGGCCGCTGGAATCGTTCGATTCCGATATCCGACGTGAAACTTATGCGCGTCGGAAGTTTATGTCGGAATTTGGTCCGGGTCAAATTAGTGAGCGTTTTTCGTGGAATTTCGACGTGTTATATTGGCCTGTCTGTTTTTGGTGCGTAAAGCCCAATTGAGTGAGTTTTGGTTGAAGAAAAACAAAGGTTGAAATTTTGTAAAAAAAGAAATGGCAGATTCGGTTTTTGGCATTTTTCGCCTGTTTGCGGCTTACCGTTTTAAAATCCGTCTTAGAATGTTAGACTAGGTTCCTAAGGGAACGTTTAGCCACTTGAATCGCTCGATTTGGTTAACGGACGCAAAAGTTATGCGTGTCCGAACTTTGGGCTGGTTTTCGGCCAAACCAAACCAATGGCCCGTTTTAGTTGGAATTTCATGCGTGTAGTTGAGGAAGATTATTTTAACTATTTGGTGGATTTTGAGATAAATATTGATGAGTGGTTGTTTGTGTTCTAGATTGAGACACTTTTTTGGCGAAGCTGTGCATTGAGCGAGCTTAGTACTCTAGGTAAGTAGTGCATGCATGCGTTTTGCCCAAGTGGGCCTACACCGTAGAACCTTAGGGTTTATGTGGTTGATTGTGGTGTGCGTGCGTATTGTTTGGCATGCATCATATTTTAAAAACGTGAACGAAAATGATTTTGAGCATGTTTTGAGTATGTGATCAGACGTGTGGCGGTGGTACCGCGGATCCTGCTAGTGTGCGGGCCGGTGCTTCACCAGTCGCGGATTCCACTCGAGGGGTGGGCCGGCTGGGCCGTCATGCGGCGTGAATGTGTTGACGGTGAGGGTGATGGGCAGTGGTATCGCGGATCCTACTAGTGTGTGGGCCGGTGCAACACCAGTCGCAGATTCCACTCGAGGGGTGGACCAGCTGGGCTGTCGCGAAACGTGTGTGTGTGGCAACTGTGGCCCCATGTTGGGGAGGCTGGGACGGGGGCGACGTGTCAGGGTGTAGAGTGGCGCGAGGTACACCCTTACCCTGATGTGGTTGCCGTGTGGTGATGCGTGTGTGTAGATTATGGGCCTCGTTGCTGGGGAGTTCGGGACGGTGAGGACGTGTCAGGGTGCAGGGTGGCGTGAGGTTCCTCCTTACCTTGGTGCAGCTGCACTACGCGTCACAGATGTGACAACATGAGTGTGAGTGTAGAGACTGCATGTGATAGGATTGCATTGTCGGCTTTTTACTTTCATATCGCATTACTTACTGAGCGTTAGGTTTATGTTGTGTGTTCTTTGGTGTAGATGCTGACGATCTAGCTAGTGAGCCTCGAGAGCCTAGTCCTGAGGCGTAGGATAGTTGGTGGCGTATGATCGAGCACCGGACGGCGGATTTTGTTAAGGTGACCCGACCCGTGGATATGGTAGGTGGTGGGCTGATTGTTTGCGGGTATTTTCTTTTGTGGTGATTATGTACAGTCGATGAGATGAGTTGTATATGCGTCAGTGTATAGGTGTATATGGAGTGCGTGTGATTTTGGCGACGTACATATATATTTTACATGTAAGAGCTTGGAATTGCTCTATACTGTGAATTTTCTTCGTTTGGAATTGATGGATTTTTCGTTGTCTTCATACTCTGATTGTGTTATGGTGATGTATCTGGATGATGGAATGATAAATATTGTTAGTTTTGGTGAACTGTGTGCAGGGTTTTAAATTTTTGGGATAGTCAGTTTTTAGGCGTTACTCTGCCGAAATTTCGGGAGAGGGGTTGGGAGTTGAGAGGATACGAAATAGTTGGAGGTGTGTACAGTGAATGCTAGAGAAGTGTAGATGGGCGTGGGAGTGCGGCGTGGGAGTGTGGCGTGATCGCAGGTGCGCGGGGCACGCGGCCTTGCAGGTACTTACGGGTCGTGCGGTGCCGGGTGAGGGCGTGCGCGCGGACGTGCTGTACAGTAGCAGGGTGCGTGGGGCACGCGGCGCTGTGAGCGTTCACGAGACACAGTGACGTTGAGTTGGCACGTGCGGCACTGCGAGGGTGTGCGCGGGGTGTCGAAGTGGGGACGTGAGGGCGCGGCACCGGATTGTGTAGTTTGAGGGATGCGTTGGATTCTTTTCTAAAATTTTGAGTTTTACCGTTTTATCTTAAACTATCTTAAATGGTTTTCTTTTCCGCTGCATAGTTTTTTTTATGTTGAGGATTTCGTGTTCCCTCTTCGGGACACGAGTTGTTTCGAATCGAGTAAAAACTTTTCATATTCACAAATGTTCTTTTGAAAATGTTTTGAAAACGAAATGGGTATTAAATTGAGTGAGTTATGTCAAGTATTAGTGTGTGTAGTGTGTAGATGCACTGTAGTGCACCGGGAACGCGGAGTTTCTTGGGGTGTTACATAACTTATTCATTTTGTTTTAGTCATTTTGCTTAGTAATATTAGTTTTCATTATTATTTATTTTAGTATGTTTAATCTGTTTAATGTTTAAGTTACAATTAAAAAAAAAGATGAAATAGAGAAAGAAGAAAACGAAGAAGAAGAGCGACGCCGATCGTTACGACGCCGACCGATCCACCGCTCCGACGACCTCCGATACTCCAACCCACATTTTCCCATCTTCCTTGAGCAATTACTTCAACCACATGGGCCACCGTGGTAGGATGTTGATGGCGATAGGCCCAACACGTCATGAGATATGCTACTTTTTTCTTTGCCTTTAATTTTATTCATTAAGTGCAATGGGGGGTAGTTATAGCGTTGACTTGAGATTTCAAAGTAAAACTCAAAATCTTGCATACATTTTCATTCTTGTTTAACTTGAGCTATTGGTTTCATACACATGTAGTCTACATTTAGTGAGACCCAAACACTCTAAGGGAGTGAACGAGCAAAACACTGTAAGGGAGTGAAACTTCAGACAAATTTAATGAGTGTTAGTGAGATAAAAAATCCTTCTTGGTTTTGCCCAATGTCCACAAATGCGAATTGAAGTTTTTCACAAATAAGAGAATGACTTAGGCAATCATTGGACCGTTTGAGTTTTCTCGACCTACCCTGTTGTGTCATTTAATGACATCCTTAGTCACCCTTTTGAGCATATTATTTAGCGTTCAATTGTACCTATTTCAACCTAGCTATATATATACTTTTCTACCTTATCTAATGAGCACGGAAATATTATGGGATCTAGAGAAGAATAGAAGAAAGTGATGATAAGGATAAATAAAAACTCATTTGTCATATGCCAATTTGTTTTTATATTATTGTTAGTTTTATTTATTCGATTATCTTAGTATTAGGGTATTTTAATTTTCAATGTTCTATTATTAGAATTGTGTTAGGGTATTTCGATTGAAAAAAAAAGTCATCAAAGTGACGTGAAAAATAAAAAACAAAAGCTGTAATGCCCAGAATTTTCGTCAAATAGATTTTCAGAATTTCCTATAGGTAATCGGCGGAGTTTTAGTCGGAATCGAGAACGGAGAATTTCTACCATTAAGTAAAAGATTATTTTGATACTAATGGACAAGAAAAAATTATAAGATTTTGATTGAAATCGAACTTAATAATATATTTATTAAATGGTTAAAGATTGAGAGTGATTTAGTAATTAGCTTATTATTATTATTATTATTATTGTTATTAAGAAGAAAAATAAGAACAAAACAACAGAACCACCTTCGGTTCTTCTTCCTTGCGCAACCTCTGTTTCCTTTATCCTTCGGCGAGTTCTTCTTCTCCAGTGACGATTCTCTTCGGTTCTCTTCCGTTTCTTCAAATTAACGATAAGTTTTAGTTAGCTCTTGATAAAAAGTTATTATTTTAGTTGTTTTGAGTGGTAAAAATAAAGTTAGTAAGGGTATTGGATAGTTTGGTAAAAACCTAGGAGGGAGATACGAGATTTAGGGCTTTATAGTTGATTTTTGTCCGTGTATTGGAGTTTAAAATAGAAGTAGGAGTGTATTATGAGTTTATATGGAGAAGATTGAGCGTTTGGATAACTGAATACTCAAATTAGAATACGGTTTCTGTTCTGCCACGTTTGACCAAGCTGTAAGTGTTGGTTTAGGAATTGGATTATATTGTTAAGAATTAGACGTCATCAGGAGTCCGTAGTATTTTGAATCGTCCAAAGCAGACGAGTATTGTGATAGTTATGAATTTTCGAAGGGTAGTCGGAAATGGAGTTGGATTTTGGGTTTAGTTAGATTAGTTGTTAGAGTGTTATTCCCTTAGAGTTTTATGAGTTGGACGAAGTGGAATTAATAGATGTGTGATTTTATAGGTTCTCTAATTAGCGAATCATATACGAAGTACGAGTTGCTAAGTATGCCAGGTAAGTAGTGTAGTAGGTGTCTTTGCCTTCGGGCCTACATCACCGATAGGTAGGTTGCATGCACGTTTATTTTATGTTATGTTTTAGTTGATTATGCATTCATGGTTTTAAAGTACGAGAACGAAACGAAAATGAATTTTCATGTTTTTACGAAGTGAAACAGTAGGATGTGATGAGACGAATGAAATCAGAATGTACATAAGAAGATAATGAAGGAAGGGTTGAGTGGTCTTGTCCCCAGAGGTGGACTGCGAGGTGTATCACTTCTTCTCTCGCTTTACGTGGTGGCCTTGTCCCGAGGTGGACTGCGAGGTGTGTCACTTTACTAGATCGAGGTTAGCCTTGTCCCGTGAGATAGACCGCGAGGTGTGTCACATTGATCTAGCACGTAAAGAAAAACCCAGTAGTAAGAAGACGTAAAAAAGAGACGAAAATGAAAGTATAGATGAAACTGTAGAAACTGCATATGTTAGGATGTGTTTGTTTACAGTGTTATATTTTTATGCATTACTTACTTAACATTCTGCTAATAAATGAGTTATGTGATGTAGGTGACAACGCTATAGTTGCCCTGGACTAGGAGTCGTTAGAGGAGTGCCCTTGTGGACGACCCGGCTAGGTAATAGGGCGTTTTGACCATGGTGGGCATAGGTACGGGTTTTGGAGTGTAGACGAAATGATTTTTAGTCATTTTAAGTTATTTTGAGTCATTTGGATCTATAGACAGATTTCAAACTTTAGTAGTAGCTTTATGTAGGTAAATAATGATTTTGAGCTGATGGAAAAATGTACGTGTATTGTTTTTAGCGTTGAGTCGAATTTCGATTGTTTGTGGGAAGTTTTAAGGTTTTTAGGCAGAATTTTGTGAAAGAAGTGTCGACCGATAGACTGAGTGGTTGACCAAGCCTAGCAAGTGTCGACCAATATATAGAAGGTGTCGACCGCTTAGTGAGAAAATGCGTGCAGAGTGTAGACCTGCACGTAAGGGGGGTTGACCAAACTCTGTAGTTGTTGACCGCTTGGGTCGACCTACGCGGTCAGAGAGAAATGAAGTGTTAACTGACGCATGCAAGTGTCGACCGGTAGTGTAAATTAAACAGAAGTGTCGACTTCATGGATCGACCGACGCGGACAGAGAGAAATAAAATGTCGACCGGTATTCACAACTATTAACCGGTCAGTGTATTGAGCAGAGAAGTGTCGACCGATGAAAACAGAGACAAATGAGGTGTTGACCGGTGCTTGTCCGGGTCGACCGAAAATGATTTTATGTTTTAGAAAACTTTAATTTTATTTAAATGGATTTTAACCGAAGTCTTTCGCTGCAACAATTTTAAATGTTATCAAACCTGTCATTTTAAGTTAAGGAACAAAGTTTTAAATTCTTACACGAATTTTACTCGAGTGTGTGTGTGAGTAGTAATAGAGGGAGAGCGGATCGAAAATTAGCCAGTCGATTTTCGGGTCACTACAGAAGCAAAAAGAAAAAGGGTTACCAAAGTGACGATTGCGAAAAAAAATAGAAGAAAAAAAAATGACAGCAAGTGAGTTAAAATTTCAAGTTTTATTTTATATTTGTTTATGTTTGTATTGATTATATTTTGTAATAATGACAAATGAGTAAATTTGGGTGATATTGAACGAGATAAGTTTGAGGGTGATAGATTAAAATTTTGAGTCGGTGAAATAAGGAAGGATGAGTGTTCTCTGAATATTCGCTTGAATTAATAAAACTTCTACCCTTTAGTCGAGCCTTTCATTACAAGCTTTTAAAAGATCTATCGACTCTTGTTTTGATTTATTGATATTAGCTACTTGGATGGTGGGCAAAGCCGTTGAATGATTAGAGTAAATAGAGTGATCCCAAGTGAGATCTGAATACAGTCCTTCCCTGTAGTTACATTAGTTGATCAAATAGTTAGAGGAAAATGAGAATGAAAACATACACACACACACAAAGATTTTTAAGTAAGTAATTGTCAATGTGCTAATATAAGTTATTTTTCTTGCAAAGTGTTAATCTTGGTAGTTTTATTATGAATTTGTCAAGTTGAGACAAATTACCAAAAAAAAACCTTCATTAGGATTGTTTTACTATTATATTATGTTGAGCATTTTAAATGTGATTCGGGTTATATCTTTGTTTTAACTGTGCTTAATTTTGTTCGCTTGAGAATAAACTTTCGTTCAAGTTTAGGGTATGATAAGTGTGTATTTTACACACTTATTCATACTTTTTGTACTTGATTCGATAAGTTATTCTCAATTGTTTAAAGAAATTTAATATTTTTGTTATAAGTGTGAAGATAAAATGGAATTAAAAATTTGAATGTCGTTTTGAAAATTTTTATTGTTTTAATCTCAACCGTCGATTGTGGGCTACGGGCCTCACTTAGAATTAGGGAACTTAACCTAGAAGTCAAGAAATAAGCATCCATCATTCAGAGAGATCGTTGGAGAGAGTTCAAAGACATGAGAGACGGAAATCGTAACGGAGTGAGAGTTTTGGGAACTAGATTTCAGTATAGTTTTTCTTTAACTTTCTCTTCTGAATTGTGATTATCTTTATTATTCTTGTTGTCTTTCTTTACTCTATCATAAACTAGTTTTATTTTCTAAGGCTACGTTGTAGCCGAATTATGAACATTTAGTTTTTTTTTTTTAATTCAGTTTCTTAATTTTCTATTCTGCTATTGTGTCGAGTAAATTATTCTATTTTTAATGTTTGCGATTGTCTGATCAACAATAATGTGTTTGTAGGATTATTTTGAGACTAAGAGGAGATAAATAATTGTGCAATGAATAATTTATCATGAAAATGATCTTAGACTAGAGATAGTTAGAGCGTTTATGTAGTGGTTTAATTTCTCGTTCCTAATGTATTCAATTAATTCATAGGGTTAGAAACTAAGAGGTAATAATCCATTAGTTGAATAAGTTTGTCATTACTCGAAAGAGATTGATAAATACATTAATGAAATTTCCATCAACACGTAGCAATAGATATTAATGAATTGAATTAATAATACTAAATGTGATTAATTTAGGTGAAATCATAAACCCTAAAGTTTTCTCATATTAATTTCTACAACTTTATTTAATATTTCTATTATTTAATTTAGTTAATTCGTTGTATTTCTTTATTTTAAATAAAAAAAATTATCAAAATATTGTTATTAATATTAAATTAGAATTAATTTTGTTTAATAAATTGTAAAACTAGTTCTCGTGGGATTGACTCGTATTTACATATTTTATTACTTTTGTGACACGTTCATTTGTATTAACATTTTTCGCAACAACATGACACATGCTTTATAACTGTTTTAAAGCATGCATTTAGGAATGAAAGAGTAAGAAATCCATGGTAATATAAGAACTCATTGAACTAGACTCGGTTCTTCATGTGTGATCGATTGACAAACTCTCTGGATTGCTATTGCCGAACTCATCCATTTGGCGATCGATCGACCCTAATATACTTTTTTTTTATTTTTCAAATCGTCAAATTTTATCTTTTTAATTTATCCTTTTTCTAACACATTTTGTTTCAAATCTTAATTTACATCTCATTTATAATGTATATCCATAATTACAAATTTTGCTCTAAAACTTTTAAACCATTACACTACCGGAGAAAGCTCAGGAACTATAATGGTGGATTACAGTCATATGAGTCGTCTTAGAGATGATTGCATTTTTATTTTGTAACGACCCCTTTTCCCAGTAAGATATTGTCTACTTTGGGGATTGGGCCATAACTCAATATTCTCCCCTCACGGATTTGTTGGCTGAGAACTTCCCAGTCGGTCACCCAACTTGGTACTGCTCTCGCCGGAGCACTCTTAACTTCGGAGTTTTTATGGAATCCGTTGTCAATTGTGCTCCAAAACGCGTCTTACTATCTTAGGAGAATTTCCTTACATATTTTTCATTTCCATATACCTCCCCTAATCGATGTGGGACTATGACGACCCCCTCTCTACGACCCGGGATTTGCCTATACTCGAAGCGTTACGTCACTCCGTCCCTCGAGATTTGCCCCGCAGTCGTCCTCATACGTACACATCTGGGTCATCACAACACTGTAACACCCCGAAAATCCTACGTGATTCCCGGTTCGCTACCAACTACTACTCGTCAATATTCTTCATATCCTCTACTAAATATTTTCTAGAAATTTGGAAACTTTATTTTTCGACTCAAAACGACTCTTTTTTTTTTCACTCAAAACGTCTTCCAAAGGAATTACATATAAATAC
>CM039521.1:14351741-14376568 GCA_022433055.1 Begonia peltatifolia
TAACCCGGGTTATTCGATTATCTACACACTCAATCTTTTCAACAGAACTTATAATCCACTCATATTCCTAGCTTAAACATCAACATACGTACAAAAAAAAATCGACTAAAACCTCCAAACTTCGTATTTCTTTCCTAGGGTTTACTCAAACTCTCTCTAACTCCGCTTTTACCGCTCAAAACGACTAAAGGACTAACTATCTACGGAAAACTAATCAAAGCTTACCGTAGATTTGAAGAACGGAGGGGGAACGATTGATCGTTGGCTGGAAACGCCGAGCTTCTCGTGTGGGAGAAGAAACAAAGAAGACGAAGAAGAATAATAATAATAAGCAGAAGAAGAACCGGGGGGCCGGGAGGGAGAATCCATTCCTCCCCTCTGTTTTTTTTTTTTTAATAAATAATAATAATAACAATTCTAATTACAATTCTGCCTTCAACCCTTAATCTTTTAATAAATCTGTTATACGGTCTGATCCCAAATGGATTCTCAAATTTTTCTCTCCTCCATTAGCCTCAAAATAATCTTTTACCTAATAGTAGAAATTCTCCGCTCACAATTCTGACCATTTGTCCGCTGATTACAGTCACGTACTTCCGAAACTAACCTAAACGGAAAATTTCTGGGTGTTACAATTCAACCTCCTTAAAAGAAATTTTATCACCAAAATTTTGTTACCTGAACAGCTCTGGGTATCGGCTCATCATGTCCTGCTGCCACTCCCAAGATGCCTCTTCTACATTGTGGTTGCGCCATAAAACTTTCACCAGTGGAATCTCCTTGTTGCCTAGAGTCTTCACTGCATAATCCAGTATCTCCACTGGCATCTCTTCATACGCTAATGTGGGTTGAATCTCCACATCTCGCTGTTCCACCACACGAGAAGGATTTCGTATACACTTTCTCAGCATGGACACGTGGAATACATTGTGAATCTCATCCATAGAGGCTGGTAGTTGATGCTGGTAAGCTATATTTCCTACTCTCCTCGTAATAGGAAATAGTTCAATGTATCTCAAATTTAACTTGCCCCTCTTTCTGAATCTCACAACTCCCTTGAACGGAGAGATCTTCAAGAAAACTTCATCATTCACTTCAAATTCTAGCTCCCTTCTCTGTTTATCTGCATAACTCTTTTGTCGGCTCTGAGCAGTTAAGATACGCTGCTGAATAAATACAACTTTCTCTACTGTCTGCTGCAAAATATCCAGACCTACTAAACTCGCCTCGCCAACTTCATCCCAATAAAGCGGGGACCTGCACTTTCTCTCGTAAAGGGCCTCGTATGGAGTCATACCTATCGTGGCCTGGAAACTGTTATTATAAGAAAATTCTACCAACGGCAGATATTTGCTCCATGATCCTTGGAATTCCAGTACACAACCTCGAAGCATATCCTCTATCGTCTGAATAGTCCTCTCAGATTGTCCATCCGTCTCAGGATGAAACGCTGTGCTAAAACTGAGCTGCATACCCATGGCCTCGTGCAAACTTTTCCAGAACTTCAATGTAAATCTGGGGTCCCTGTCTGATACAACTGAAGTTGGAACTCCGTGCAATCGCACAATCTCTTGAACATATAGTTCGGCGAAGTGATCCATAGGATACGTCATCTTCACTGGCAGAAAATGGGCCGATTTGGTTAACCTGTCCACTATCACCCATATTCCGTCATAGCCCTTTATCGTCCGAGGCAGCCCTACAACAAAATCCATTGCTATCTACTCCCATTTCCATTTAGGTATCGGCAATGGCTGTAATTTTTCTACCGGCCTCTGATGCTCAGCCTTAACCTGCTGGCAGATCAAACACGTCTCTACATACTTTGCCACCATTCTCTTCATAACAGGCCACCAGAAATGCCGCTTAAGATCTCTATACATCTTGGTACTCCCTGGATGCACCGAAAATCTCGAAGAATGGGCTTCAACCAATATTTCTCTCTGTAGTCTCTTATTATTTGGAACGAAGCACCTATTTCGAAACTTAAGAATTCCATCGTCGGAATAACTAAATTCTGATATGTCGTTGAAAGCCATACTAGACTTTATCTTTTCACATCCAACGTCGTTCTTCTGAGCCTGCTTTATCTTCTCCAAAATAGTGGGCTGCAAGGACATAGCTGACAACATGGCCGATACATTTGACACCACCTCCAAATCAAACTTCCGGAACTCCGCATCCAAAGCCACTGGCATGCCTGAAGTCACCGCTAAAATGGAGGCTGTCACTTTGCTCAAAGCATCAGCCATTACGTTCGCCTTGCCTGGGTGGTACTTAATCTCGAGATCATAATCCTTCACAAATTCTAACCACCGCCATTGCCTCATGTTCAGCTCCTTCTGAGTAAAAATATACTTCAAGCTTTTGTGGTCTGAATATACCTCGTACGATTGTCCATACAAATAATGCCTCCAAATCTTCAGCGTAAAAACTACCACAGCTAATTCCAGGTCATGCGTTGGGTAGTTCTGCTTATAAGCCTTCAATTGTCTAGAGGCATATGCTACTACCTTCCCTTCCTGCATTAATACACATCTCAGTCCTACCTTCGAAGCATCGCAGTAAATACTAAATTTTCCGTCCTCGGTAGGAAGCGTCAGGATTGGAGCAGTAGTTAATCTCTGCTTCAATGTCTGGAAACTACGTTCACAATCCTCAGACCACAGGTATTTCACACTTTTCCTCGTCAAACGGGTCAAGGGTGCTGCAATCTTTGAAAACCCTTCTATAAACCTCCTGTAATAACCTGCTAATCCGAGAAAACTCTGTATCTCTGTAACATTTTTCGGTTGTGGCCACTCTTTAACCACCTGAATCTTTACTAGATCAACAAATATGTCATCGCTTGAGATGACATGTCCTAGAACCTGAATCCTATCCAGGCAAAACTCGCACTTTGAAAACTTCGCGTAAAGCTGTGTCATCGCTTGAGATGACATGTCCTAGAACCTGAATCCTATCCAGGCAAAACTCGCACTTTGAAAACTTCGCGTAAAGCTGGTGCTGCTTCAAAGTCCCCAACACCAATCTCAAGTGCTCCTTATGATCCTCCTCACTCCGAGAGTACATCAAAATATCATCGATAAACACTATAACAAATTTATCGAGATATTCATAGAACAGTCTGTTCATCAGGTCCATAAAAGCTGCTAGAGCATTAGTCAATCCAAAAGACATCACCAGGAACTCATAATGTCCATACCGCGTCCGAAAAGCCGTCTTTGGAACATCTTCTGGTCTGACCTTCAACTGATAATAACTCAATCTCAGGTCAATCTTCGAAAACACACGTGCACCCTGGAGTTGATCAAACAAATTGTCTATCCTTGGCAGAGGATACTTATTCTTAATCGTTAGCTTATTCAATTCTCTGTAGTCAATGCACATGTGTAACGACCCGTCCTTCTTCTTTACAAAAAGAATCGGCGCGCCCCACAGCGAAAAGATAGGGCGTATAAATCCCTTCTCTACCAATTCTTCTAATTACTTCTTCAACTCCGCTGGCGCCAATCTGTAGGAATTTTTCGACACTGGTTCAGCTCCTGGATACACATCTATCGCAAACTCTATTTCTCGATCCGGAGGCAAACCAGGTAAATCATCTAAGAAAACTTCAGGGAAGTCTTGAACAATTAAAACATCCTGCGGTCTCGAATCGTTGAGAATTTGCATATCTATAATGCTGGCAAGAAAACAAAAATACTTACTAGTTAGAGCTTGACGAGCACTGACAGGCGCCATAACAGATATTTTCCTAACACCCTTTGCGGCCTGAAAAGTATACTACCTACCACCTAATGGTCGAAAACTCACTGTGCCTGCCCTGCAATCGATCATAGCATATTGCTTGAATAGCCAATTCATTCCCAATATCGCGTCGTATCCCGTCATATCCATAATGATGAAATCAACTAATAAATTTTTGCTTCCCACAGACACCACGCTATCTCGTATAACTTGATTTGAATGCATTCTCCCACCAGAAGGTAACATCACTTCGTAGCTACAATTCGTCGACACCGGTCATACGTCTAACTTGACCGCGAATGTGATCGCAATAAAGGAATGTGTAGCACCAGAGTCAATCAAAGTATAAGCAGGTATAGAATTTACTAGTATGGTACCTGATACCACAGCTGGCTGGTCATCCTCGCCCGACTCAATCATAGCGAATACTCTCGGTGCTGTGCGCGTCGGACCCTTTTTCAAAGCTGGACAATCTCTGCTAATGTGGTCCACCTCGTTACAATTAAAACATCGAAGAACCCTGGGCTTCGGGCAGTCTCTGGCCACATGTCCGGCTTCATTGCAGTTGTAGCACTTTCCAGAGTTCCATCTACATTCGCCCGGATGATACTTCATACAATTAGGGCACTGGGGGTACTGTACCGGTCCTTACGGTCTCTTGCTACTTCCCTGGCTGTTAGAACCCTCGCTGAATCTCATTGTATCTCTCTGTTGTGGCGGCTGGGAGACACTCTTGCTCTGCTGCGGAGCCGCTTCTCTAAAGGATCTCTTGGAAGCCTCCCTCTGACTGATAAATTTCATCTCGGCTTCCTCTACCTCTAATACCTTGACCACAACCTCAGAGTAAGGCACATCCCTTATGCCCGCTATTTTCACCCCCTTGTATATTTCTGGCCTCAAACCTTGCACAAACTGAAATACTTTGTCTTCATTCCGGCTTACCAAATTGCTGGCAAACTGAGACAAGGACTCGAATCGCTGGTTGTACTCTGTCACTGACGTAGTTTGCTTCAATTGTAAGAATTTCATCCTCTTAGTTGCCTGCACCGTACTATTAAAATACTTGTCGTAGAAGCCCTTTTTGAACTTCTCCCAAGTCATATGTTGCGCATCCACGGTGTCCTCTACAGACTCCCACCAAAACTGGGCATCTTTTGCTACATGAAAGGTGGCCAGTATAACCTTATGCTCTTCTTCCACTTTCTCATACTCAAACATGCTCTCTATGGCTCGGATCCACTCCTCCGCAGCCATTGGGTCTGATACTTGTCCTTTGAAAGTCGGTGGCCGCAATCTCCGAAATCGGTCACCTGACTGGTCTTGGCTAGAACTAAGGTCTGCACCTCCCTGTACTTCTCGATTCAGTAACATTCCTAACTGCTGGGACTGCCGATTTACTAATTCTGTCAACTGTCGGATCGTCACAGAATCGTCCTCACTCCTCGGTTCGGTTGTCTCTCTCGACACTATAGGACGTCCTGGTCGTCTAGACATTCTGACTAATTTCCTGAACAATGATCAACTATGTTCATAAGTTTCTACTAAACAATACTAAACTTAAACACTTACAGTTGTTGGAGCATGTCGTGCGGCGATAGTCGCTGTTGAGTAATCGTTTGAACGTTTTGACCAAATGGCTCTGATACCAACACTATAATGCCCCAAAAATCCTCTATGATTCCCGGTTCGTTACCAACTACTACTCGTCACCATCCCTCATATTTCTCTACTCAATATTTCCTAGAAATTTTAAAAGCTTTATTTTTCTACTCAAAACAACTCTTTTTTTTTTTCAAACGTCTTCCAAAAAAAATACATGTAAATATCTTAGTGGAAACTTCGTTTAAAATCGGTTTAAATAACTTCACTTTTAAAACATAAAGATTAAAAAGACCAGTCGACACCTGAAAGAACCGATCTACACTTAAGTTGTCTCGGGTTTTCATCGGTCGACACTGACAAACACCGGTCAACACTAACTTTCTCTCGGGGCTTTCATCGGTCGACACTGGGGACACCGGTCAATACCTCCACACCTATTTTAGAGAGGGGTCGACACCCGCTGTCGCAGGTCGACACCTTGATCCTCTCTGTCCACGCAGGTCGACCCTCGCGGTCTACACTCACCCTTTATTTTACACTGATCGGTCGACACCTATGTACTTCGGTCGACACCTCACACCAGAAACCATAACAGAATTGAAACAAAACAACACGAATTTTTGACTAAACGTTTAAAATCCATAAATTTACTTCTCGACTCAATTTACAACCTGTTACGCACGCCAAAATACTCAACCCAAATTCAAATCTCTCTTTTACATTAAAATAACTACGTACGACTCAAAATACCTCACCACTCATACTTACACCCGCCATAATCAAAACACCTCAACGGCTGGCCCAGTTGTCCCACGAGCGGTCTCCTCCAACTGCCTCTTAGTCCTAGGCATGCTCGGGATACTCACTAGCTGTTGCGTCGTCACTTACATCACAGAACTCAACTATTATCCTAATACTAAGTAAATAACGCATACATACATACTAAAAACAAATATTTCCTATACATGCAATTTCTACAGTTTCGTCTTCACTTTTGTTTTCATCTCTTTCTTACATCTTCTTTATCTTCTTACTACTGAGTTCCTCTTTACGGGCTAGACCGAGGTGACCCTATAGCCCACCTCACTAGACAAAGCCAACCCCTATCTAGTAAAGTGACACACATCACGGTCCACTTCACTGGACAAAATCACCACGTAAAGCGGGAGAGGAGTAATACCCCTTTACGGTCCACTTCACTAAACCGGTCCACCTCACTAGACAAGGTAATTAAACCCCACCTTCGTTACCTTCTTACGTAACTTCTCAATTTATTCATCTCATCACATCCTACTGTTTTACTTCGTAAAAACATAGAAATTCATTTTCGTCTCGTGTCCTACTTTAAAATAATGAATGCACAACCATGAAAGCATAAAATAAACGTGCAATGCATTCTACTGAACTGTGATGTACGCCCAAAGACAAAACTCCTACTACGTAACTTACCTGGCGTCCTTAGCACTCGTATATGAACCTCGTATTTTGCTTGCTTACTGGGAAACCTACAAATTACATAACTATCAGATTTACAGTCCATGAAATCCACAATTTCTAAGGAAACAACCTCTATCAACCCATCAAACTAAACTCCCAACATTCTACATAAATTCTGACCAATTTCGGAATTGTCTAACTTATCCAATACTCGTCTTATTTCGACGATTCAAAATGCTACGGACTTCTCGTGACATCTAGTTCCTAATGGTCTATACAATTTCTCTATCCCTCACCTATAGCTTGGCCGAACGGAACCCGTTCCGTAATCCGGGTTATTCGGTTATCTACACACTCAATCTTTTCCACAGAACTTATAATCTACTCATATTCCTAGCTTGAACATCAACATACGTACAAAAACAAATCGACTAAAACCTTCAAACTTCGTATCTCTTTCGAAGGGTTTACTCAAACTCTCTCTAACTCTACTTTTACCGCTCAAAACGACTAAAGGACTAACTATCTACTGAAAACTAATCAAAGCTTACCGTAGATTTGAAGAACGGAGGGAGAACGATTGATCGTTGGCTGGAAACGCCGAGCTTCTCGTGCGAGAGAAGAAACAAAGAAGATGAAGATGAAGAAGAAGAAGAAGAACCAGAGGGGGGAATCCGTTCCTCCCCTCTGTTTTATTATTATTATTTTTTTTTAATAAATAATAATAATTCTAATTACTATTCTGCCCTCAACCCTTAATCTTTTAATAAATCTATTATACGGTCCGATCCCGAATGGATTCTCAAATTTTTCTCTCCTCCATTAGCCTTAAAATAATCTTTTACCTAATAGTAGAAATTCTCCACCCACAATTTCGACCATTTCTCCACTGATTACAGTCACGTACTTCCGAAACTAACATAAACGGAAAATTTCTGGGTGTTACATAGTAACTATATTTAGAATGCCTCTTGTATTTGTAACACCCAAAATTTCCGTTAAAATGATTTTTGAATTTTCGTATTGGTAAACGGTGGAGTTTTAATTGAAATCGAGAGCGAAAAATTTATACTATTAAGTAAAAGATTATTTTGAAGCTAATTGACAAGAGAAATTTATAAAAATTGAACTGAAAATAGACCAAATAACCGTTTGGTTAAACGATTACAGATGAGGGCGAAAAGGTAATTATGATTAATTATATTAAATAATATAAAAATAAAAAAATACCCCCCTCCCTCTGATGTCTTCTTCCCCGGCAAAAACCCTCCTCCCTTGTGTTTCTCCCTCCTAGCCGACGGTTTCTCTCCGTTCCTCCTTCAATCTTCAATTTTAAGGTAAGTTTAGTTATTTTTTAGTAAATAATTAATCATTCAGCTGTTTGAGTGTTAAAAGTGAAGTTAGAGAGATTTATTAGATAGTGTGGTAAACCCTAAGTGGGATATACAAAATTTTGAGGATATAGTCGATTTTTATTTGTTCATTGGTGTTAAGCTTGAGGTAAGATTAGGTTATAGGTTTTTATGAAAAAAAAAATTGGGCGTTTGAATAACCGAGAAATTCAAGTTTATAGAATGGTTTCTCTTCAGCCAAATTTAGCCAAGCTGTCGATGTTGGATTAGGAAATAAATAAGACCGTTAGAAACTAGACGTCTTAAAGAGTCCATAGCACTTCGAATCGTCAAAATCGAACGCATATTGGATGAGTTGTGAATTTTCCAATTTGGTTTGAGAATTGGGCTAATTCGAGTTTAGCTAGGAGCTTGCGATTTTTTTATAAGTTTATGAATTCCGTATTAGAATTTCATGAACTGGACGAAATTAGAATTAATGAATGTGTAATTTTTATAGGTTCTCCTGTTTCTCGGTTTAGTGTACGATTTACGAGCAATTTGCTAAGGAAGCCAGGTAAATAGTGTACATAGATGTTTTTGCCTTCGGGCCTACATCACAGTTCGTTAAGTTGTATGCATGTTTATTTGAAGTTTTAGTAGATTATGCATCATGGTTTTAAAGTACGAGAACGAAACGAAAATGAATTTTCATGCTTTTACAAAATGAAACAGTAGTGTAACGCCCCGAAAATCCTCCGTGATTCCCGGTTCGCTACCAACTACTACTCGTCACCATCCCTCATATTCCTCTACTAAATATTTCCTAGAAATTTGAAAACTTTATTTTTCAACTCAAAACGACTCTTTTTTTTTTTTCAAACGTCTTCCAAAAGAAATACATGTAAATATCACAGCGGAAACTTCGTTTAAAATCGGTTTAAATAACTTCACTTTTAAAACATAAAGATTAAAGAGAGCGGTCGACACCTGCAAGAACCGGTCGACACTTAAGTTGTCTCTGGTTTTCATCGGTTGACACTAACAAACACCGGTCGACACTAACTTTCTCTCAGGTCTTTTCATCGGTCGACACCGGGGCAGCGGTCGACACCTCCACACCTATTTTAGAGAGGGGTCGACACCCGCTGTCGTAGGTCGACACCTTGATCTTCTCTGTCCGCGCAGGTCGATCCTCGCGGTCGACACCACTGCCAATTTTACACGGACTGGTCGACACCTACTTCGACTCTGCCCTGCACAAGTCGAGTCTCGCGGTTGACACTCACCCTCTATTTTACACTGATTAGTCGACACCTATGGACTTCGGTTGACACCTCATACCAAAAACCATAACAGAATTCAAACAAAATAACACGAATTTTTGACTAAACGTTTAAAATCATAAATCTACTTCTAGACTCAATTTATAACTTGTTACGCACGCCAAAACATTCAACCCAAATTCAAATCTCTCTTTTACATTAAAATAACTATGTACGATTCAAAATACCTCACCACCCATACTTACGCCTGCCATAGTCAAAACGCCTCAACAGCTGGCCCAATCGTCCCACGAGCGGTCTCCTCCAATTGCCTCTTAGTCCTAGGTATGGTCGGGATACTCACTAACTGCTATGTCATCACCTACATCACAGAACTCAACTATTAGCATAATGCTATGTAAATAACGCATACATACATACTAAAAACAAACATTTCCTATACATGCAGTTTCTACAGTTTCGTCTTTACTTTTATTTTCATCTCTTTCTTACACCTTCTTTATCTTCTTACTACTGAGTTCCCCTTTATGTGCTAGACCGAGGTGACCCCATAGCCCACCTTACTGGACAAGACCAACCTCTATCTAGTAAAGTGACACACATCACGGTCCACTTCACTGGACCGGTCCACCTCACTGGACAAAGTCACCACGTAAAGCGGGGGAGGAGTAATACCCCTTTACGGTCCACCTCACTGAACCGGTCCACCTCACTGGACAAGGTAACTCAACCCCACCTTCATTATCTTCTTACGTAACTTCTCATTTTGTTCATCTCATCACATCCTACTGTTTTACTTCGTAAAAACATGGAAATTCATTTTCGTCTCGTGTCCTACTTTAAAATAATGAATGCACAACCATGAAAGCATAAAATAAATGTGCAATGCATCCTACTGAACTGTGATGTAGTCCCGAAAACAAAACTCCTACTACGTAACTTACTTGGTGTCCTTAGCACTCGTATATGAACCTCGTATTTTGCTTGTTTACTGGGAAACCTATAAATTACATAACTATCAGATTTACAGTCCATGAAATCCACAATTTCTAAGGAAACAACCTCTATCAACCCACCTAACTAAATTCCCAACATTCTACACAGATTCCAATCAATTTCAGAATTGTCTAACTTATCCAATACTCGTCTTATTCGGACGATTCAAAATGCTACGGATTCCTGATGACGTCTAATTTCTAACGATTTCATCCATTTTCTAATTGGACCTCCACAACTTGGCTGAATGGGGCCGAATAGAAACTGTTCTACAATCCGAGCATTCGGCTATCCAAACGCTTAATCTTTCCCATAAAATCACGTAATCTACTCCTATTTCTACCTTAAACACCAACATGCTAGTCAAAATCAACTCTACACTCAATTTCTCTCATAGATTTTCACCGAATCCCCCGATACCCTAGCTAACTCTGTTTTTGTCGCTAAAATCACCAACACACTAACTATTTACTCAGAACTAGCTAAAACATACCGCAATCTGAGGAAATAGAGAAGAAATCGGCAGAACGCGCTGGAAGAGGGTGTCGATCGTTGCGCGGGGGAGGAGAAACAACGGGGGGGTGTTTGCTAGGGAAATCACAGGAGAGGGGATTTCCTCTTCTCTGTTTTAAATTGTTATTTTATATAATAATAATTATTACTAATTACTATTTCACCCTTAACACTTAACCATTTCATAAATCCGTTATACGGTCCGATTTCAAAAGGATTTTCAAATTATTCTCTCCTTCATTAGCCTCAAAATAATCTTTTACCTAAGAGTAGAAAATTTTCGCCCACAATTCTGACTATTTCTCCGCCGATTACAGTCACGTACTTCCGAAATTAACCTAAACGGAAAATTTCTAGGTGTTACAAGTAGGATGTGAAATATGAAGAATGAAATGAAAATATACGTAAGAAGATAATGAAGGTGGGGTTGAGTGACCTTGTCCTGTGAAGTGGACCGCGAGGTGTGTCACTACTTTCCTCGTTTTATGTGAATGGTCTCTTTTTGTGAGGTGAACCGCGATGTGTGTCACTTTTCTAGATCGAGGTTGGTCTTGTCCCGTGAGTTGTACCGCGAGGTGTGTCACCTTGATGTAACACGTAAAGAAGAACCTAGTAGTAAGATAAAGAATGTGTAAGAAAGAGAAGGAAACGAAAGTAGAGACGAAACTGTAGAAACTGCATACGATAAGATATGTATTGTTTTCAGTGTTTACATTTTATATGCACTTCTTACTTAGCATTAGGATAATAGGTGAGTTCTGTGATGTAGGTGACGAGGCGATAGTTGGTGAGTATTCAAAGCATGGCCACGTCTAGGAGGCAGTTGGAGGAGTGCACTCGTGGGACGATCTGGCCTGCTGTTAAGGCGTTTTGACCATGTGTGTGTATGTACGGATTTTGAGTCATTTTGAGTCGTTTTAAGTCATTTTTATGTATGGATGAATTTCAAACTTTTAGTAGTCATTTTGAGGTATATAATAGTTTTTATAATTTAGTGGGAAGTATAGGTTCGGGTTTTTAAACATTGAGTTGAAATTTTGTCCGTTCTTTTTATGGAAAATTTTCAGTTAAGGCTACTAGTGTAAAGTGTCGACCTGTATGCATAGGTGTCGACCGAATTAGGTAAATGTCAACTGTGAGCGTCGACCTACGGAGACAGAACCAAACGAAGTGTCGACCTGTGTGTATAGGTGTCGACCGGTTAATGTAAAAATTGTAAAAGTATCGACCACAAGGTTCGAGCGGTGCAAATAGAGAGGATTAGGATGTCGACCTATAAAAATAAGTGTCGACATGTTAGTTAAGTGAACATAGAGGTGTTGACCGCAAGGTTCAACCGGGGCGAACAAAGAAGATTAAGGTGTCAACCGGTGTAACCAGGTGTCAACATGTGCAAACAGAGGCAACCGAAAAGCCGATCTATGTATATAGGTGTCGACTCTTGTGTGCAGAACGGGTTAAGTGTCGACCGAAGATTACCGAGGTCGACTGAAATCTCTCTTTTGTTCTAAAACTTGAAATTTTATTTAAATTGATTTTGGTTAGAGTTTCCGCTGCGATATTTTTAAACGTTTTCAAAGATGTCGTTTTAAGTTGAGGAAACAAAGTTTTAAATTTTATACGAATTTTTGTCAGATTTTATGAGTAAGAGTATGGTTAGCGACCCGGGTCCGGGAACAACTTGGGAGCGCTACAGTGTTGGTATCAGAGCGAACCAGAAACCAGTGGGTTTTCAGGGCGCTACAGTGTTGGTATCAGAGCGAGCCAGAAACTATTGGGTTTTCGGGGCGCTATAGTATTGCCTTTGTAACAGCCCGTACATCACCACTAGGCTTGAATTAAGACTTAACTTTCCTAATTATCTTTTTCGTCATTTCCTTATTTGTGATCCAAAATACATAGCGGAAGCAAAAGAATAAAATGCATGAAAGGCTTTAAAACTTAAGTTTTTCCATTCAATTCGATATACACCCAGACAATTCAAGAAATTCCAAAACCTGAAATCCTAACTGTACACCCAATCTAAACACTTCTAGATGCTACATCAAAAGTTAGGATACATCACCCATGGTCAAAAGGTCACTTGACTGCTGCGAACACACCCCACGAGCTCGTTCTCCAACTGCACCTTTTCATTAACTTGGAACTTGGGGCTCGAGGTTCTCACCTATTAGTTTTTCATCTACATTATCAAAGTTTAAACTAATGAGTCTAAAGCTCAGTAAAAATATATATAACGATATGAATGAACATGCATGGACATTTCGTAAAAATATGTACTTTCTTTTCTTTACTTTTCACTTGACATGGGTTAAAGGGGTTCGATGGCGGAAGTAGGCACTTAATAAAATGTAGACCACAAAGTAGACAATATATATAACTTGAACCACTGAGCGGACAATACATATACTTAACGTGGACCACTCAGTGGATAATACATAGGCCATACTTGCCTCATCCCACAACTTAACCATTTACGTACTTTACATAATCTTGTCTTTCTTACTTAGAACATGCACATAAAACGTTTTTCATGATTTTGTAAAAACATGATGCATGAACATGAAAATTCATATAGCGGAAGACAATTCATCGATGCATAACGTAGACAATATTCTCAAAACATTTCAATAAGATATTTCACTTAATCTAAACGTCTACAAAGAGAACTTAATTACCCTTAACATACCCCATAAAAGCACAAAACATAATACCTTTGTGATATAGGCTTTAAGGGCCGGATGCATACAATATAAACGTACCTCGGTCATTAGCAGTCGAGCAACCTTGATCACTTTTCCTCGAAGTTTTGGAACCTAATACAAGTGTATTAAAACCATTAACACATCACACTTACAATGTAGTGTCCCGAGTTATCCGAACCCAGTTCGCTTATCTAAACTACTGACTCATAGTAAAACATTTCAAGTTTTAAAACAATAGAAGGGCTCCCGGCCGACCTCTGAAATCTTCAATCGACACTTGACCTGTTCTGCACACACAAGGGTCGACACCTATATACATAGGACGACATCTCGTTTGCCTTTGTTTTCACCAGTCGACACATGTTTGCACAGGTCGACACCTTAATTCTCTCTGTTTGCTCCGGTCGAATCTCGCGGTCGATACTTTTATCATTTTTACTCTCACCGTTGACACTTTCACACACAGGTCGACACTTAGTTTGGTTCTGTCTTCATAGGTCGACTCTCGCGGTCGACGTTTACCAAGTTTGATCAACATCTATGCATACTGGTCGACAACTTATTTGATTCTGTCTTCGTAGGTCGACACTTACCAAGTTTTGGTCGACACCTATGCATACTGGTCGATACTTTATACCAGTAACCTTAATCGAAAAGTTTCTGCAAATTCGGGTGAATTTCAAATACTCATATCTCCCTTAATATTTAACCATTTTCAACGATACAAGATATTCCGAAAACCTTAGGATACCACTTTTCTAATGGAACAATCCATTTATCAAAAGAAAACATAAATATTTTAAATAGACAATTTAGGTTTAAAATAAATTTTACCTTACATATTTTTATTAATAATAAACAATATACACAAGTTTTATTGTAATAATATTAAATGATTTTTATTTGACTTTACATGTAGGAATTCACGTTTTAGATCGTTAATTGTAGGAGAGGAAAAAAAATTTGCAATTTTGGGTGTTTAAGAATGGTAGCCAATGAGTCAAACTCCAAACATGGTATGAAATATTGTTAGTGTATATGTCTGAATTGACCAAAATAGAATTTAAAAGTTAAGTAGGACCTAAAGAAGAACATGTTCAATATTGGATTAGTGTAGAAAAAAAGAGCAACAAATTCAAAACTCTACCTGAGATGGAAAAGGATCAGAGGGAGATTTGAAAACAATAGTTGATACCAGTATTCATGTTTACAGATTTTTTAAATTTTGTCCAAAGACATTTCGCTAATTGAAATTGACATCATTAAGTTTCCTTTTCCCAGTGCATTGATTAATGAACACGACAGACACATCATGTGATTTAGATTTTTTGGAATCATAATAAACTTAGACCAAATAACATATAGCCATGGTCTGGGTGATAATCGACCCAATTAGATACTCTTGCGTATTAATCGCCAGCGAGAAAAGTATAATTTTTCATTTTTACTTCATCTTCCAAATCATTCAAAATGAACTGATCTGTCTTCAACTGCATAAGTTCTATCTATTATATGAAAAAATAAGTTCCCCTCGTATTCTTTTGTAGCGAGTCGGGGAGATGCAGACACATGATACTGAGGTTAAAGAAAAATTTAATCAATTTCTACAATAATGAGAAGCATGAGAGGTGAAAAGTGAGTGTTAATGGATTATGTTATTCAAAGGCAAGGTTGTCATACCCAGTGATTTGGGGTTGAGATATGAACTATTTTACCAAGTGTCACAAGTGAAGATTATTATTCATTCAGGTAGTGTTGAATGTATCGTGACTTAGCATCAGTTTGAAGAGCTGGCAGGGTCCCCAATTAAGTGCAATTCACTCCAATAGTTGATTACTGCCTCATCCAACGAAACAATCTCAGTTCGTATTACATAACAGACCCAAAGTGAAGGGCCTCTCGCACTGGTGAAGGCAAGCGAATGCCCAAACCCAAATCACGCTTCCTTCTAATCTTTTGACAATTTTGCAAATTTTGAGTGATTGGATGAAATCGATTCAAGACGTTATAAAATTTGCTGAATAATTCACAAATTTCCCGGCAGATATGTAAACTAGATCTTGCCAAGGCCTTGTCTTTCTCGGATAGAATTAATTAGGTTTATGTTGTATAGAAATATACTGAAATAAAACGTAGAAGAAGCATATTTTAGTAAAATAATACAACCAATAAATAAATATACACTAAATGGGTAAGTATTTAAAAAATCAATATTAATTTCCGTCGATTTGATGGAAAAAATGTACATAAAAATGAGGAATCATACTTCAATTATTTCATCCTCGTCAAACATGTGAAGGACATGTTTGGATTCAGATTAATTCCATGCACTTTTTGTCTCTTGTTGGGTCTCATGTTCTCTCATTCATGCCCCTAATGACTCCTAGCATCCTTCAAAGTAGATAAAAGATTCATGGTCATCGAGACATGTAACATGTACCCATGTCACAAAATGTTCTATTTCAAACTTAAGCTTCAAAAAATTTGTTCATTTTTAAGGTATTAGGTTTCAATCTTCGTAGACTCGTTAATTCTTTTAGTACACATTTTATTGTCCTAAAAAAATTCAGTCTTTCATTAACAACTAGGAATTTGAAGTTTCTAGGTTTCGATTTAGTCCAACTCTTGATGTTATTGAAATATAAACTATTGACTTATGGTCTCAAAAAATAATCTTAATGGTCTTTCAATTCATTTTCAATTTTAAAGTCCAATGACGAAGACTCATCATCGATGTGAGGTAATATGTATTAACTCACATAGTTGAAAAAAACTATAAATGCTAACTTAGCATTCTTTCTAAAAGCAATTTCTGCAACCATCAAGTAGACATATCCTAATGATCTCTAAAATTATTCAATTTTCTATATTTGAGCATATGAGCTTTTACTCTCTATAAGTACCTTATGACCCTTTTGACTGTAATGTAAATCATTTAGTCTAAAATTCTTGAATTATCTGCATTACAAACTCACTACATATGCAATATCTGAACATGTACACTCCTAAGTATACATTAGCTTTCCTACAACTAACTCATGGAGAGTCTTTTGTATTAATTTAATTTCATTGAATTCTTGGGTGATACGCCTCAAGGAGCTATGACAAGGGCGTGAGCAAAACGTCTCTCTAACATGTTTAGTTTTTTTTGTTTTGTAGGTAAAGATTTTCATGAAGCCTTAGAGAACACTCCTTTAGCAAGTGATAAGGAAAAGCTAGTACATGTTCTTACGTGGAGGTCCATAGAGGAAGGAGATGGAGAGGGGCTCGCCGCTGCCACTTCATCGATGGGCCTTTGTTCATCATAGTTTGAAGATGTTTTTTTTTTTTTCCTTTCTTTCATTAAGTTGGATTGAACTTAGACCTTTGTCTTCGGTTTTACTGGGCCATTTTGGTTGTGATGACCTTTTTATGGTTGCGATTCTCGACCTAATCCTTTTGGCCGAGAGTTGCATATTACTCTTGCAATTATGTTTTCCTAGTGGCATTTGTATGTTATTTATTGGTTGCTTATAGTCTTAGGTTTCTTCGCAAGGTTTATATTCTCCTCTTTAGATCTTTAGTGGCCAGTTTACAAACCTAGAAAATACTTCATTGTTTTTTGGAATTATCCATTAACCATGCTACCTCTTCGGATTTGTTCATCCGCAAGTGATTGTGCAAGTTACCTTTGATTGTTGTTAGTTTGAATCAAGTGTTCATATTATTGTTCTTTTCTCATTGCTTAGCTCCTAAGTAGTGAGTCTTTTCAGCGAAAGAACATCAAACATTCGATCATCCAAGTTGGAGAGCTACTTGAAGCAAAGGGTAGTCATAGTAGTCAAAAGTCACCTCAGCCTTTTGAAGCCACAAATTTTGAGAATTCCTTCACCATTTGTCGAAGATACTGCCGCCCAAAATCCTGCCATCTAAAGTCATCTACCATTGTTTAAAGCAAGGTGACTGTTTTTGGCAAGATCCATTTTGCCGTGTGCACTAAGAGTATTTCTATCCTGGTGTTGCATCATTGGGGCGTTGAACTTAATTAGACTTGTTGCCTTTAGCAACCGGAGTAAATATTGCATACCAAATTTCTTAAGTATTGTTATATAGCTCCTTTTGTAATAACCCAAATATACCTAGAGAGTAACATCAACGTATTTGCATCTGCATCCTTATATCTTTAAAGCAAATAGTAAGTCCTAGACATAGAACTAAAATAAAAAACAAATAAACTCATTCTCAATGAACTTGTAGTATACAAACTCATCAATCAAATTTACCTCATAATTGAAGATAATGATAACTTGATGAAATTTACAATATCACTATGGAGAAGCTTGCTTTAGTTTACATATGGATTTGTTTAGTTTACAAACAAACCTATTAATAATCCAATAAAAAACTTTTGGTTACACCATATAGATTGTTTATTATTATTACTATTGAGAAATACAGTCATTATATCTATCTGACATAACTCAAGAATCAAAATAAGATACAAATGTCATAATTATTCCAAAAGAGTCTTTCAGTATAATTAAAAAGGGAGTTATCTTTCATATGATACTTTCATTTGAGTCAAATCCTTTGTAACAACACGAACCTTATTTCTCTTGATATTGTCGTTTAAATTTTTTAATTAATGGGTTTCATAGCTTAAGACAATTTGAAGAGATGTAACACCTAGAAATTTTCGTTAAACGATTTTTGGGATTTCGTAATTATAATCTGTGAAGTTTTAGTCAGAATCGGGGGCTGTAAGTTTGTACCGCTAGGTAAGAGATTATTTGATACTAATGGACGAGAAATAATTATAAGATTTCAACCGAAAATAAACTGGATGACCATTTAATAGAAATAATTATAGTTGAGGGCGAAATAGTAATTAGAATTAATTATATTAAATAATATTTATATATTTTAAAAAAAAAAAAGTAGAGAGAGAATAACGAATTCCCCCCTCCCCCTCAGGTCCTCTTTTCCCCCCTCCCCCCTCGCGAGAGCCCCTGCATCCGGCGATCGCCTCCGTTCTCCTTCATTTCTTCAATTTTCAGTAAGTTCTTCTTATTTCTTAGTAGATATTTAGTACTTTAGTGATTTTGAGTTGTAAAAAGTGAATTAGAGTGAGTAATGGATAGTTTTAGTAAACTCTAAGAGGGAGATACAAAATGTGGAAGTTTAAGTCGATTTGTATTCGTGTATTGGTGTTTAAACTAGAAGTAGGAATATATTTTGAGATTTTATAGAGAAGATTGAGCATTTGGATAGCCAAATGCTCGGATTGTAGAACGGTTTCCGTTCGGCCACATCCGGCCAAGTTGTGGAGGTCCAATTAGGAAATGAATGAAACCGTTGGATAAGTTATGCGTTTTCGAATTTGGTCAAAAATTGAGTAGAGTTTCGAGGTTAGTTAGAAGTGATGGTTTAGTAGGGGTTTATGATTTCCGCATTAGAGTTTTACGAATTGGAATACGAGTAGAATTGATGAATGTGTGATTTTATAGGTTTCCCAATTAGCGAGCGAATTACGATATTCAGATTACGGGTGCTAATGACACTAGGTAAGTAATGTAGTAGGAGTTTTGCCTTCATGTCTACATGGATACATTTCACGTTTATTTTATGTTATGCTTTCATGGTTGTGCATCATTGTTTTAAAGTAAGAGAACGAAACGAAAAATGAATTTTCATGTTTTTACAAAGTGAAACAGTAGAATGTGATGGACGAACAAAATGAGAAGATGCGTAAAAAGATAAGAAAGATGGAGTTGAGTGGTCTTGTCCCCAAAGATGGACCGCAAGGTGTATCACTCTTCCTCTGCTTTACGTGGTGACTTTCTCCCTAGAGGTGGACCGCGAGGTGTGTCACCTTGATCTAGCACGTAAAGAAGAACACAGTAGTAAGAAAATAAAGAAGATGTAAGAAAGAGACGAAAACGCAAATAGAGACGAAAAGTATAGAAACTGCATATGTTAGGATGTGGTTGTTTTTCAGTGTTTAAGTTTATGCATTACTTACTTAGCATTAGACTAATAGTTGAGTTCTGTGATGTAGATGATAATGTCATAGCCGGTGAATGCTTAAAGTGAGCCCAAAATTAGGAGGCAGTTGGAGGAGGCCGCTTGTGGATGATCCGACTGATTGTTAGGGCAATTTTGACGCGATGTTAATAGGTATGGGTGTAGAGGTTGAAGTCGGAGTCGTTTTGAGTTGATCAAAAATGGATGGTTTTTGCGGATTTTAGTGTTGAGTTGAAATGTGTCGTGTTGGAGGAAAATTTGAGGTTTACTGAGGTTTTGGAGAGTAAGTGTCGACCGATAGGCGTAGTGGTCGACCAAACCCGTCAGGTGTCGACCCCGAGGGTCGACTTACAGAGACAGAGCCACATCAAGTGTCAACTTGTGAGTGGAAGTGTCGACCGGTTAGTGTAAATATAGTAGAGTGTCGGCTGCAAGGCTCGACCGCTGAAAAACAGAGAGAACAAAGGTGTCGACCGCTCTTTGATATAAGCGTAGAAGTGTCGACCACGGGATTCGACCTACGTGGACAGAAACGAACGTAGTGTCCACCGATGAAAAACCCAAAGCAATCCAAGTGTCGACCGATGTTTACAGATATCGACTGGTTTCTCTGTTTTATGTTTTATAAAAGGAAGTTTTAGTTAAATTAATTTTAATCGAGTTTTTCGCTGCGATGCTGTTTAAAATATTTTCAAAAATGTCGTTTTAAGTTGAGGAACAAAAGTTTTAATTTTATTCAAATTTTTCGAGTGTAGTGAGTAAATAATAGAAGTGTGCGAACCGAGAATCATGTAGGATTTCCAGGACATTACAAGAGATCTCAAACATCATTATTTCTTGTTGACTTTTGACTCTTTGCTCATGGTATTAATTCATTGTTGAGAATTGAAACCCTTCATGATTTGATAAAAGTTGATAAAATTATCTTCCAACATTTCAATGTCAACTTTATGTTCTTAGAAAACGACAATATAAAAATTGATAAAATCACATTCTACCTTTCCAATGTCAACTTATGTTCTTGGAAAAGAATAATATAAAAATCTATAATTGCATTTTTCCTTTTTCTAATGGATCTCTTTGGGGATATCAATAATCGAGGGTATTGAGTTCACTCTTTAGTAACAACCTTTGAAATTAAACGAGAAATTATTAAATGAATTTTCTTTATTGATTTCCTACTTGGAGAAATTCTCTTTAAGGACAAATTCCTTAACCCTATATTCTCCTCCAAATTCAATTTCTTCGAAGACTTCGAAATTTCTTTTTAAAAATAAACTTAATTGTGAGATCATAAGAGCGTTATACTCATTTGATTCTTTTCAAAGTACATAATAAAATAGTAGCTCATTGCTTTACGATCCATTTTTTCTTTTGGTTTGTAAAATTTTGCCTTAATACGACTTCTCTAAAATGAAAGTAGCGTAAACCGTCCTTTCAGCCCCTCTAACATTATAATAAACTTAATATAATTGGGATCCCACGGTCTTCGTCCATATCAAGTACCACAAAATCTGAGGGAAAAATAAACTTGTCAACTTTGACAAGGACATCTTCAATTACCACAAATGGATGCTTGATAAAACGATCAACCATCTATAGAACTACACTTGTGGGCTTTGCTTTACCAAGACCAAATTTTTGAAAAATTGATAGTGGCATTAAGTTGACACTAGTGCCCAAATCACAAAGTGCTTGGTCGAAAATGCATTTCCCAATTTCACATGGGACAGTGAAACTTCCTGGATCCTTCAATTTTTGTGAAAGCTTCCGTTGAATAATAGCGTTGCATTCCTCCGTCAAAGCGATCATACTATCTTCTTCAATCTTACACTTATGAGACAAATTATCTTTCAGAAACTTTGCATATTTAGGCATTTGTTCAAGGGCCTCAACGAATAGAATGTTGACGTGGGGCTTTTTGAAGACATCAAGGAACTTAGAAAATTGATTATCAAGCTGCACATTCGTCAGTCTTTGCGGAAATGACACTTAAGGTGGGATTGCTTGTACCTTCGAATAATGAGAAGGATTAGATGGTATAGATTTTTGGGTTTCATCTTCAATTGTAACCCCGTTATCGTTTTTAGGAACACTTGGCTTTTTTTGCAGCTGTTGAATCATTGTTTCTCGTCAAGTGGTAATTGCATTACATTGTTCTTTCGGGTTTACTTCATTGTTGCTAGGTAGTCAACCGTGAGTTCGTCCTTTGAATGCATTAGCGATTTGGCTCAATTGAGTTTTCAAGCTTTGGATTGATTTTGTAATGTTGTTCGCGTCTCTACCATGAACTTATTAGTGTGTTCGCCCATTTTTTCAACTAAATCCTCAAGATTGAGTTTTTATTCTTGGAATGGTGGGGCTTGTTGAGAAACTTGTGGCATTTGCACGGCATTATTAGGGTTCTTCCACGAGAGGTTCGAGTGATTATTATGTGTCCCCATGTAGTAATTATTCGAATTTTGAAAATTTGGCCTATTATAATTTCCCACAAAGTGAGCCTGCTCGGACTAGTTACTTGCCATTTGATTTCCTTCTTGGCGTTCATCACTTGCGTAAGGTCCTTGACACCATTGACACGTTCCCATTGGAGAGTAAATCGAATTTACAGGAGCTTGGTTATTTTGCCGTTGCTTATTCAATGATGCGATTTGAACGGTCAAAGCATTCACTGCACCATTTTAGGAATACTTGGTTGCCTTTTCAGAACTTGCCGCTCAACCGGACATTGATCGTTATTTAGAGCGAGCTCTTCTAAGAGAGTGAATGCTTCTACTTCGGTCTTTTGGAGAAGTGAACCACCTACGGCTACATTGACCAAAGTTCTCGTAGAAGCTGATAAGCCAATGAAGAATGTTTGAATTTGCATCTAAAGTGGCAAACTATGTTGTGGGCACCTCCATAATAGTTCCTTGAAATAAGCTCATGATTCATATAACGTTTCTTCTTCGTATTGGCTAAAGTTATTGATATCATTACGGTATTTTGCAATTTTCTCAAGAGGAAAAAATTTAGATAAAAATTTTTGACAAAGTTCAGCCCAAGTTGTTCTGGATTCAGCCAGCAAAGAATTTAACCAACTCTTTGCACAGTCCCTAAACGAAAATGGAAATAGCCGTAATCTAATAGCGTAATCAGAGACATTATGAAACTTAAAAGTATCACATACCTCTACAAAGTTGGCGATGTGATCTTTCAAATCCTCGGATGGTAAACCACTAAATCGTGACTGTTGGATTATATGTATAGTTCCCGGCTTGATCTCAAAATTGTGGCCTGTAATTTTCGGTCTACGAATTGCAGATTGTACACCGGCCACAGATGGAATCACATAATCGAGTAATGTTTTTGTCTCAACTTCGTCAATTCGATCAAGATCCATGGCTGTTTTCCTTGTTTTCTTTCGATTTTTACAATAGTTTCGTTCAATTTCTAGATTGATAGGAATTAAGTAGGCAGTGCCGAGTTTTTGCAGACACCTAAAAAAAATTTAAAAATAAACAAATTAAATAAATTCAAATATAAACTAGAAAAAATTTTAATTTAATAATAGCAATAAAATAGTCCTCGACAACGACGCCAAAAACGTGTTGTGAAAAATTCTACGCAAAAGTAATAAAGTGTAAAAATACGAGTCGAACCCACGATGACTATTTTTACTATTTATTAAACTAATTTATTTCTAATTTAAAATGAATAATGATTAATTGATAATTCTTTTACTTAAAATAAAACAACAAAACAATTTAAATAAATAACAGAAAATTAAATTAATTTGTAGAAGATAATATAAGAAAAACTTAGGATTTACGTGTTTACCTAAATTAATACTGTTTAGTATTCATAATTCAATTCATTAATTTCTATTCTTAGGTGTTGATGACATTTTCACGAATATATTTATCAGTCTCTCTCGACTACTGACGAATTTATTCAATTAATAGATTATTACCTCTCGGTCTTTAACCCCAAAAACTTATTGAACACATGAAGAACAATAAATTATACTACCACATGCATGCATTAGCTATTTCTAGTCTAATATCTTTTTCATAATAAATTAATCAATATACGATTATTTATCTACTCTCGGTCTCAAAACAACCATACGAACATGCTATTGTTGATCAAGCAATCGCAAGAGTTAAAAACAGATTAAATTACTCAACACAATATCAGAATAGAAAATTAAGAAACTAAATTAAATGAAATACCAAACAGCCATAATTCGGTTACATCGTAACCCTAGAAAATAGAGTTAGTTCATACTAAGATGTCGAGAAACAATAAAGAGGATAATGAAATTCATAGTTCAGAAGAGAAAGAGGAAGAAAAACTATGTTGAATTTCAGTTTCCGAAGCGCTCGCTCTGTTACAGTCTCCGTCGTCGATTGTCTCTTGATCTCGAGCCGTTCTCTCCGACACTCTTGGAAACAGCTTTTAACCTTAATTTTATAGCCCAATCATGAATTAGGTCTTGAGGTCCATGATCTGACGGTTGAGATTGATTTGTCATTAATAGCCCATAAAAATCTAATTTTAACTCGTCGATAGCCGATTGATCGCCGCTCAGTAGCCAATCGATCGACTATCTTTCTGATCCTTCTTCTTCTAAACATCAGTCGATCGATAGCTCAATACAGCCGATCGATCGGCACAACTTCTGTCTTTTTCTCACCTTCAGTGACGTCTTGGCTGATCGATCGCCTATTGTGTGGCCGATCGATCGGCAGTCTTTCTGCTTCTCTATTCTTTTTCTTTCAATGGCTGATCAATCGCTCCTTCTTGGTCAATCGATTGGCAAGTGATCTAGTTTCTCTTTCATTTTTTGTCCTTTTTGTCTCGTTTTTGTATCCAATCCTTTTTGTTTAAGTGCTGACCTGCTAATATTCACTTTACCTGCGCACTTACATAAAAAATATTAAATTCTCACAAACACTTGAGAAAAACTTATCAAATCAAGTATAAACGAGTGCAATTAAGTGTGTAAAATACACACTTATCACTAGGGCTGAACATGGGGGGCCTTATGTTGAATGAGGGTAGGCGCATTTTGAACACGGCAGGCCGCATTTGCACTTCACATGTAACATGGGCTGTGTTGACACGTCCAAAGCATGGAGGGAGGGAGGGAGGGAGGGAGGGAGGGAGGTCGGGCAATTGGGGTCGACCCCTGCATCGTTCTTCTGGGAGAACAAGAGGCG
>CM039521.1:14376668-14415793 GCA_022433055.1 Begonia peltatifolia
GGAGGGAGGGCGGGGGGTGGGGGCGTACCCCTGCATCGTTCTTCTGGGAGAACAAGAGGCGTTAACCCTCACACGACCTTCTATTCTCTTTGTAAAATGAAAACAAGATATTATTGGCCGTCTCTCAGGATTTAGGTTGTTAGGTTTTTTATATTTGTTTTGTTAAAGTTAGTACTTTGAAAGTTTTTTTTTAAAAAAAAATTGATAATTTGAGGTTTGTTTTGGATTTTACCATAATTTTTCAACTACCCCATCTGTTTATATTAGCTAAAATGAGTAACTATGCAAAATATTTGAGATTGTTTCAATTGTTTTTTTAAATTTAATAAAAGTTTTGAATTAATTTAATTCAAAATGACTATAAATAAGAGGTGGTTTATTCCAACTAAAAATTTTAGCTGATAACTTAAATAAATTTGTCATACATTTGTTTTAATAATGAAAGTAAATTAAAAATTATTTAAAATAAGAATGAAGCTGAAGAAACTTTAATGAAAAAATAAAAATGGTAAAAATTAAATTAAAGGATCACCTTAATCCTAAGTTACACATTGTACTGTCATATAAAGCCTCCAACCTTTTATTTTTAAGTAATCGACAGAAGCAGTAGTACTTCTGAACCTCCATGACTTTTAGCTGCAAAGCCTGTCATGATCAATTGGTCATTTTCTCACAGTTATAATGTAGAAATTAACCATGCAACTTTAAAATAAATTGGAAAAGTTCAACAAAAGCTTCAAATTATAGAAGTATAGATTATATTAGTTAATAACCCAACTTTTCAACTATCTTCCCTTGACAAAAAAATCAATCATTCTTGTCTACTTTTCTATTAAAATGAGTCATATACGCTGCCCACGAGCTAGCAACTTTCGTTCCGCACGAATCGTAAACTGATTTCCAACGACATCTCTCTCCTTTGACGGCGAAATCAATCACCTTCGTGTGTTTTTCTCTATCTTTTGACCTAAGAATCATAATTCCTACTCGTTTCCATGATTTGCCCTCCAAAATTTAAAGTATAATAATTGTTTATTATTTGGGCTAATAATTGTTTGATTTTTGTGAGAGGTAATATGCTGCGTGGATAATGTTGCATCCATTATATGTGCATTTTTTCCCTTATAATTCAAGTTTATTAGAGTTCAATTAAAGCTAAGGATTGGGAGAAATCAAAGTGTTTGAATTTTGCTTACCAAACGATGTCGATGGAATCTGAGTCGGGAGAGGTTAAATAAGAAATGCTTTCTAGTAACTGATTATGTTATATAATTAATATGTGAATGTTTTTTTGATTCAGACATAGAAGAAATCAGTGCATATGAATCGGTTAATCGTGAAATAGAGGTGCATCTCATCTTAGTATTTCTTGACTATGAACTTTGTGCATTCGATCATAAAGTTGTTATTCTTAAAATAGAGTTACATTCGATCTTAGCATTTCTAGACGAGGAACTTCGTTCATTATGTAACACAGAAGATGATGGGAGAGACTACGTGTGACGGACCTGGATGGGCTAGGAACGATCCCACATCGCTTAAGGGAGAGATGAGGGGACGGTTCATAATTGTAGAACCCCTCTAACCAATAAGATGCGTTTTGGGAGCACAATGACATCAAATCTCATAAGAACTCCAAAATTAAGAATGCGCCGACGAAAGCATACTAAGTTGGATGACCATTTGAGAAGTCCTTGTTACAAGCAAATCCGTGAGAGCGTAAGGTTACTCAAAGCGAACAATATCTTACTGGAAGGGGTTCGTTACAAATGGTATCAGATCCTTTGCCTAACTAGAAGTATGGCCAACAAGGATGTTGAGCCCCTTAATGGGGGTGATTGTGTGACAGATCTGGATAGGTTGGGGATGATCCTACATGGGGGGGGGGGCGCGCGGGGGGGCACAATGACATCAAATCTCATAAGAACTTTGAAATTAAAAGTGGTACAGCGAGAGCAGTACTAAATTGCGTGATCACTTAGAAAGTCTTCGTTGAAAGCAAATCTGTGAGGGCGTGAGGTATCCCAAAGCAAACAATATTTTATTGGGAGAAAGATGTTTGTTACAATACGCCTTAACGAAGATCTTATTCCATAATCTTTGTTTGGCAAAGAAGTATAGTTTTTTTTAAAAAGTAACTAAAGAATGAGTATAAGATAAATTTGTTAAAAATGACGCTCATGGTTGACATCAGTGTCAAAAGAGATGCAATTACCGAATCTATGCTTCAAAGATGCAATATGAACTTACCTTTCAGATAAAAAGTTATATTAATATTCACATATTCATGTAAGATGGAAAGTTGACATGTTTCTGCCAAATGGATGACAAAACACTACCTAGACAGGTTCAAAGATCATGTTACCTAAGATGTTCCCTTCATTATTGAGACAATTAAGAATGATTTTAATGTTAATATTATACCAAGTCTTGCCAAAAGAACAAGGAATGAAGCCGAAAACTTATAAAAATGAATAATAACGAACAATATAAGCAATTATGGTCGTACGAATAAGAGATTTGTATATCCAATTATGGTAGCACCTTAATCATTTACATATATAGGAATGATCTAATCTAAATTTGATTTTTAAAAAAACGTACATGTGTTTGGCTGGATCCAACAGAGATTTGCTTGAGTGTGGTAGAGCTTTTGTTTTTTTAGATTACAGTCATTTGAAGGACTAGTGTTCAGACAAATTGTTTACAGCTGTTAGCATTAATGACAATAATAAAATTTATCCAATTGCTATAGCAGCAGTCAAAGCAGAATGTAGAGACTCATAATCATAATTTTTGAAGTCATTGCTAAAAGATATACAAAGTTATTCAAGCTAAGGATGAACATTTGTTTCAAATATGATATGCCAAGGATGGACATCAACCAACGTCAGCCAAGCCCATGGCCGAACCCTCCTTCTAAGTTAATTGTTCTATGTGTAGATGATGAGGTAGGGTGCCAAGTGGACTTGAGGCCTAGCCAACAAGGCCCTTCCACTTGTAGCAAGGGAACAACTACTTGATCAAGCCCATCTAGGAGAAGGGAGCATACAATCCACCACTTTGTTTGAAGAGGGAGGCATGTCTCCTTGGAGCATTATTTTTTTGTAACCAATTTTACTTTAGCACTTTAGACTTTATTTTCTTTGCATGTTGTATTGACTGAACATTGTGGCATATCACATGACCTCTTGGTGGTGGTTTTGGAGGGAAAACAAGCTGAAGAAAAGGACACTTGGGGAGAGAAGAACATTACCTTCATTGGCTAAGCGAGAGTGGTACATGGCTAGTTGCTGGCTGAGCTCTTCCTCTTTTGGCTCACCTTTCTTCAGTTAGGTTTTAAATCCTTGTAAACCCTAAAGGAGCATAATGGGTGAAGGTATAAAAGTCATCCTTAAAACCTTCTCTCATTAGTTTTTTAATGTCATTTGCATAAGCATTTTCGGCTCCATTGAGTCTCCCTTGTCTTCTTCCTTAGCGAGTAACGTCCGAGTGTTAGAGTGAGTTTTGTGCTCCCATTTTGTGAGAATCAAGTGGGTTCACCATCTTTATTGTAACCTTCCTCCTCCCTTCATAGGTGTGGAGAATCTTCAATAAGGTTGTAATCTTCATCCCTCTCATTTAGCAAGTTGGAGTGCCTTTGTTACTAAGGGTCGAGGCCGAGAGGTTCTGCTATATCCTCCTCGGACCAGCAAGCTATATTCAACCCATATCTTTTCGAGCACAGCGAGTTAACCTCTGAAAATTGAAGGCGTGCCATCTTTGATCGTCTTTCCTGTGCGCGCCAACTGTTCGCTGAAATACCTCAAAAAGTGACAACTTCTTACACCTTGCTCCTTGCCTTTGACCTTTTCTAGCTTTCCTAATGACTATTACAAACATGCAAACTAAAAGAAAACAAGGCTAAAGTTTTGCCAATGACAATAACAAATAAAATTACTAAAGTTTGCAATAACAAGGTTTAAATAAAACTAAAGTTTCCTAAAATATATAAAACAGCTAGGTTACAAGTTTGTCAAAGGGAAAATAAATTACCTCTTTAAAAGATCAATCCAAGCTTAAAGATATCTGCAAAACTAGCAAATTTATTAGAACACAAAAAGGTCAACCAAAGGGTTTGGTCGAGGTTGATGATCGCCGATCTAGGGCACAACAACTCCTTTTATCTTTCACACGGGATCATATGAGGGTATTACAATTCCAAAATGCTCGATAATTTTCTAAATTAGCATGTTATATAGAAAATTTTATTGCAGTTCATGAGAATATCACTCATGTGAATCAGAATCACATACCCCAGGTCATATCTCTTTCCATTATGTTTTCTTCATCAGACCTAAATTCATGTAGCTCACATGGTCTCAATGTCCATTATGAGGTAGGATAGCGTGAGATATCAAGTGATGTATAACACATTCCTTGACACTTAAGTCCTTTGACTTGACCTTGTAAAATCTACCAATGTTGAGATTTTGATGAATCTTCCTAAGTAATTCAAGTTTTTTTCTCGTTTAATAAAGTCAGGTCTTGAAAGTATGAAATACCCTTCATGACTTGTCCATCAAGAAACTAATTAATTCATTTATAATACTTAAAGTTAATTTGATTTCTTTATCAAGAAATAAATGAATAAGCCTCTCCTAAGAATCACTACTGAGATTGACAATCCGAATAAATAAATTTGCTCAAATATCTTGATTTCCACTTAATAAAACTTGAAAAGACTACCCTCGCAGAGCAAATTATGAAACGATTTTTTATCTCTACGTTCTAAATTCAAGAGGGGTACTTGATTCTAGGTTGACGAGCACAAGACGTGATGATAACCACGAATATTGAGAGAACAAGACCCTTCAACAAAGAGAAATTAAAACTAAGGAATGCTTTTGAATCAAATATGAGAAACTTGAACCCAATCAAACTTTACTGACGGAATTAAAATTATCAAAGAAAAGAGTTTGACCTAACCAAACTTTTGATTAGAACATCAAGTTGATCTTCCAAAGTTTTGTTGAGTTGAAGAAAACCTAATTTTTCACAAAGAAGCAACGAAAAAATTCTCGCAAAAACTCGTATTTCATATGTAACTATCTCCAAAATTAATATAAACTTGGTGTTTAAATAGAACATAAACAAACCATAAAAATAAAAGTAAATAGTCCAAAATAACCCTAAAAATATAGTAAACTCCAATAAGTTCAACATAGAAACAATAAAACGTTAAAACTTTAACAAAAAACTAGAACCTTTTGTGCAGAGGTGCCCTTGTTGGCCACTTCGTCCCGCTGTGTGCATTGCTTCTATCCTACACACGCGCTTTGTCATCTCGCCCGTGCACGTCTGACGCTTTGTTGCGTGCACTACAACTAGTTTTTAATTGGGTTGGCATACAAGCTCCACTCCATATATTTTTTTGGCCTCTACTTGTAATTTTTTAATCTAAAAATCTTCTCTTACATTTTCAAAGACATCACCTCCCTTTCATAAATTTTTAACCATGCTTAAAAAATTTTGGGTTTTTTTAAAAAAAAACCTTTAACTTTGGGTTTTTAACAAAAAAAAAATTATTAAGTTTACAATTCATTGTGAAAAATCTTAATATTTGATAAATAAATAATTTCAACCTTAGAGGGGGGGGGTCGGTCCAGCTAGACCTGCCGTCCCATGCTAAAAATGTCTTTTCCTAGCAATTTTTAAGGGAGAGTACGGCCGATCCAATTGAATCGACCATACTCTCCGGGGAGAGGTCGGCTGGTCCGAGGACCAACCGACCTCTCTTTGTTTTAGAGGAGAGTATGGCGAGTCCAACTGGACTGGTCGTGCTCTCCTTAGCTAAAACCCGTGACAAAAGCCACGATTTTGTTTTTTTCCCGCGCAGTACGGCCGGTCCAAGTGGACCTGCCATACTCCGCGGGAAAACCCCGTGATTTTGGTCACGGGTCCGTTCTCTAGAGCGGCCGTACTCGCCCACTAATGGATATCACCCGTGACGAAAGTCACAGGTGATTCCCTGCCGAGTACGGCCGGTCCAACTGGACCGACCGTACTCGACACCCCTATAAAAGAAATCCCCCCCTCCCTCGGTTACTCACATCCAATTCTTCAATTCTTTTCCTCTCTTTTGTTATCCCGGCAATAATTCTCCATGTTCAGATGCCAGGTATGAAGGGGGATTTTTTTTTATCATTTTGTCATTTATTTTAGACATAAAAAAAAAATTCATGTACAAGTTGTCAAACCGAATTAAATTTGTTATGACGTAATATTTATGCATTGTATTTTGATTTTAAAATTTATAGTAAAATTCTGAAAATATGAATATTTTATATTATGTTTATTTATTTAAATATTTCTAATACTTTTCTCTCGACTACGGACGACTATTTTTTTGCTCCGACAATATTTCTCCGCGTTCACCTGATAGGTACGAATGATTTTTCTTTTTTTTTTTTTAAGTTTAGCATTTACTTTAGACATTTGAAAAAAAAAATCAATCTTAAGATATTTTAATCATTATTTTATAAAGATAGTCATTACGCAAAAAATCACTTTTAAGATACTTTATTTTTTTAGTATATCTTATCGTCATTTCTTTTAATAGTAGGAACGACAATGAATTCCAGTTTAAATAGATCAGATGATGTAGACGGGATATCAACTGGTGATGCCAAAATTGATTTGTATTTGGATGACACACCTGCATATGGTGATGAAAAATGAAGAAATTTTCGTGTTTTCAACCCCTCCAAAACTCTAGAAAATGAACTTTGAACACCAGTCGGCTCGGATGAGAAGGAGGTGGAAAGTAGACTGGTAAGAGAACAAATTACAATGGGCTTCTTTTTGGGTAGATAATATGGTTCTTTAAAACGAATTAAAGAAGATGGAAAATGAGTATGCTATAAAATTCTCTAAAAGTGAAGCGAGGTAACTCATAGCTGAGTGTTCAAATGGATGTAGGTGGCGACTGCATGTTTCAAAGAAGCAAAGCGAGCATACGTTTCAGATAAAGAGTTTGATCGACTCTCACAGCTATTCGAGGATAGTTGAGAGCAGACACGCTTCAGCAAAATGGGTGGCGAATCATTATCTGGACATGTTCAAAAGTCACCCTACCTGGGAGATTCCTTCTATTATCGAAACAGTGAGCAAGGACGTCACTGGTGACATTTCACTCAGTCTTACTACAGGAGCAAGAATCGTAGCTCGAACCATAAATGAAGAGAAGTGCGACGAACAGTATGGGCAACTGTAGTCCTACGTAGCCGAAATATTTAAATCAAATCTAGGTAGCACAGTAAAAATTAATGGTAACCCAGTGGAGCCTAATTCATTGCAATTCCAGAGATTTTATACATACATGACTGCTTGCAAGGAAGGTTTGCTGCAGTGTGGTAGACCAGTTATCTGTTTGGATGGCTATCATCTGAAGGGGTCCTGTCCCAGGCAATTACTCACAGTCGTCAGTATTAATAGCAAAGATGGAATATATCTCGTTGTTGTTGCTAACGTCGAATCTGAGTGTGCGGACTCATGGATATGGTTTTTACAGATACTAAAGCAAGATCTAAACACTGAATCGAGCAGCAATTTGACATTTATTTCAGATCGACAAAAGGTATAATGTATTTCTATGTGTTATGTCAAATTTTTAGGTGTTGCCATAGTAATATTGTTTGAATTACCCTGTTTTTTGTACAAATATCAGGGGTTGCACAGAGCTATTCGCGAAGAATTTGAATATGCTGAATACCGCTTCTGTCTCTGACATATGTACGCGAATTTTAAAAATCAAATTTCGGGGTAGAGGATACAGAGATGCAATGTAGAATGCGGCCAGGACACTCATGGAGGGTCATTTTGAGCACGAAATGCGAAAATTATACCGGCTTAATCTGAATGCACATGCATGGCTTTGAGCAGAAGAGCCTAAATTTTGGGTTAGTCGTGCATTCTCTTCGATTCCCAAGTGCAACCTGGGATTGAATAATTTGTGTGAGTCATTCAACGTACTTTTTTTGCCAGTCAAGGAGAAACCGATCTTGACCATGTTGGAGATGATCCGAAAGCGCTTGATGACTCGCATCGTGCAGAAATTTGAAAAAGTGGTTGAATCAACCGACCTCCTGTGTCTCCAGATACGGAAAAAACTTGATAAGTTAATAAGCGCGTCTGGAAATTGGAGTGCAACGCGTGCGGGAGCTGGACAATTTCAGGTTAGCAACGAATATAAACAATTCGTTGTAGACATGAATTTAGGTGTGTGCAACTGTATAAGGTGGAAGCTGACAAGAATCTCATGTGTCCATTCTATTCATTGCATGTACTGGATGAGAATAGTGCTAGAAAATTACGTGCATGCATGCTATCATAGGACAACATACCTGTAAATGTACTCACACTACATTCGCTCAATTAGCGGACAAGTAATGTGGTCACTCATAGAAGGTATGAACGAAATCCTCCCACCCAGAAGAAAGCGTCAACCTGGTAAGCCGAATAAGACAAGAGTTCGAGATGCTGAAGAGCCGTCAAGCTCGAGACTTAACAAGATGAACTCCACTGTGCGATGCCGTATATATCGGCAGCAGGGGCATAATACTTGCACATGTTTTAACCGAGAATCAACTTCAGACGCTGCTTTGCAAGACACATTTATGGGTTTCAACATATTTGACGGGACGCAGAAATCTTCTACACGCGGTCGAGGCAGAAATTGTTGACTTTTTTTTTGCTGAAACTCGAGTCATTCTTTTGTTTATAATTCTATAATTGTTAGTTTAATTGGTTTAAGATTTTTTTTAAATAAACCATAAATGATTAATTTTTTTTTAAAAAAATCATTAAAATTTACTATTCATCGAGAAATAGGAAATTTGAACATCGGAGGGGGTGATGAGGCCGTCGTCTGTAATTTTATTTTAACCTTAAAAACAATTAACTAAAATTACAATAAATTATATAAGTGTTATTAAATCACGAAAAGTGTTCTATAAGTAGAACAAATAAGTGAAAAATAATCTAAAAAATTGCGTGATTTTCTAATACTTGAACGATTGATTATAGTTTAACTCTAAAATAAATAATTAAAATTACAATAAATCGTACAAATGTTAAAAAATCTTGAAAACTTTTAGATTTTCTTTCTATGATTTGGTCTATATATGGTAAGACTTGCGTGATTTAATTACATTTGTACGATTTATTGTATTTTTAATTAATTATTTTAATGTTAAATTACAAAAAATCGTGCAAGTGTTAGAAAATCACGAAAATTTAAATTACATACAAAATTAAAGTACAACATTAAATTTACATACAAAAACTAACATAAACTACGCCAAAGGGTCACCATCGTTTTTGTCGGTGGCGTGGTTCCCCATCCAAGTATGAAACATCTCGTTCATCTTTCTAGAGGACTCATCGAGATAATGTTGTTATTGAGTCAACTCTCTTTGAGAAGCGATCACCCCACTCTGTCTTACGGCGAGCTCATCGACTCTTCCTATGAGTAGCTGGATATCACGTTGCTAGCTCTGCTGTATCTCAAGTAATTGCTGCAGATGCTGGTGGTGTGTCTGCTGCATCTCATACATCTGCTGCTGATGTGTCTGTTGCATCTGATATAGCTGTTGTAGATACTGCCTTGTGTCTCATCCACTACTCACATGCTTTTGGGGGGCTAATGGCGGCAATGTGGTCTCATCCATCAACACTGTGTAAGAGGTAGATGCCCCATGATTTCTCTTCAGCATTCAGGCGCCATTGGCTTCCACAATACTCATCTGTGCCAACTGCGTCATGTCAAATACGTCGGTGGATCTATGAGATATTATCTGCTCTCCACCCAGTAGCCGAATCCCAGCTCGCCCAATGATTTTCATAATCAGTGCTCCAAATGAGAGATTCGTCTTGGGTGTCCGTCCTCCCTCACGCATGTGACTTAAAATCAAGAAGTCAGAGTCAAAAAACTTTTCGTTGTACAGCTTTTCCATGACATAAAGGTCCATGCAACTTACGTGATTTCGATGTCCCTCTCGCGACAGAAGGGTATGAGCTAGCAGGTTGTGGAGAACCCGACCTCTGACATTCAAGTCGTTCGATCGTGGCTTCACGAACGCCTTAGTGTTGGCATTGCGGTGAATTCTCTGTAGGAAATCTACTCCCTCAGGCAGTGTAAAAAAGGGTTGTCTCGGGAAATCTACTCCCTAGCACTTCATTCACTTGCTCTGTCCGTATCATAAAGTCCTTATCGAGGATGTAAGTCCTCAAACCAATGAAAACTCCATCTACCCTGGACGATCTCAAGTTCGCATAGAACAAGTCAACTATTCTCTCACAGGTTTCGCCTGTCAATGCATTGATCTCGGTAGGCTGATGTTTTCAAACATTTCTTTGATGCCCAACGACTCCCAACCTCTGAAGTCTACATTTATGTAATATGTAAGTGAACGTTTTTGTAAATCGTGCGCAAACTTTCTCTGACAAATTTCATTTAAAAATTTCATTGCAAGATCCTATCAATTTCACATACAACCAAAATTTCATAAGTTATGCGAAAAATATGACATTATAAATAAAATGATTTTATTGATTAAATAAAAATAACATAAATTCAATAGAAAATTTAGTTATCATTAAAATTTCAATAGAAAATTTGAAAATAAATTCAATTACACAATATAATAAAGATAAAAGTATCGGTGTATTTTTAAAAAATACCAAACTTTAGTTATCATCGGCAAAATAGTAATTAAATAAATAAACATAACATAAAATATTTATACTTTCAGAATTTTACTATAAACTTTAAAATCAAAATACAGCGCATAAATAGTACGTCATAACAAATTTAATTCGGTTTGACAACTCGTACATGAATTTTTTTTTTATGTCTAGAATAAATGCTAAATTAAAAAAAAAAAAATCCTTCCTATTTCGCACCTGAACGCGGAGAATTATTGTCGGGAAAAGAAAACAGAGGAAATGAATTGAAAAATTGGATGTGAGTAACCTTTTGACCGACCGTACTCACTTGCTAGAGGACGGACCCGTGACTAAAATCACGACTTTTTCCTCGCAGAGTACTGTCGTTCCACTTGGACCGGCCGTACTTTGCTGGAAAAAAACAAAACGGACCAGCCAGCCTCTCCTCTCCCCGGAGAGTACAGCCGATCCAATTGGATTGGCCGTACTCTCCCTTAAAAATTGTCAGGAAAAAACATTTTGAGCACGGGACGGCCGGTACAGGGACCGGCTTATCCTCTAGGGAGAACGGCCTCCTCACCTCCTCCGAAGTTGAAACTTTTTATTTATCAAACGTTAAGATTTTTTACAATGAATAGTAAAGTTTAAGATTTTTTTTTTTTTATAAAAAAACTCAAAGTTTAAAGTTTTTTTTTAAAAAAAACCTAAAAGATTTTGATTGAAACTTTAATTTTTGGTATTCCTTGGTTTGTTTCGAAATGATTCGCTAGCAGTCAAACCATCCTTCCATTTGAGATGAGTTTGGAAACCAATGATACCATTAAAGCCAACATTGATCAGAAATAAAGGAAAACAAAATGAGCTACTAAATTGACCATAAATTAGGGCGTCACAATTCATTAAAGATTACGACACGGTGATTCACGAAGTCGAGTAAGGGCTATGGTTGAGAGTGTAAAAATCAAAACGAACGCTCGAAGATCAGATGCAATGCGGACGCCCAAATCTGTTTATGGGCAATTTTGTGGGGACCTAGTATTCAAGTGCGAGCGTCGGCAATAATATTTGTGGGTTCTATGCGGCGTCCGAAACTCATTTTAATGAAAAAGTAGACTTGGGAAAGTTGGTTAAAATAAAATAATTTAAGCATCTGTTTGTTAAGGAAACATATTGAAAGATGAGGTTGTCAGTACCTCATACTTTATTTTTTATTTTTTAACTTTTCTCGAATAAACAAATGTAAAAAAAAACAAAATTACTACTTAAATTGTGATGTCAAACTGCCTGATCGTTATTTTAATTTTATAAAAGCAGTCTGGTAGGAAGAAGGTTGAATGAATAGTATATAAAAAGACTAAATAAGTAAAAAAGTATGTAAATAAAATAAAATGTTATGATTTATTTTAAAATAATAAATAAATAATTTTATGTGTTAATTATTTCGCCCAAGGAAAAGTGGAAGAATAATCTTAAATGATGGTAATTTGAAGTAACAGAATTAGATGAACTGCACTGATTTACAGTTCAGATCTCAGCCACTCAATCAAAAATTCCTCCTCTGTCCAAAATATGCAGCGTCTGTGTTATCTCTTTCAATCTCTCTCTCTCTCTCTCTCTCTCTCTCTCTCTCTCTAATGAGGCTTCTCTCTTGAAACCCAGAATGCTAAACAGGCATACCAGAAAAGAACATGAAAAGATGAGAGCTAATGGATAGAGACAGAGACTACAGATCTCTCTTAGGCCACCATTATAGGATAATCCACCTTTTTAAATCTTCAACTCAGTTGCTTGTATTGTCCTTTTTAGAGGAAGAAGATCCACATGAGAAAGTGATTGGACCCTCTCTCTCTCTCTCTCTCCTATCTCTCTCTCTCTCTCTGACTTCAATTATGGGAGTGGGTGAAAACTTACAGCAACCTTCTCTCTGGTTAGGCCAGTCCAACAAGAAAGGGACCCACCTCTTCTTACTTTTTGCACTGTGTTTCATTTGCAACATTTTTAGCTCCTTAAATCTCCATCAACTGCAAAACCCAAAATTCAAAAACCAAATTTTGCCACTGAACTTGCTAAAAAGTCATCTCTAGAAGTCGGAGAACAACCAGAAAAAGTTGGTGACATTAGGAAGAATAGAAAGCATGTTCATCCTTTCTCTAACAACGCCATAGAAAAGAAACTAAGACAGTAAAATCAAGGCAAAACTGAGAAGAAACAGTAGCTTTTGTGAAGTAACAAAAGAGTTAATGGAGGTAAGAAAGGATCAGAGATCAAAGAGATTTTCATGAATTGAGAAGTAATGCAGGCCCAGTACAACTACAGCTGCCAGACTCAGAGGTTCCTTGGAGTAGCATTTAAGACTCTCATTTCATATCACCTGCATCGCCCGAAAAACAACAAATTTCTGTAAAAGAAGAAGAGAAAAAGAGAATGGAAGATGGAGCAGATTCCACAGGCAGCAATTTTTGAGCATTGAACTTTGATGATTGTCATTGAATGAAAAATGGGTTTTCTTTCTAATAATATCTTCCTCATTTTCTTCATCATTTTCATGCCTTTTTCCTTCCAAAACACCCGCATTTTGATTGCTCAAGGACAGTTGATTGCAGGGAAGGACTTCCATGGGCTTCCCTTAAAGCAGCTTCATTTCATGGAGGAAAATGGTGGTGGAAATCAAAGGAGCAAGATAGAGAGAGTGGCTGGAGTTGACGAGAGTGAAGAAAAGGAGATTTTTATAATTGAAAAGTTCAGAGCTTTACTTGGATTCAAAAACCCATCAAATGCTAACTCTGCAGAAAGTTTCTCTCCTTCTCCTTCTCCACTGTCCGCCATTGAAGCTCCAGCTCCAGCTCCTCTTCCATCCGTTCCTACCCATAATCGTTTTCATCCTCCACTGCATCATTCTCGAGGGGCTAAAAATGGCCACAAAGAACAACCCCAGAATGAAGATGAAGCCAATGTCAGAACTCTGGTTGCAGTTCTTGTCCCTACAGGAGCAGCCATTTTGATTTGTGCTCTTGGGTTCTTCTGGGTTTGCAAGAAATTCAGAAAACAGAGAAAGAAATCCCTAAGAACAATTTCAGTGACTGAAAAAAAAGGAGTCAGAACGGCTGCCTCAAAGTGTGCTAATCCTCAGAAATCAGACAAGAACAAGGTAAGCTCAAATCATGGCCTTGATGATCTCTTGGATTTGGAGCAACAAAGTTCTTATCCTGTGAAAACCTCCTTAACTCATAACACACCTGAACTCAACAGCCAAGAAATTAAATATAGTCCGAGTAATTCTTCCTCGAAAGAAATTCAGTCTATCCATGAGGACGAAATAGAATCGATCAAATTCGAATCTGACTGTGCTGATTCTTCATTTGCCGATAGAATTCTTTCGGTTGAAATGCATTCGTCCGACAGCGAATCATTCCATTCTTTGGCCGATTCACATTCATCAATGGCTCGCCTGTCAAATGCATCAAAGGCCAGCCATAGTGATGCATCAGAAATTTTATCTGAGAATGTGATAAACATGTCTCCCCGTCAACCAGAGACCACCAAAACTTTGATTTCTCAGCCTCCACCACCTCCCCCTCCACCGCCACCTCCACCTCCACCTCCTCCGGTCTCAGTTACGAGCTTTCCATCTTCTCGATCTTCTCCTTATTCAATTAGAATCGGAAATAAAGCTTCATCTTCTTCCACATTGCCATATTTCTCATCACCGTTGAAGTTGGATTCTTCTTCGGGATCCATTCCAACCCTGCGAAAGGATTTGACTTCTTTGATTAAAAAACAAGCTGAGCAATCTCCGCCATCCCCACCGACTATTCCTCCACCACCCTGCCCGCCAAGAAATAATTTCTCTATCAAGACTCCACCGCCTCTCCCGTCTCAACTTCCTCATTTTGCACCACTGGGAAAAGATGGATCGCCGCTTCCAAAACTCAAGCCACTTCATTGGGACAAAGTTAGAGCTATGCCTGATCGTTCAATGGTGTGGGACAAGCTGCGTTCGAGCTCGTTTGAGTATGTTTCTGATTTTTTTCTTCATTTTACTTTCTCAATTTATATGTTTCGGTCATGATTGTTGACATACAACAGGCTAGACGAGGAAATGATAGAGTCGCTTTTCGGATACAATTTACAAAACTCTGCGAAGAATGACGATACTAAGAGCAAGAGTCCCTCCCCAAGCAAACATATACTCGAGCCGAAGAGACTCCAGAACTTAACCATACTCTTTAAAGCCTTAAATGTGACTGCAGAGCAAGTATGTGAAGCATTAGAACAAGGTATAATTCGAAAATTTTTAGTAAATGCAATAAAAATTCTCATTTCGGGAAATAGATGGCTAAATTTAACTACTCATTGGAAAAACAAAAAACAGGGAATGGCTTGAGATTAGCACAAATAGAAGCACTTGTAAAAATGGTACCAACCATGGAAGAAGAGGTGAAGCTATCGAGCTACAAAGGGAACTTTAACGATCTGGGATCTGCAGAGAGATTCGTGATAGTAGTTTTGAGAATTCCATTTGCCTTTCAGCGGGTCGAAGCCATGCTTTACCGTGAAACTTTCGAGGACGAGGTCGTTCATCTCAGAAACTCTTTTTCAATGCTAGAGGTAACACAAAAGAATAACGACATAACATATTCAAATATATATTTATACAAAAATTGAGAGAGAGAGAGAGAGAGAGAGAGAGAGAGAGAGAGAGAGAGAGAGAGAGAATAATTTTCTACTTGTTCTAATAGGATGCTTGCAAGGAACTTCGGTCAAGCAGGCTCTTCTTGAAGTTACTCGAAGCTGTGCTAAAAACGGGAAATCGTATGAACGTTGGAACAATCAGAGGAGGAGCAAAAGCGTTCAAACTAGATGCTCTCCTCAAACTGGCTGATGTGAAAGGAACAGATGGTAAAACCACTCTACTCCATTTTGTGGTTCAAGAAATAATTCGATCAGAAGGAATTAGAGTTTCCGAGAGCATAATGGGGAAAATCAGCCAGAAAAACAAAAGCAAAACGGCTCAAGAGAGGGAAGAATATTACAGAAAAATGGGTCTAGATCTTGTATCTGGTCTAAGTACAGAACTTTACAATGTGAAGAAAACAGCATCCATAGACATGGATGTTCTCGCTACTTCAGTTTCATATCTCTCAGAAGGAATCGCAAAGCTACTACTTTTGGTACACAAGGATTTGTGCGTCGATCAAAGAAGTGAAACTTTCATAAACTCGATGAAATCTTTTATAAATTATGCAGAGAGTATCCTGAAAGAGTTGCAGGAAGATGAAAATAGAGTGCTCCTGAGAGTAAAAGAAATTACCGAGTATTTCCATGGCGATTTGAGCAGAGAGGAAGGAAACCCACTTCGAATCTTTGTGATAGTGAGAGATTTTCTGGGTATGTTGGATCATGTCTGTAAAGAGTTGAGAAGTTCGAAAGCTGGTCGGAGCCGGAGCCCTCTCGCTCCATTTAGATAGGTGAATAACGATCGTATACAGTTTGCGCGCTTTGTGTAGTGTCTTTATAGAATTTCAATCTCAAATGTAACATGGTTTTGAATTTACTTTGCTAACAAGTTATGGAATGCTTTCGAATCTCAGCTCTTGGTGGCTACCCACACATTAGTGTTCTGGAAATTGAGACTGCAATTCAAATAACTTACATTTTGTTTTACATGATTTGGAAATGAGTTTCCGCCCATCATTTTCATTCATTTGTCCGATATGCTGCAAGATTTATGATCCCAAATATCACACTGCCTCCCACGTGAATTAAAAGGCCAAAAGAGTTGGGCAGAACCAAATCAAATAGTGAAGAAATGGTTCCTATTGTTTGGAATCCAAACCAAAAATATGGAGAATCGAAATGGTCCTGAGATACGATTTGGTTCTATTTGTTAGGTCAGTGATCTTTTGGTCTTCTCAATCTCAAAAATTTGCTCAAAAAATGAGAATTTTTCTAACACTTACAAATTGATCATCAGTCATTTTCACAATCGATGTAGACCCAACAATCTCTCCCTCGCACATTAGGCATTGGGTCACAGAGCTGACAATCCAATTTCTTTTAGCGAGATGAGATTTTGTTATACATTGAGGCTATAATATAATTATTAGGTCGGTGATTTTGCTTCTTCTTAATCTCAAAAACTAGATCAAGAGATGAAGCTTTTTCACACATTTATAAATTGATCATCAGGTCCTTCTACAACCGATGTAGGATAACCCAACACCATTATGCTCCGAATCAGTTTCAAAATAAAAATAAAATTAATATTATTAGAAGTATATATTGGTTGTTGACTATTTGTTCGTGGTTCATAGTTCTTTTACATTCAAAACTAGTTATGGTTTCTATAGTAGTTATTAGAATGAGATCTCATCGAGACATAATTGGTGGCTATGATTTGGATAGCAGCTCTCCACTCTATAACTACAAGCATAATTAATCTATTATCAATTATTCTCGTGATGACACCATCACACCAATACAAGAGAACATCCTGCCACACCAATTGCCCAAAAAGCTGAATTTTCACGTTCCCCAGTTGGAACCACACTTACAATGGTACTTTGCTAAGCATCAGATTGAAGAAGACCTTAAAGTGAAAGTAGCCTAGATGTACTTACGTGATAAGGCAGATGTAAGGTTCTACGGCTTCAATGCTTGCTTCCCTCAGGCAAAACGGCAACTCTTTTTGGCAGCACAATGTCAATAATACACGATAAAATGACTAAGGAAGTAGCATGTATTCGAAAAATTAAGAAAACAACGGTGTTCCTTAATATCAAGAACACTTTGAAGAACTGCAAACTTGCCTAGTACTTGTGGGTTATGAGAAGAAATCAAGTCAATGTCAACTCTACAATCAATAATCAAGAAACAAGACACCATTTGTCCTTTTTAATGGCTCAATCAACATATAGACAAACATAAGGACAACAATTAAGTAAAAATCCAAAACCAAAACAACAATGTCAAAGAATTTAACGGTTTAGTTCAAAGCAAAAAGAGTCGAGGGTGACGCAATGAGAAGTACACTCATGTACATACTTGTGAGAATAAGATTTTTAATTTCAAACTCATGGATTTTATAAAGACTTAACTAACATTTTGCTTCATGTGTTTAACTAGTATTCATAGTATTAGATGGGAAAAGCACTTATAGTTTCTTCCATATGAATATATGTGAAGCTTTTCACCTAGAACTAGAACTAGATGCATCCTAGAAAAGCACAATCACCCATGTTGAATAATTATGGAAATAACAATTATGATAAGAAAACACATGGAATTAGTCATTAGAATCATATTTGGAAGATTATGTAGCTGGAAGGAAACTGTATATTTCAAATATCTCTATGGTAGTTTAAGTTTAATAATCATATTATGTTTATTCTTTTATTTTAATTTATTAAAATACTTATTGACGTGTCGAACAATCATTGGTGCAATTATTGTAGTAAATTAGCTATTTATAATTTATTACATTAATTGCACCTTAATTACACCAATCATTATTTGACACGTCAATAGTAGAATAAGAGAGTAAACGTAGCATTACTCTAGATTTAGCTACGTTGATCATACTAGTATAATGATAATGTGATTAGAAGTAATCAGCTAATGCATGTATTGATAAGTAATAAAGCCATTACATGTAAGCTATGTGAATATAGTTGTTTTAAAATAAAGATAACTTAGATAATTAAGGTTGAGTAATTGAAATAATGTGAGGTACCAAAATGGATCTTTAAATCAAGAAAATATAATGATACGTTGAATAGAAATATTTAGCATGAATACGTTACTATTAGTGATAGTAGAAGTAGAAATGTGTTATATGTTGATGATTGGTTTGGAGGTTGATAGCATGAGTTGTCACTTGAATAATTAAACCAAGTTAACACATGAAAATAAACACCTCAAGTTAGAAATAGACTATGAAATCGAACTAACTAGATAAGCGATAAAAAAAATATGCAAGTGTAAATTCAACATCTTGCATATAATGTAACATCCCGCGAAACCCCGCATTCTCGGTGCGCTACAGTGCATCTACACACACCTAACACTTAACATAATTTACTCAATTTAATACCCTTTTGTTTCCAATTTATTCTTCTCTTTTTTTTTTTTGACTCGATTCGAAAACAACTCGCGTCTCCCCTTCGACACCTCACGCACACTCTCACGGTGCCGCACATACCACTCAACGTTACTGTGTTTCGCGCAAGCTCACAACGCCGCGTGCCCCACGCACCCTGCCGCTTTACAGCACGTCCGCGCGCACACCCTCACCCGGTGTCGCACGACCCGTGGGTACCCAATAGGGCCGCATGCCCCGCGCACCTGCGATCATGCCGCACATCCACACTCATCTAAACTCCTCTAGCATTCACCATACACACACCTTGACCTATTTCGTATCCTCTCGAATCTCAACCCCTCTCCCGAAATTTCGGCAGAGTACCGCCTAAAAACTGGCTACCCCAAAATTTAACCCTGCACACAATTCACCAGAATCTAACAATATTTACCTATCCATCATCCAGAGAAATCATCCAAACCCAAATCAGAGTAAGAAGACGACAAAAATCCATCAAATACAAATGAAGAAAGTCTTCAGTATAGAGAAATAACATACTCTAACATGGAAAATATCCGCGTACGTCACCAAAATCACACGCACTCCATATACAACTATACACTGACGCATATACAACAATCAATCCCATCCTCCGTACATAATCACCGCAAAAGAAAGAAAACCCACAAACCAACCAGGCCACAACCTACCATATCCACGGGTCAGGTCGCCCTAACAAAAGTCCGCCATCCGGTGCCGCGGTCGCACGCCGCCAACCATCCTACGCCTCAGGACTACGCACTCGAGGCTCACCAGCGGTATCGTCAGCACCTACACCACAGAACACACAACATAAGCCTAATGCTCAGTAAGTAATGCGATATGAAAGTAAAAGCCGACAATGCAATCCTATCACATGCAGTCTCTGCACTCACACTCATGTTGTCACATCTGTGACGCGTAGTGCAGCCGCACCAGGGTAAGGAGGAACCTCACGCCACCCTACACCCTGACACGTCGCCACCGTCCCGGACTCCCCAACAACGAGGCCTACAAGCTACACCCACGCATCACCACACGGCAACCACATCAGGGTAAGGGTGTACCTCTCGCCACTCTACACCCTGACACGTCGCCCCCATCCCAGCCTCCCCAGCACGGGGCCACAGTTGCCACACACACACGTTTCGCGATAGCCCAGCCGGCCCACCCCTCGAGTAGGATCCGCGACTGGTGTTGCACCGGCCCACACACTAGTAGGATCCGCGGTACCATTGCCCATATCCTCACCGTCAACCCATTCACGCCGCATGACGGCCCAGTCGGCCCACCCCTCGAGTAGGATCCGCGACTGGTGAAGCACCGGCTCGCACACTAGCGGGATCTGCGGTACCACCGCCATACGTCTCACCTCGTACATCAAAACATGATAAAAATTATTTTCGTTCCCGTTTTTAAAAACATGATGCATGTCAAACAATACGCACGCACACCACAATCAATCACATAAACCCTAAAGTTCTACAGTGTAGTCCCACTTGGGCAAAACACATGCATGCACTACTTACCTCGCTTCCTAAGCTCGCTCGATGTACAGCTTCGCCAACAGAAAGCCTCAACCTAAAACACAACCAATTTCTCATCAGTATTTATCTCAAAATTCACCAAATAGCTAAAAATAACTTTCCTTAACTACACTAGTGAAATTCCAACTAAAACGGTCCATTCCTCTGGTTTGGCCGAAAACTAGCCCAAAGTTCGGATGCGCATAACTTCTACGTCCGTTAACGTAATCGAGTGATTCAAGTGGCTAAACGTCCCCTTAGGAACCTAGTTCAACATCCCAAGACGGACTTTAAAACGGTAAGCCGCAGACAGGCGAAAAAATGCCAAAACCGAATCTGCCATTTTATTAAAATTTCACATTTTCACTTCCCTTCAACCAAAACTCACTCTCAACTAGTTATACGCATCAAAATGGGTATACTACTCTCACACGTCGAATTTCCACGAAAAATGGTCTCAAATTCGACTTGGACCAAAATCCAGCCTAAACTCCCGACGCGCATAACTTTTGCGTCAGATGTCGGAATCGAACGATTCCAGTGGCCACACATTCCTCTAACTACCTATTTTTAACCCGCAAAATAGAATTTAAAATGATAAACTCAAGCCTAGCCAAAACGGCCAAAAACAGAAACTGTTTTTATACAAAAGGTAGCCGAAATTCATCTTTGATCCAAATCTCGCAAATTCTTTCACCAAACAATCGCATTTCGATCTACCAATGTACACATCAACAATTTGGAGAGTTTCTACTCAGAAGACAGCATGACAACACCAACAGCTTCACGGTTTTTCTCCCCAAAAACTGAGAATTTCCAATCGGTCCATTGAACCGGCACCGCCTCCCTCATTCCTTCTAATTTTGTCCCCTACTCCCTTGAAATGTAGAGGGTAACATGATCCCACACTCGGCCATCAGAGCAGGACCAAAAAAACCGAAGAGAAACCCCCCGTTTCTGGTCGGATTTTGTCGCGGAAGCCAAGCCACCCACTGGCTCCAGCGCCCGCACACATTACACCCTAATGCTCCGACGATCGAGTCCTACTGTCGGGAAAAAAATCCAAGAACAACCGAGGCCCCCCACGCTCGGTCAACAGAACAAACGAAACAGGGGAGGACTCACCTTCGATCTTTTCTCAGCGTAGGAAGGCAAGGTAGCTCCTCACTTCAGCCCACCGGAGTGTCCTGAGCACCGGCGTCTTTTCCTCGGCGGTCGGTCGTCGACGATCCCTCCTCCTCGGCCTCTCTCTCGCTCTCGCTCTCGGCCGTGCAACACCCGGTGGAATGGCTTCCACCCGAAGCCATTCCATCACATATATATATTTTTTTTAAATAACAAATACAAATTACAAAACTGCCCTCACGTGTTTCAATCGTCCGAATTTTCGTAAATTTCTCGACCTCCCGACTTTAAATTCCGAAAATCAATCGCAAAAGTAGGCCTCGAGCCTTATAATGTAAATCTTTGCCGTTGAAATATTCCTCAAACTCCGACCGGGAATAAACTAAAGATTTCGAAAATCAAAAATTAAAATTCGAAATTCCCGAGTTATTACATATAATGTCAAAAGGTGATTTTCGAATTAAAGAGGTCCGAAACCGCCCGATGCTCAGATCAAAATTGAGGAGCAAATTAACAGATAGATACCTTCCTCCTAAGGTTATCTAACTTGTCCTGTGATAAAAAATAATCACTAATAGGTGGTGACATGTGTCAAGGTAGGATAATCCTAAAGTGTCAACAAGGATTAATTAAGATAACTAAGTAATCTTAATTAACTGAGTTTTGAGATTAAGTCTAATTATAATTAGTTAAGTTAATATAATGATTCTTTAATCATGATTACAAAATGTTTAGTCCTGGAGCAAATCCAAGGGAAAAATATCATTTTACAAGAAAATTAATGTTAAATTAATAGTTCTAACCTTTTATCCATAGGAAGATATAGAGTTGTATACTACATTTTTTGGCTAGTTATGATTGAAAGGCTAGGATTGACATATTTGAAGCGAGTGTTTTGATGATTTTTTGAATTGAAATCAGATGGGTGAAAAAAGGTTTGTGTCTCGATTGATTATCAAGTCAATCTCGTAGCCTAGACTAGGTGTCCTCCAACATTGAGGATTAAATTTCACTTAGAATTATATTTTGTTGCTAGCACTGAGATGCCTACGCCTCGGGTTAAAATGATATGAGAATCCTACAGTGTCTATCCTATTTGTTTTTGACACTACAACACTAAGATTAGGAACCTGCAAAGTCGTTACAGTTTTTTGATTGCACAAATTTATTTCCTATTTGTAGCATGTTAGGAAGAATGGATGATCCTTAGATACATAATTCATGTGTTATAGGACTTAATAATAATCGATCATTTCATGCATAAACATTTAAAATTTGATATTTATGCTATAATCATAACAATACTACAAGATCGCTCACATGTGGATTGATAATGCAATTACCTTGTTAATTAGATTATGAAAACCACAAGTATATTAAACATGAGATCCTTCAACAAAGCAGAATAGAAACTCAGGAACGTCTTTGAAATCAAGTATAAGAAACTTGATCCTAATCGAACCTTACCGACAGAATCAAAGTTATCAAAGAAGGAGATTGAACTGTAACCGAACTTGTGGTTAGAACCAAAGCTATCAGGTTGATGTTTCAAGTTTTGACTTGAAGAACATCTAGTTTTTCATAAAGAAATTCTCACAAAGAGTAAATTAAAAATCATGTATATTGATTCTTCTAATGTTGTAGGGTTTATACCTTTAAATAGGATACAAAATATCCTAATGTAAAGATTTGGAAACATCTAAAGATTGAGAAATATCTAAAGATTAAGAAATTTAACAAATTAATAAAAAGAAACAAAGAGAAATTAAGTAACCAAATAAAAAGAAACTTTGACCACATAATAAAAGAAAACTTTGACCAATTTGATTGATGGATTTCGTGGCCCTCCTTCCTAAATTTATGCTCTATCTTTCTCTAAGAATTAGGAAGTAAGTACTTGCCAAATTTGATAGAGAAAAGAAAACTCTACATGGATTTTACATGTGCATATTTTTGTTGTTGTGCTTCCATTCCACTTGCCACTAAATCTTCAAGTATCTTCAGCTTTCTTTCCTCTCAAGCATCTTCTTCAATACTTAACAAGTTTATTAATTTCAGCTTGTATAGAAGAATCTTTCTCTTGGATTTCTAGAATCAACCCATGTAAGGTTTCATGTATTTTCTTGGTTCTTGATCTTGTCATTAGACCTCCAATATCTTGACATAGATCATTAACTTTGGGCTTGAAGTTGATTGCACATTGATTCATATCATTCCCTCCCTCTTTGAAAAGATTCGTCCTCGAATCCCCTACATCATATAAAGATAAGTCACTACCATTAAAAGCAGCACTTACATTACCATATTCACTACATAAATCCACCTTATAAGTGTTGTTATTGATGCATTTCAACACTTGAAAGGGACCATCTGCTCGAGGTTGTAACTTGTTATTTCTTTTGTTGACAAATCTTTCTTTCCTTAAATGAATCAAACCTAATCTTTTAACTTTCGCTCGGCGCTTGTTTGCTTGACTTGCATAATGTTCGTTCTTTTTTTCAATGTTTTCTCTTACCCTTGCATGTAGTTCCCTAGCAAATTCGTCTCTTTTCTTTCCATCAAAATTAGCAAACTCGTTAGTAGACAAATGTGATATATCCATTAGAGTTAAAAGATTAAAACCATAAACAATTTCAAATGGTGAATAAGATGTAGTAGAATGAACAACCCTATTATATGCAAACTCAACATATGGTAAACATTTCTTCCATTGTTTCAAGTTCTTAGAAATAATGGTTCTCAACAAAGTAAAAAGTATTTTATTTATTACTTCGGTTTGTCCATCCGTTTGAAGATGTATTACAGTTGAGAATAAAAGTTTAGTGTCTAGCTTACTCCACAAAGTTTTCCAAAAATGACTCAAAAACTTAGTGTAACACCCTGAAATTTTTCATTAAAATAATTTTCAGATTTACGTATCGATAGACGGTAGAGTTTTAGTCGGAATCAAGAGAGGAAAATTTGTACTGTTAAGTAAAAGATTATTTTGAACTTAATGGAAAAGAGAAAATTATAAAATTTCAACCAGAAGCTAACTGAATGACAATAAAAAAATTAGAGGTTGAGAGCGATTTGATAATTATGTTTATTTTTGTTATTATTATTAAAATAAAAAAATAAAATAAAAACAACGATTCCATTCTCCCCCCCTTTTTCTCTTTCCCCCCTCCCTGTTTCTTCTCTCCCGCGTGAAGACTCTCTGTTCTTTTTATTTTTCCTCCATTCCCTTCTTTCTTCCTCCCCACGTAGGCCACACTTCTCATCTCCCTCTCCATTTTTTTTCATTTTTTCCTCCTCCCTCTCCATCACGGGCAGCAATCCCTCCTTTCCCCCACCGATTCTTCTCTCTCTTTTGGACATCCAAGGTTATATTTATGTTGCCTTTCTTGATGGGTTTCTTTTGCTGGATTTTTCTCTCTTGTTGGATGTTTAATCATGCTATATTATCATAACGATGAATATTGTGGAAAGAAATTGATGATTTGTTTAAATTGGGGAAATCTGAAATTTAGGGCTAAATCCTATGCATGTTTCGGTTTTGGAAATTTCGGCTGAGCTATTGATGTTGTTTTAATAAATGAATACAACCATTAGAAACTAGACATCCTAAGGTTTAAATTGGCTGTTGAATCGTTGAAATCGGGTAATGATTGAATGAGTTATAAATTTTAGAAGTTAATGTGCAAAAACCTGGAAACTTTCAGCTCGCAGTTCAGTTTTGATTTTTCTGCCATTGATTATGCTTTGATTTTGGAAAATGGATTTCACCAGCATAAACTAAACCTTATAAGGTTTCGAAAACATGTCGAATCATAGAGATCGGCCAAACATACGATTTAATATGAATTTTCAAAGTGGAATGAAAAGCTGTGAAACGATTTCCGGGCAGATTCGGTTTTTGATTATCTGCTATTAATTGAGTTCGATTTTTGACAAATGGATTTCACCATTTTGAAATAGACTCGTTTAGGAGCCCTTAGCATTTTAAATCATTGAATTTGGACTTATATTCAATTTGTTGTGAATTTTTGAAGCTGGACAAGATTTATGACAAATTTCGAAAGTTGAGTTGTGATAGTTTCAATTTAATTTCCTTGATATTGAGTTATTTGGTTGAAATTGATTGAAGTGTTAAATTGTTACGGTGGTTGATTGAGGTTGTGTGGATGATGACCTACCCTTGAGATAATTACTTGAATTGGATTTCAATTATTAAATTGTGAATTATAGAATGATGGGTGTTTGGAGATAGAGTTTATATGCACATGTTTTGAATTTTATTATTTTTGGATATTGGATAGTAGGTGGTGTTCATGCTGGTTGATGGATGTTAAGAGTATAGGTTAGCTTAGTTGTTGATTTGAAAGTTAAGTGCATAGAGTTACGTTTGATGATCTTGTGGTTGTTTATTTAGTGTTTAAAAATAGAAATTTGTGAATTTGGTTATATGTGGTGGTTGTGAATTAGAATTGTAAATCGTGAATGATAACTTATAACTTTATGCTTTAGAATTTCAGGAAAATGGAATCGATCGGGTTGGATCGAATAGCTAAGGACGTCAGGTAAGTAGTGCATGCATGCGTTTTGCCTAAGTGGGCCTACACTGTAGAACTTTAGGGTCTATGTCATTGATTGTGATGTGCGTGCGTATTGTTAACATGCATCATATTTTAAAAACGTGAACGAAAATGGTTTTTGAGCATGTTTTGAGTATGTGGTGAGACGTGTGGCGGTAGTACCTCGGATCCTGCTAGTGTGCGGGCTGGTGCTTCACTAGTCGCAAATTCTACTCGAGGAGTGGGCCGGCTGGGCCGTCATGCGGCGTGAATGTGTTGACGGTGAGTGTGATGGGCAGTGGTACCGCGGATCCTACTAGTGTGTGGGCCGGTGCAACACCAGTCGCGAATTCCGCTCGAGGAGTGGGCCGGTTGGGCTATCGCGAAACGCGTGTGTGTGGCAACTGTGGCCTCGTGCTGGGGAGGCTGGGATGGAGGCGACGTGTCAGGGTGTAGTGTGGCGCGAGGTACACCCTTACCCTGATGTGGTTGCCGTGTGGTGATGCGTGTGTGTAGCTTGTAGGCCTCGTTGCTGGGGAGTCCAGGACGGTGGCGACGTGTCAGGGTGTAGGGTGACGTTAGGTTCCTCCTTACCCTGGTGCGGCTACATTACGCGTCACAGATGTGACAACATGAGTGTCAGTATAGAGACTGCATGTGATAGGATTGCATTGACGGCTTTTACTTTCATATTGCATTACTTACTGAGCGTTAGGCTTATGTTGTATGTTCTGTGGTATAGGTGCTGACGATATTGCTGGTGAGCCTCGAGAGCCTAGTCCTGAGGCATAGGATGGTTGGCGGCGTGCGACCGAGCACCGGATGGCAGATTTTGTTAGGGTGACCTGACCCGTGGTGGTGGTAGTGATGGTGAAATGCATTGAGTTGTTATTTTGTGTCGGGTATTTATTCAAATAGAGGAGTTTGTATAGACGTCAGTTGTACATGATTGTATAGAGTGGTTGTAGTGTTTTGGGGACGCGTATATATTTTTATATGTTAGAGTATGGTATTGCTCTATACTGTGAAGTTTTTTCATTTGCATTTGATGGACGTTTATTGTATTCATACTCTGATTTTGTTATGGTGATTTCTCTGGATGGTGGATACATAAATACTGTTAGTTTTGGTGAACTGTGTGCAGGGTTTAAATTTTGGAATAGCTAGTTTTTAGGCGTTACTCTGCCGAACTTTCGGGAGAGAGGTAAGGAGTCGAAAGGATATGGAATAGGTTGGGATGAGTATAGTGAGTGCTAGAGAAGTGTAGATGAGCGTGGTAGTGCGGCGTGATCGCAAGTGCGCGGGGCACGCGGCTCTGCGGGTGCTCACGGGTGTGTGCGGATGTGCGGTACGGAAGCAGGGAGCGTGGGGCACGCGGCACTGTGAACGTGCGCGTGACATGGTGATGTTGAGTGGGTGCGTGCGGCACCGCGAGGGTGCGCGTGGGGCGTCGAAGAGGGGACGTGAATGTGCGGCACCGATTTTGGGTAGTTCGAGGGGTATATTGGGCTCCTTCTTAGGAATTCGAGTATTGTCGGTTTATTTTAAAACTATTTTAAATTATTTTCTCTTTCGCTGCGTATTTTTATATTGAGGATTTCGTGTTCCCTCTTCGGGGGGCGAGTTGTTTTCGAATCTAGTCGAAAATTTTTCATACTCCCAAATGTTCTTTTGAAGGTGATTTGAAAATGAAGGTACAATTAAACTGAGTGAGTTGTGTCAAGTTTTAGTGTGTATATGTAGACGTATTGTACCGCACTGGGAACGTGTGGTTTTCTCGGGGTGCTACACTTAGAATCTCAGTCACAATAGTTTTAGGTAAGTCATGTAACCGTACAATCTCATTAAAGAATGAATCTCCAACATGTGTAGTATTATTAATTTTTTAACATGCAATAAAATGTGTCATCTTACTAAACATATCAACAACAACAAAAATACTCTCCTTTCCAGTTTGAACAAAATCCATAGAAATATTGATGTGCCCCGGAGCTTAAAAACTCATGCTCGGATAAAGGTAAGTCTTCAATTGAGTTCTTTCACTAAGACATTTGTTATTATTGCAGGAAAGGACCATTGGAATGTTTGGATCGAGTATTAGATCAAATTGGTGCAAAAACTTAGAAGCAAAATTTCATCGAATAGCTGGCATGCACTCAAGAAACGAAGGCATGACGCACACGAGGATGAATCATGACACTCAACTAGCGTGCAGCAGTATTAGTGATTTTTCTCTACACCTAACGCAAGTGCACGTGTCGCTAACAAAGTAATAAATAGTAAGTAAAAGTCGATCCCACGAGAATATTCTTAATCAATTTTAATCGCTATAAAATTATATTAAATAAAGATGAATTAATAAGACAAATAACGTGACGAAAGAATAATATAAAATTAGAAATCACTTAGATATGCTAGAGAAACAAATTAAACTAATTTAGGATGATTACGATAATAACAGCCTTGGTTAGGGTCGATTTCCTCGTTACGTGAATTTTACTACTGATGCTACAGAAAGCTACAGCATTTCCTACGGAACAGCGAGAACAAATATTTTTCTAGGGTTCTATCGAATTGCCTAGTTAAATTCAACTTAAGGTTTCTTTCGACTTTGAAAGAATAAAACTTGAATTGAACTTTTTTTCAGCCCTATTCTCAAAGCCAAAGAAATTAATGTCAACAACCTTGCAACAATTTAATTTATTTAATCAATCATGCATCTTAAAATTCATATCTACCTATCGATATAATAGAAACATGTAACATCAAATTTGTCCGTCGACACAATTCAAATTAAACAATAAACATCATGATAGATTGTTCCATAAAAAATACGTAAACTTTCATAGAATTAAATAAAACACATAACGAATACTATCTCTCCTAACCAAGATTAAAAACTTAGCCTAAAATCATACTAATAAAAATCATAATAAAAATATTCATAAAGAGAAAAATAAAAAATAGAAAAGAAATTGTGGTCTTCGCTCTTCTCTGGAACAATTCCCCTAGAGAGTTCTTCCTCCGGAGATGCTGGATGTCCCTGCCAAGAGCAAGAGAGAAAAGTAAAAGGGAGAGAGCCTGAGAGAAAGTTTTTTTGAAAGATCAAGAGAAGAAATAAAAATTCACCTTTTCATGGAGAGAATAATCTTCTCTCTCCTTCCAAAATCCTCTTTTTTTCCTTTTTAAATTTTTATTCCCTTTTAAATTCTCTCATCAACTAACTTTCTCTTTTTTCTTTTCGCGCCACATCACTCTTCTTTTGTCGTTTAGGGCCACATCACCATTCTCTTCCTCTTCTCTTTCTTGTTCTTCAATCAATTTAATTCCCTTGATTTTAAGATATTCTCCATCTATCCTTCCTCTCTTTTAGGTCGTTCAAATGTGCAATCCAATCTTTCCTAATTCTATAGCCCAAGATAAAAAATAATTATTAATGATCATAATCTGATTTAATTGAAAATATATGCATAAAAATCATTAATATCTTAAATTCTTTCCATACTTAATAATTTATAGTAATTTTTATAATTTTGACCACATTCTATTTAAATTCATTTAAATCATATGAATTTTATTAATAATAAATAGTATAAAATAACTCTAATTTAAAAGTTATCAAATACCCTCAAACTTAAACCATTACTCATCCTCGAGTGATGCAAAATAAAGTCAATATTAAAAATTTCAAAAGTAACATTAATGAATTGCATGTGATTTCCAGAATAATTCAAAACTTGCAATTTTATGAAAAGTAACAGCATCATAATTAAAGTCAATTAACATAGAATTATTTCCTAATAAAATAATTTCTCAAAGTGTGTGTGTGCTCAAACTCCTGCTCAACTTGCGAAATTCAATCATCCAAACTAAATTTCACGGTTAATATTATACATTACTAACACTTCAATGTTTTTTCAAAGTCAATTAGATTTCAAAGATTTTTTTTTTATTGACTTTCTCTTACAAGTCACACTACCTTTTTACGCGAGTGTCAACATTGGTCATGAAGGCCTTCGGTTATTCAGTAGTGTCACTTAATGATAAATACTCATATAATATTATAGAGGAGTATAGTCAATGATAATATTGCAACAGAATTCCTCCTTAAGTTCTTCTATTTAATATCTATCCATCGAGTATCCAAGGGCTCACTCGAAATTGAAAGTAGATTAGGAAATTGAAATTATTCTATTTTTCTTTTTTTTTTTTTTTGCAAAGAAGTCTTTTATTTCTAATTGTCTTGGTAAACATTAATTTCTTTTCATCTAAATATAATTGGGAAATTTAATTAGGATATATCCTTAAGCAAACTAGAGAGGAGTTTGTGTGTTATGAAAAAGAATTAGATTAAGGGGAATAATTCCTAGTTAAATGTCATTAATGCATGATAATAAAATTTTTCAACAAAATTGCGGAGTTAGGAACATTCTAGATACTTCACTTTTAGGAACATTTTTTTTTAGTAGATATTTCACTTTCTCCTACCACTTTCTAATTTCACTTTCTCCTACCTCTTTTTAATACACCTTACCCCCAAACTTAAAATTGGCAGTGTCCTCACTGCCAAACAAAATAGTGTTGCAACACAATAAAAAAAGGGCAGGTACTTCCCTGGATGACTATTCTTATTTGTCGGATTCGGAATCCGATTAATAGAGTAGGCTTGTGAGAAAATGAGAAAACGTTGGGTGTGGCTTGGTGTAATCTCTCTGAAGACTACCTGCTATTGTCTTGTCTTTGAGTTGGGTGTAGCGCCAGAATACCTTGTTCTTTCGTTTGATCCAACAGAGTTTGTCATAAATGTTGTATTGTAGAATCTCACTCTGGCTGATTCTCTGTTCAATCATAAGCAGAGTGTCCTTCTGCTTTTCCAATTTTTCATCGATCAGCAGCAGTGCTTCCATGATTTGTTGTTTATAAATAATGCTCTCTGCTGATGTTGCAGCTCCGCTTACAGCATTTGAATCATGAGATTTTCTTTTCTTCGGTTCTTCATCTTCATCCACTTCTTCATCCCCTGGTTTATCTATAGCTATTCTTTTAACTGCCAAAGGAGTAATTCTAGATGCTTGAGCAAGCTTCAATTCATGTTCTTCATAAACTACTCCAGAGAGTTCACATAACCCTGTTATCAGAGAGGGAAACAGGAATTGTCCCTTGGGCCTCAAAGCATTAGCACATAAATTTCTATATATAATCTTCCCAACATTGATATATTTCTCAGTCAGAATACAATATATTAAAATAACTCTATCCTTTGTCACATGTTGTCCATGCGATGAAGGGAGTAAGCGGCTTTAAAGAAAATGATATCATACTCTCGCTTTCGGTAGTAGTGCAATGCGAGGGAGAGAGAGCAATCCTGTTTTGGAGATGACCCAGTCGGTATCCGGTTCAGCAATCTCCTTTAAGATAGCTTCTAGGTATGCTGGAAACTGATTGTCGGAATGAGCGTAAAAATTATCCTCCACTTCTTCCAACTGGTAGAACGAATTTATTGTTGCCGGTGAAATCTTCACCTCCCTTTTTCGAACCCTTACCGATTGGGGCAAGTCACCCACGAAGTTAGTATAGAACTCACAAACCAGGTTCATGATGACCTCTCTTGGACGAGTGCAAAATAGTGTCCAATTGTGATTCTGGATAACTGAGGAAACATAACTTGGGTACCCTGAATAGCTGCCGTCAGAAATTACAAAGCCCTTCTCAACTGCAAATGTCTTCTGCTTCATCCCTTGCTTGTATCGGATTTTTGTGACATCGTTAATAAATTCTGGTTGAGACAAATGTTTAGCAGCTTTCTTTCCAGCGCTCTTTGGCCTCATGTTGGTATCTACTGATCTGCAAAAAGAAATAGAGTTTTCTTTCTTCTGGGTGAGAAATTCGTTAGGGCTGCTGCAACATTTATAAGGCAAGAAAAGGGGAAAATTCAAATTTGAAAGAAATTTTAAATTTTTGATGAAATTCATACTTTTGGTAAAGATCACGATTAAATAATACTAAATAAAAGAATTGATTGACTAATTTTATTTATTTATGTTTTTTTTCTTTATATATATATATTTTTTTTTTTTTTCAATTAAGTGTGATGCTACAGCTAACATTGTAGCATCACCATTATTTTCACCGAAACTAAAAATAAACAAAAGGATACTAAAAATTGGATTGCCTCCCAATAAGCGCTTGATTGGTAAGTCTTCAGCCTGACTTTTTCATGCGTCATGTAGCTTCTCCATTCTCAAGAGGAATTGACGTAATTTCCGTCAATTTTTCTCCAAGGTATAACTTCACTCTCTGGCCATTTACCTTAAAATTTCGGCCAGTTTTTTCATCTCGCAATTCCAAAGTTCCGTATGGATAAACTTATATTATTTCAAAAGGTCCAGACCACCGAGATTTTAACTTACTTGGAAAAAGCTTCAATTTTGAGTTGAAAAGTAAAACTGCTTGTCCTTTTTCGAACACTCGCTTTTGAATCTTTTTGTCGTGCCACCTCTTTACTTTTTCCTAGTAGATTTTAGCATTCTCGTAAGCACTCATCCTCAACTTTTCTAATTCTTGTAATTGTAAAAATCGATTTCTTCCTGCTTGCTTTAAATCCAAATTTAATGTCTTGATTGCCCAGTAAGCCTTATGTTCCAACTCCACAGGTAAATGACAAGTTTTTCCGTAAATCAAATTGTATGGAGTGGTGCCCAAGGGAGTTTTGTAAGTTGTTCTGTATGCCCATAACGCATCATCCAGTTTTTGAGACCAATCCTTCCTATTGGGGTTCACTACCTTTTCTAGAATTATTTTAATCTCTCTGTTTGAAACCTCTGCTTGGCCATTACTTTGTGGGTGATATGTTGTGGTTATTTTGTGTCTAACTCCATATTTGCTCAATAATCCATTGAAAGACCTATTGCAAAAGTGAGATCCTCCATCGCTAATAATTGCTCTGGGTGTTTCGAATCTGGTGAATATATTTTTCTGTAAAAATTTTAGAACTCCCCTTCCTTCATTATTTGGTAGCGCCACTGCTTTTACCCACTTTGAAACATAATCAACAGCCAAGAGAATGTATTGATTGTTGAACGACATCGGAAATGGTCCCATGAAATCTATCCTCCAAACATCAAATATTTCGATCTCCATAATATTATTGAGTGGCAGCTCATGTTTCCTTGTAATATTTTCTACCCTTTGGAACATGTCACAACTTTTCACAAAAATGTTGGCATCCTTAAAAAGAGTGGGCCAGTACAAACATGATTGTAGAATTTTTGCAGCTGTGCGTGTTCCTCCGTAATGACCCCCATATGGTGCTGCATGGCATTGCTGTAGCACTTATTCCATTTCGTCCTCTGGAACACATCTCCTTAGTAATTAGTCAGCGCATTGTTTAAAGAGGAAAGGTTTATCCCAAAAATATTGTTTCACATCTTTCAAAAATTTCTTTCTTTGTTGATATTGCATTTCGGGAGGAACAATGTTGCTTACAATGTAGTTCACAAAGTCGGCATACCATGACACTGAATATACATCCGCTTTTAGCAGCTGTTCATCTGGAAATGTTTCTTTTATGCTTTCTCTAGGTTGCTGTTTGTTCTCGTTTTCCAGACGAGATAAATGATCTACAACTTGATTCTCGCACCTTTTTCTATCGCGGATTTCCAAATCGAATTCTTGAAAAAGTAACAGCCAACGAATTAGTCTTGGTTTTGCATCCTTTTTCGTAACTAGATACTTGATGGCAGCATGATCAGTGTACACAATCACCTTTGTTCCTATCAGATATGCCCTGAATTTATATAACGCAAAGACTACCGCAAGTAACTCTTTCTCTGTAGTGGTGTAGTTTTTCTGAGCATCATTGAGTGTTTTGCTAGCGTAATAGATGAAATGAAATAATTTATCTTTCTTCTGTCCCAGCACTACTCATACTGCATATTCACTAGCATCACATTTAGAATAAAAGGTATGGACCAGTCGGGTGTTGTTATCACAGGCGCGGTTACTAATTTATGCTTTAGCATGTTGAATGCTTCCAAACAATCTTTATCAAAATTGAATGACACATTCTGTTCCAGCAACATGCATAAAGGTTTAGAGATTTTTGAGAAGTCCTTGATGAAACGTCGATCAAATCCCGCATGACCCAAAAAACTCTGAATTCCTTTTACTGTACTCGGTGGTGGTAAATTCTCGATGATCTCCACTTTTGCCTTATCCACTTCTAAACCTTTTGCTGAAACTCGATGGCCCAACACTATCCCCTCGGAAACCATAAAATGACACTTCTCCCAATTAAGTACTAAGTTCGTCTCCAAGCATCTCATCAAAACTCGCTCTAAATTCTTCAAACATGTTTCGAAAGACTCTCCAGTAATGGAGAAGTCATCCATAAAAATCTCCAAATATTCTTCAACCATATCTGAAAATATTGCCATCATGCAACGTTTGAATGTTGCTGGAGCATTGCACAGTCCGAAAGGCATTCTCTGAAATGCGAAAGTTTCATAAGGGCATGTAAACGTAGTTTTCTCTTGATCTTCGGGCGCAATCATAATTTGATTATAACCTGAATATCCATCCAAAAAGCAATAAAATTGTCTACCAGCTAACCTGTCGAGCATTTGATCGATAAATGGTAGCAGGAAATGATCATTTCGTGTGGCCTTGTTTAACTTCCTGTAATCCATGCAGATTCTCCATCCTGTGACTGTCCTTGTCGGAATTAACTCATTATTTTCGTTGGAAACAATTGTTGTCCCACCTTTCTTTGGAACACACTGAACCGGACTGATCCACGAGCTGTCTGAAATAGGGTAAATAATTCCAGTATCTAACCATTTGAGAATTTCTTTCTTCACCACCTCCTTCATTACTGGATTCAATCTTCTTTGTTGCACTATAGATGCGTTGTATCCATCTTCTAGGAGTATCTTGTGCATACAAATACTAGGACTAATCCCTTTTATGTCTCTAACTGTCCATGTCATAGCCTGCTTGTGAGTTCTCAATATGTGGAGTAATTTTTCCTCTTGCACGGTTGTCAGAGTAGCCAAGATAATAACAGGAAAAGTCTCATTGGATCCTAAAAATGCATATTTGAGGTGAGCGGGCAGTTGTTTAAGCTCCAGTGTTAGTTCATCTTCGATGGAAGACTGAGGAAGTTCTGGTTCATCTTTTGTTCTTGTTAATGCTTCGTATTGTTTTCTGTAGCCCCGAGAAATCTGCTTTGTTTCTTCTAATTTCGTCCTTTCTGATATAATAAAACAGTCTTCTTCTACATAAGGATACTTCATGGCTTTTAAAACGTTGAAGGTAACCTGTTGATCATTCACCCTCATAGTGAGTTCTCCTTTTTGGACATCGATTAACGTTCTTCCCGTGGCTAAAAACGGTCTACCCAATATGATCAGCACTTCACGATCTGCTTCGTAATCTAAAATAATGAAGTCCGCTGGAAAGATAAATTTATCTACCTTTACGAGTACGTCTTCTATCTTCCCCTGTAGATAAGTTAATGAACGATCAACAAGTTGCAAAGTAACCGTAGTAGGGCGAACTTCTCCAATTCCTAGTTTCTTGAAGATGGACATCGGCATTAGATTAATACTGGCTCCTAAATCACACAAAGCTCTCCCAAAATAATTGTTGCCGATCGTGCATGGAATGGTGAAGCTACCTGGATCTTTCAATTTAGGTGGAATCTTATTCTGTAAGATGTAACTGGTTTCTTCAGTCGTGGCCACTGTTTCAAATTCTCCTAGCCTTCTCTTCTTGGATAAAATATCCTTAATAAATTTTGCATAGTTGGGCATTTGTTCCAGTGCTTGTCCTGGTTGTGTTTTTACAATCGTTGGGGAAATGGTGGTTGTAATAACCCGGGAATTTCGAATTTATATTTATATTTTTGAAATTTTTAGTTTAATCCCGGTCGGAGTTTTGAAAAATATTTCAACGGGAAAGATTTAAATTATAGGCTCGAGGCCTACTTTTGCGATTGGTTTTCGGAATTTAAAGCCGGGAGGTCGGGAAGTTACGAAATTTCGGACGATTGAAGTACGTGGGGGCATTTTTGTAATTTGTAATTAATTTAATTTAAAAAAAAAAAAAAAAAACATAACAAGGTGGAATGGCTTCGGGTGGAAGCCATTCCACCCTGTGTTGTGCGCGGCCGAGAGGGAGCGAAACCGAGAGGGGGAGCGCGGGTAGCCGAGAGAGAGAGAGCCGGTGGTCTGTCGACACCGACGACGGAGAAGAATCGAATGCTAGTTCGCCGAGAGGCCTGCGGTGGGAGGGGATTGAGTTCGGTTTCCCGAGCTTAATACTGAAGGTACGTTTCCCTTCCTTGCTCTGAATTTGCTTGGTAGAATTTATGGCCGCATTCCCACTAGCTTTCTGAAGGCTAAGCCGAACGTGGGGTTGGTGTAAGCGGCGTGTATGTGCCGCGTGATCGGGGGGGCAGCAGGGCACAGGGCCGAGAGCTCGGAGCCCTCCCTGTTTTTTTTCTGTCTATTTTGTTGGTCGAGGGGAACAGGGCGTGATGCTGCTCTCCTGTTCGACCAATTGGTGGCGGGAATTGTCGATAATTGTGGAGTTAAGAGTGGTGGGGAGCATCGGTGGCTGAGAGAGGGGGAAGGATAAACCGAGGGGCTGTGATTTTCAAAACTTTGTTTTCTGAATTGGAGGCCTTCGATTTTAGCTAGTTCATGTTTAATAGGTTAGAATGTGATGGATTGGCGGAGAAATTTGGAAATGTTCGGGTTAAGGTTGAATTTCACATTTTCGTATAAAAACAGATTCTGTTTTTGGCCATTTTGGCCTAGTTTTGGTTAATCGTTTTAAATTCTGTTTTGCGGGTTAAAAATAGGTTGTTAGAGGAACGTGTGGCCGCTGGAATCGTTCGATTCCGATATCCGACGAAAAAGTTATGCGCGTCGGAAGTTTATGCGAGATTTTGGTTTAAGTCAAATTAGTGACCGTCTTTCGTGGAAAATTCGACGTGTGAGAGTAGCATAGCCATTTTGATGCATATAACTAGTTGGGAGTGAGTTTTGGTTGAAGGGAAGAGAAAATGTGAAATTTTAATAAAATGGCAGATTCGGTTATTGGCGTTTTTCGCCTATCTGCGGCCTACCGATTTAAAATCCATTTTAGGATGTTAAACTAGGTTCCTAAGGGAACGTTTAGCCACTTTAATCGTTTGATTCCGTTGACGGACGCAAAAGTTATGCGCATCCGAACGTTGAGCTGGTATTCGGCCAAACCAAACCAATGGACCGTTTTAGTTGGAATTTAATGAGTGTAGTTAGATAAGGTTATTTTTAGCTAATTGTTAAATGTTGGGAGAAATACTGATGAGAAATTGGTTGTCTTTTAGGTTGAGGCTTTCTGTTGGCGAAACTGTGTATCGCACGAGCTTAGGACGCCAGGTAAGTAGTGCATGCATGTGTTTTGCCCAAGTGGGCCTACACTGTAGAACTTTAGTGTTTATGTGATTGATTGCGGTGTGTGTGCGTATTGTGTGACATGCATCATATTTTTTTTAAAACGGGAACGAAAATGATTTTTAGCATGCTTTGATGTATGAGGAGAGACGTGTGGCGGTGGTACCGCGGATCCCGCTAGTGTGCGGGCCGGTGCTTCACCAGTCGCGGATCCTACTCGAGGGGTGGGCCGGCTGGGCCGTCATGCGGCGTAAATGTGTTGACGGTGAGGATATGGGCAGTGGTACCGCGGATCCTACTAGTGTGTGGGCCGGTGCAACACCAGTCGCGGATCCTACTCGAGGGGTGGGCCGGCTGGGCTGTCGCGAAACGTGTGTGTGTGGCAACTGTGGCCCCGTGCTGGGGAGGCTGGGACGGGGGCGACGTGTCAGGGTGTAGAGTGGCGCGAGGTACACCCTTACCCTGATGTGGTTGCCGTGTGGTGATGCGTGGGTGTAGCTTGTGGGCCTCGTTGCTGGGGAGTCCGGGACGGTGGCGACGTGTTAGGGTGTAGGGTGGCGTGAGGTTCCTCCTTACCCTGGTGCGGCTGCACTACGCGTCACAGATGTGACAACATGAGTGTGAGTGTAGAGACTGCATGTGATAGGATTGCATTGTCGGCTTTTACTTTCATATCGCATTACTTAATAAGCGTTAGGCTTATGATGTGTGTTCTGTGGTGTAGGTGCTGACGATACCGCTGGTGAGCCTCGAGTGCCTAGTCCTGAGGCGTAGGATGGTTGGCGGCGTGCGACTGCGGCACCGGATGGCGGACTTTTGTTAGGGCGACCCGACCCGTGGATATGGTAGGTTGTGGCCTGGTCGGTTTGTGGGTTTTCTTTCTTTTGCGGTGGTTATGTACGGAGGATGGGATTGATTGTTGTATATGCGTCAGTGTATAGGTGTATATGGAGTGCGTGTGATTTTGGTAACGTACGCGGATATTTTCCATGTTAGAGTATGTTATTTCTCTATACTGGAGACTTTCTTTATTTGTATTTGACGGATTTTCGTCGCCTTCTTACTCTGATTTGGGTTGGGATGATTTCTCTGGATGATGGATAGGTAAATATTGTTGGATTTTGGTGAATTGTGTGCAGGGTTAAATTTTGGGGTAGCCAGTTTTTAGGCGGTACTCTGCCGAAATTTCGGGAGAGTGGTTGAGGTTCGAGAGGATACGAAATAGGTCAAGGTGTGTGTATAATGAATGCTAGAGGAGTTCATATGAGTGTGGATGTGCGGCGTGATCGCAGGTGCGTGGGGCACGCGGCCCTGTGGGTGCACACGAGTCATGCGGCGCCGGGTGAGGGCGTGCGTGCGGACGTGCTGTACAGAGGCAGGGTGCGTGGGGCACGCGGCGCTGTGAGCGTGCGCGAGATACAGTGACGTTGGGTTGGCACCTGTGGCACCGCGGTGGTGTACGGGGAGTGTCGGAGTGGGGACGTGAGTGCTTGGGACCGGACTGGGTAGTTCGTGGGGAGCGTGGGGTTCTTTCCTAGGATTTCAAGTCTTACTGTTTTATCTCAAATTGTTTTAAATGGTTTTCTTTTCCGCTGCGTAGTTTTATGTTGAGGACTTCGTGTTTCCTCTTCGGGACGCGAGTTGTTTTTTT
>CM039521.1:14426088-14460969 GCA_022433055.1 Begonia peltatifolia
TTTCCTAGGATTTCAAGTCTTACTGTTTTATCTCAAATTGTTTTAAATGGTTTTCTTTTCCACTGCGTAGTTTTATGTTGAGGACTTCGTGTTTCCTCTTCGGGACGCGAGTTGTTTTTTTTTAATCGAGTCGAAAAATTTTCATACTCACAAATGTGCTTTTGAAAATGATTTGAAAACGAAAGGGGTATTGAATTGAGTTAGTTGTGTCAAGTGTTAGTGTGTGTGTGTAGTGTGTAGATGCACTGTAGCGCACCGGGGACGTGTGGGTTCTCGGGGTGTTACAGTGGTGGTGGTCTCTGAATTTTTAATTCACCTTTTAGTTGCTGTGGTGTTACTACAGCATCAGTCACTAGGTCACACTTTTCTAATTCATCTAAATCCTGTTGTTCAACAAACTCATCTTGTTTCTTTAAATTTTCTGCCCTCAGTTCTTTTTCTGAAATTTCAAGCTCTCTTCCATTCCTCAATACAATGGCCTTGCAGTGCTCTTTTCCTGGTCTTTGTGGCACTTCCGTATCACTTGATAATTGCCCCGTATTCTGTGTGTTTAATGATTGAGCCAACTATCCCATTTGAGTTTCAATATTTTTTATGGAGGCGGCCAGATTTTGCAGAATCACGTCTGTTTTGGAGGCATATTCTTTGGCAAAACTTTTCGATTTCTCTTGAGACAGCATACTATGATTGGGTTGCAAGAATCCTTGAGGGTAGTTTCCTGTAGGTCTGCTTAGTGCTGTAGCATTCTGCTGCTGAGAATTCCATTGAAAGTTTGGATGTTGTTTCCAACCAGGATTATATGTCTGAGAATAAGGATTAGTGTTCCTATTGTATCCCACATAATTTGCAGATTCTGGGTTGGTGGGACATAAGTTATTGTCGTGGTATTCCCCACAAAAAATACACGATACTTCTCTCGTTGTCGGCTTTGACGGGTTGTTCATCAATTTGATGGTATTTTCCAGCGTGGTGATCTTGGCATTCAAGGCAGAAACTTCGTCCAAATCGTAAACTCCAGATGTGCGCTTTGTAGAATAAACTCTTTCTGAAGGCCACTGATAACTATTTACTGCCATTCTTTCCAATAAATCCTACGCTTCATTAAAAGATTTTGATAGAAAAGTTCCTTTTGCTGCTGCATCGATGATTGATCTGGTCTAGCCATTAAGTCCATTATAAAATGTTTCCAACTGAATCCAATGTGGTATTCCATGATTAGGGCACTTTCTTAACAATTCCTTGAATCTGTCCCAAGCCTCATAAAGTGATTCACCATCCCGTTGTTGAAAACTTGTGATTTCATTCTTCATTCTCGCGTTCTTTACTGGTGGATGATATTTCATTATGAATTTTTTGGCTAAATCTCCCCATGAAGTGATAGTATTTGCTGGAATGCCATTCAACCAATCTCGTGCTCTGTCTCTTAAGGAATATGGAAAAAGTTTGAGCCTTAACGCTTCAGCTGAAACTCCAGGAAAATTAAATGACTCGCTCACTTCTCCAAAAACCTTGAGATGCCGATAAAGGTTGTCCGATACTAATCCACTAAACTATCCAACTGTTTGAAGCATCTGAAATATGACCGGCTTTAACTCAAATCGAATACCATGTAAGTCTGGTCTCACAATACAAGGATTCAGATCATCAAGTGTTGGAATAGCGAAATCTTGAATAGGTCGATCTCGGTCATCGATAATACGATTAGGGTTATTTCCTATTTCTTCCTGGTTGGCCATATTGTCTTCTTCAATAAATGGTAATTGTTGTTGTCTTCTTCTTGCTCGAAATGTACGTTCGATCTCTGGATCGTATTGAACAAGATCCTGGTTGTCCTCGTCAGGCATCAAGTAATTGGTACCTAAAGAAAAATGAATAAAACATAAAAAAAAATTAAAACAAAATTATAAAGATAAAATTATAGCAAAATAAAATAACTAAGAAATATCCCCGGCAACGGTGCCAAAAACTTGTTAGTGATTTTTCTCTACACCTAACGCAAGTGCACGTATCGCTATCAAAGTAATAAATAGTAAGTAAAAGTCGATTCCACGAGGATATTCTTAATCAATTTTAATCGGTATAAAATTATATTAAATAAAGATGAATTAATAAGACAAATAACATGACGAAAGAATAATATAAAATTAGAAATCACTTAGATATGCTAGAGAAACAAATTAAACTAATTTAGGATGATTACGATAATAACAGCCTTGGTTAGGGTCGATTTCCTCGTTACGTGAATTTTACTACTGATGCTACAGAAAGCTACAGCATTTCCTACGGAATAGCGAGAAGAAATATTTTTCTAGGGTTCTATCGAATTGCCTAGTTAAATTCAACCTAAGATTTCTTTCGACTTTGAAAGAATAAAACTTAAATTGAATTTCTTTTCAGCCCTATTCTCAATGCTAAATAAACTAATGTCAACAACCTTGCAACAATTTAATTTATTTAATTAACCATGCATCTTAAAATTCATATCTACCTATCGATATAATAGGAACATATAACATCAAATTTGTCCGTCGACACAATTCAAATTAAACAATAAACATCATGATAGATTGTTCCATAAAAAATACGTAAACTTTCATAGAATTAAGTAAAACACATAACGAGTATTATCTCTCCTAACCAAGATTAAAAACTTAGTCTAAAATCATACTAATAAAAATCATAATAAAAATATTCATAAAGAGAAAAATAAAAAGTAGAGAAGAAATTGTGGTCTTCACTCTTCTCTAGAACAATTCCCCTAGAGAGTTCTTCCTCCGGAGAAGCTAGATGTCCTTGCCAAGAGCAAGAGAGAAAAGTAAAAGGGAGAGAGCCCGAGAGAAAGTTTTTTTGAAAGATCAAGAGAATAAATAAAAATCCCCCTTTTCATGGAGAGAATAATCTTCTCTCTCCTTCCAAAATCCTCTTTTTTTCCTTTTTAAATTTTTATTCTCTTTTAAATTCTCTCATCAGCCAACTTTTCTCTTCTTTCTTTTCGCGCCACATCACTCTTCTTTTATCGTTTAGGGCCATACCATCATTCTCTTCCTCCTCTCTTTCTTGTTCTTCCGTCAATTCAATTCCCTTGATTTTAGGATATTCTCCATCTATCATTCCTCTCTTTTAGGTCGTTCAAATGTGCAATCCAATCTTTCCTAATTCTGTGACCAAAGATAAAAACCAATTATTAATGCTCATAATTTGATTTAATTGAAAATATATGCATAAAAATCATTAATATCTTAAATTCTTTTCATACTTAATAATTTATAGTAATTTTTATAATTTTGACCACATTCTATTTAAATTCATTTAAATCATACGAATTTTATTAATAATAAATAGGATAAAATAACTCTAATTTAAGAGTTATCAAGCAGCAATTTTGGCGCATAAAGGAGAGATATGGCCAAGGCATGGCGCACAAAAGGGGCACGGGCATGCACCAGGTTGTAGCAGCACACGGACATGGACCCAGTAGCAGCACGTGCGGCATAGGAGGGTAACGCCAGCAGTAGCGTGCGCGGACGCCAGAGACGCACACATGGTCAAGCCGCTAACGACTATATTCTCAACGGCTATTTTTCTAACGACCATTTCTTCTTTTCATTTTCTGCTGATGAACTGATCCCATGTAGCTCTATTTAAGGATGATCTGAACCTTTGTAAAGGATTGATGAATGTTTGATAAACAGAAGGTTTCCTTCATAAAACAGAAGGTGAGATTTTCTCACAGTTCTTCACTTGATGTGCAGCACTGGGAGTCACCGACGCCTTCCAATCTCCAGGTTGCTTAGCTGGTTAAGTACCATCCTTCCCTCTTTTCTTTCAAGAGTAGGAAACCAGAGGAAGGTAGGAAAACCGTTTCCCGAAAGCTGTCACTCTCTTCTTCGAAGAAGTGACTGCTGAGAGCTTCAACCATAGCTTCTCAGACAGCTGAGGGTCATTCACTCCCTTTTCCATATCAATCCTATTATCAGCCTTCTCTGTTTTAAGAGGACCAGTTTGATCACTTACCCATCTTCCAGAATCACTTCATCCAATTTCTGTAAGTTCTTTCTGTTTTGCATGGTTTTTTAGTCTGTTCGGGGTGCTCTTTGAGTACCAATCATTATGTTTCTTTTAAGACTTCTGCACGCATATTTCTTCCCCATTTATAGGTCTATAAGCTTAACATTTGGTATCAGAGCTTAGTTCTTCATTGTTGCTCTGTTCTGAATGCATTTTGTCTTTGTTAATTGATAAAATGTGTTCTGTTGTGTTATGTTCTATCTTCTTTTCATTTTGTTGTCTCATGCTCACTTATGTTGCACACACAACATCTTGTTTAACTCATTTTCAATCATGTTTAGGTTGAATAGCATGTTTAGTTCAGATTTGTCTTGCTGTTCTGTTTTAGTTTATTTTACTTTTTTGTTTGTGTTTAATTTTTTGGTTTTCTGTTAACTGTTTAGGCTAATAGAGTCAGTATGTTTAGGAGTTTTAGTGCTCTTTTTCTATCTTAGATTGTCCCAACATGTTCATGTTTAGAGCCCACTATTTAGAAGTTGATTTTTGTTTGCAAATCTATTCTGATTTGAAAGTAGATTCTAAAATTTTTCTGGTATGAATTCTGCAACATGTTTGTGTCCTCTTTGTTGAGTTTTCTGTAGCAACTTTGCTGCTCTTTTCAGAGTCAATCACCAAGGAAAAATGCTGAACTTAAGTGACAAATCTTGCAGTATTATTTTTCTGGTTTTGGTGAACTTTTTGTTTAGTTTTTAGGTTGTCTTATGTTTCTGTTTTTATGCATAACTTTTTGTCGAATTTGAATTTAAGCCTATAATTTTAGAAGCATGTCACTAATATAGTTGGCAAACTTCTGTTAAATTTCATAGAATTTGGACAAGAATTGTCGTATTTTCTGTTTAGCTTTCTGTTAGGAATTTTATGTTATTAAATGTGTTTTTGCTTCTGTTTTAGGTCCACATAATTTCTTACTGAGTATGAATTTAGATTTGTAATTTTTGTAGTATGTTACTCATGTTATTGGCTAGCTTGTGTCAAAATTTCAGAATCGTTGGACTTGAATTGTGTTAGTTTCTATTTAGACATTTTTAGAATGTTTAGGATATTTTTAGTATGTTTAGTTTCTGTTTTTCATGCATAATTTTTAGACCGCTTGGAATTTGAACTTAAAATGTTTACAGCATGTTACTCTTATCATTAGGTAACTTGTATCAAAATTTTAGATTATTTGGTTGAGAATTGTGAAATTTTTATTTTCAAAATTTTTACGTATTTTGTTTATGTTTGTATGCATAACTTTCTATCCACTATGAATTTGGAGCTGAATTTTTAGGAGCATGTCACTTATATAGTTGACTAGCTTTTGTTGAAATTTGATAGAATTTGGACGAGAATTGTTGATATTTATGTTTAGCATTTTAGGTTGTTTTAGTGCATTTTTTTTGCACTTTTCTTTTCTGTTTTTGATAACGAGAATCTCCACATATGCATGAACCAATTTTCTATTATCGGCTTAGTAAACTATAGTGTTTTGCGTGAGTGATGATTTGTTTAGTTAATTAGCATGTTTAGCTAATGGTATTTTAGTTTGTGACTTTTCTATTTTTATTTTGTCTTTGCTTGCTGTTCTGCAGCAATTGTTTAAGTATTTGTATTCTTTAAATTATGACTATTTGTCACATATTATGTCTTGTTTTTAGATCTATTGTTTGTCTGAATTTAAAGTCTCTTTCGACCAAGAAATTAATTTAAATTCGAAGAGCATTGTTGGTCAAATTTGTTGTGTTTAGTGATTGGTTTGTTTGCTGTTTTTAGGGTGTGAATTTTTCAATTTTTAGGTTGTCTTTTGACTCCCTTTTTTGTTGTCTTGTTGTTGTATTCTTATTAGGGTTAGATCATGTCTAGAAGAAGTAACCTTTTGATCCAAAACCGAGGCTACTTAAGTCAAACCCCCATGGCCACCAAACCAAGCAATGGTAAATCACTGCAAGATTAAATTAAAAGCTTAACTAGAGTGGTTAGAGATTTAGGCCAACAAATTGTGGATTATAGCCTAGACCTTGAATTTATTTGTTATAGGAAACCTCAAGCTCCACTTAAGAGAAAAGTTGAAAATCCTAGAAGGAAAACCCATTTTAGGAGAACCTTTGAAGAGGAAACCAACTACGTGAAACCAAGCCAAAGGATTCTCAAAGTGACATTTATGGACAAAAGGTCTTTTAAATTGACATTCCCTATTTTTTTTATAGTTATACCTTAGACTTGGAATGTATTGAATAGTTAGAAGAAGTGGAGGAACTGTTTAGAAGGAATGACTATTCGGAAAGAAGGCAAATTTGAATAGCCCTCTCTTGTTTCACTGGATTGGCTAGAATATGGTGGATGAAGATTGAAAAAGAGAAAAGGCTAGAAGGCAAGAATGAAATTACTACTTGAACCTTGTTAAGGTACCTAATGGAAAAGAGGTATGCCCCAAGCCAATGCCCAAAAGAGTACCACCCTTAACCTTTCTTTAAAGCTCAAACCAAATTTGAACAAATCTTCCCGCTAGCTCAAACCTAAGTCATACCAATTGAGGAAACCTTGAGTGAGGTAGAAGAAGAATTAGTAGAGAAGGACGACATGTCAAGTGAATCAGATGTAGAAGTCGTCTACCCCATGGAAGGTCCAATACTTAAGTTAAATTCTAACTCCCATGAATCTTTAGAAACTTTAGGAGATAACTTCTTAGAACTTTTGACCCAAATCGATCTCCTCTAGGGTTATTTGAAGAATCTCTACTTGAGGTTCAAAATGAGCAAAAGGACATTGAAGATTTTAGAATTATGAGTTTGTTTGAGGAATCCATCATTGAGGAGGAAAGAGAGCTAAGTGTAGAAACCTTATAAGCACTTGAACCCCTAGAGATAGAAACCAAATCTGATCACTTCCAAAATTTAAAAACTCAAGAGGTTGTCATGTGGTATAACTCATTATATGACAACTCGAGAATGCTTTAGTTAAGGACCTTCTTGAGCCAACCTATGCTTTAGAGGGAACTTTTTATGCAAAGTATGCATCAATGCTAAATCCCTACATTCAACAAAAGTCCTACCCTTTTGATAAAACTTACCTAGACCCCTTTTTAGTCCAAATCGAGATTATTGTTTTTGTTTTAAAAGGAATTGACTTTCCTATTTTTCTCTCATGGTCTAGGAAGAATAACAGTTTTTGTAGGTCCTTAAGTCACCCTAAAATTATAGAATTAAAATTTAAAAATGAAAAGTTTAGGAAAATTTTGAGTGACTTAATCCACTTGTTCATCCCACTAAATACTTTAATTTCTTGGTTTTTATAAAATAGGATGGACTAGTATAAATTTTACTTTTTTTTATTTTTTATTTTTATTTTTGCATGATATCATTAAGCATATTGAAAATTATTTCTTGATTAAAGAGAATTATTTCCTCATACCCTCTCATTAATGTTCAAATTGCTTGATCATAAATGCTTATGAAGAATATGATGTTTACTTTTCAATAACGTTATTGTTTAGAGGTATGATAGAATCTTTGACGCATCAAATTTTGTTGAACTTTAAAATTTTGGAATACTATTGCATTTCCATTTCATGACATCTTATTGATAAATTTTTTGAAATTGTCTTGCTCTGTAATGGTTTGAAAATAGTTTCTAAACTTAGACTTGCTTGTTTCAAAACCATTTTTTTTTTAGAAAAAGAAATGAATTTTGTTTGTCCTTTCTTAAAAGATGAGATGAATTTATTGTGTTGGTTTACTTATTACAATAGGCCATTGATTTTTCCAAATATGGATCTTAGCATGATAACCGGATTGCATTTGCTTGAATTTGAAGAATATTTAGTTGTTAAGTTCACTTTTATTTTGAAACCTATGCTTGAACTTACCATTCATACAGTGAAATTTAAATGTGGTTACCTTGTTAATTATTATGTTATGCTTTATTGGTTTTGCATATTTATCAAGCATTTGATCTCTTCATTTAAAGCTTATACCATATTGAATCTGAAATTTATTTTCTTGAGAGAAAACATGATTTTCATGATCCTTTTGAAGTTATTTCTAACATTTTAGAAAAAGATTATTTTTCTTGTATCTCCTTTTGTTTTGAGAAAGGGAAGAACCCTTTTAGAACCCCATTGCTTTCCAAGCTTGAATACCAAAGAGTGTCAAAGAAAGTGGTTGGTACTTTGCCAACAAGGTATGTGCCACTTGAAACTTTATTGACTTGGTTATTTAGAATAGGTTGGATAGTAGAATATTTTGATAATATTCTTGTTTGGAATTTTGGATATATTGTTGCATAATCTTTCTTTGATAATTACTTGTGAAGATTATTTGAAAGATGATTCTTTTTGTGATATATTTCATGTCTTCTCATATCCATATTTGAAATTGATTTATTATGTGATGGATAAATTTAGTAGTCATTTCATAATTGCATCTCTTGATTTCAATTTTGAATATTTTTGCTTATGGAATATAACTTTGTTAAATTTTGAGATTGGTGATGAATTTGCAATTATGCCTATAGCTTTTGATTTAAAGTATGATCTCTTAAGGAGGATAATTTTATTGAAAATAACGCTTTATCATCCCCGGCCAAATCTCTGGCTGGATTTTATTACTAATATGCTTTTGTATTTTGTAGGCTTTAGTTTTCAAAGCAAACTCAATAACCCCGAGATAGTGGTAAAAGTGCAAAGAGAAAAAACTCTTTAGATTTGAGGTCAAATCTTAAACAACCCGAATGAGATAATGTGCACAGGATTGATATCACTCAACCATGGCCTAGCCCATAGCCGATTTTTTTTTTTTTACGAGTTTGTTCATTTTGTAGGTGCCCCTTGCGAAGAGCTAATGATGAAGCTCATCCGTTGCCAAGGAGTACATAGAAGTCACCCTTTAGATTTGTGGATAAATCTCAAATCACCCGAATAAGATGATGTGCCCCATAGCCCGAAGACTCATACTCGGATAAAGGTAAGTATTGAATTGAATTCTTTCACTAAGACCTTTGTTATTATGGCAAGAATATACCATTAGAATGTTTGGATCGAGTTTTAGATCAAATTGGTGCAAAAGCTTAAAAGCGACATTTCATTGAGTAGTTGGCACTCATGAAACGAAGGCATGGCGCACACAAGAATAATCTATGGCGCCCAGCTAGCATGCAGCAGAAATTTAGCACACAAAGGAGACTATGGTCAAGGCATGGTGCGCACGAGGTCGCAGTAGCGTGCGCACATATCATCGATAACACTTTGTTTATAAAAAAGTATAAATTTATTTAATGTAGTGTCAAAATAATTTGTCACGCTCGTAAATCATATTTAACCAACTTTTAATGCCTCTTTTTTATATCTAGGGTCAACAACATCTAACAAAAAACACTTCACGTAACTTGTCGTCATCAAAATATTTATAGAAGTTTTTTAGAGTTTAAAACAATTGAACAAAATACATTATAATTAGAAAACAAATAACAAAAAGTAGTAAATTGAATAAGAACATGACAAACACTAAGACTATATATCATGTAAAAAAATTTCATACACAAATCAAAATATCGTATATATTGTCTAATATCGATGTTATGTTTACGTATACATGTTAACCTATGACAAACTTTTAATATATTTCCAAGCGTAACTTCTATTTTTTAAAAAACTTCCCAAACATCTTGTTCTCTATTATTACTAAATGATGTTTGTATATTTGTACTAAAATTTGGATTAGGATAACCAGCAAATTTCATAACATTAATCACTAAGATTAATTCTATTATCTATAATCAAACAACAAAAAAGTTTAATTTAATAAAGTAGGAAAAATCAATTGAATATTACTTGATATTAAAAAAGTGATCCTTAGTAGGCACAACATTACGCATGAAAGATTAAAACGAGAGATTGGAGAGAGTTGATTCAAGAGAGTGAAAGTGAGAGATTTGAGAGAGTTGAGAGTTGTGTATTTACTTATATCAACTTAGAAGGTAAAAAAGAATACATTATTGTAAAAAAAATATTAATTATAGCTCTTTAAAAACAGCTATAATTCAGGAAATTCCAAAAGCGCATTGACGTGCTTTAGTAGGAAGCTAAGGTGGAAGCTTGAGTTGTATATTAGACCCCAAACATTGCCTTGTCAGCACAGGATGCTGTCTTGGCCTGTATACTCTCTCTCTCTCTCTCTCTCTCTCTCTCTCTCTCTCACATCGGAGCAAAAGATTATTATTTACTCGTCGAGTCCAAATTATCACGTCCGCTCAACAAATGTATGTAAGAAAGTAATGGAACTACATATCCCAGAAATCAGTCAAGTGTTGTAGTCAATGACCTCCGATTCAATTATGGATCTCGACTGCTGGACAAATTATCCAATTGGATGAAGTGTGTCGCTCCTTGGCCATCGCGGGGCACCTCAGAGGCACAGCACCTCTGCAGAGTACCCTCAGCACAGCTGGTGAGACATTTTCCGGTGAAGGATATCTCAAAGGCACAGGGATTATGTAATTGTTCCAAAAAAAGAGAAAATTACGACGACAATTGAAAGCTCAATGTAGTTAAAGGAGCACACATGTAGACAGCATCCACGCCAATCACCCAGCAAACTTTTACTTCTGTTTTTTGAGAATCAGACCATAGAGACCGTCACTGTAACTAATTTCTCGCGCCCAGTAGGGCGCAATCGCTCAACAGTGACATGCAATTTCCGACTAATAACAGTTACAAAATGCAGCTAAAATACCAACAGAGAGCGCTTTGGGTAGGAGCTCTATTTGCCATACCACAAACATGAAAGTGAGAAAATTTAGAGAAATATTAAAAATTGTCACTAACACTACGTTTGTCTGATACGACGTATCAGACATCAAGTTTACAGCATCTTTCACCCAACTTGGACTTTTCCATTGGCCTCCTTCCTTCAACAGCTCTTCTCCAGCAATTTTTCTAGTGGCTGTAAAAAAAATTGGAAGCCATGGCCAGGCAATAGCTCTCTTTTTCTCCCATTTTTCTTTTTAATGATTTGACTTCTCTCATAACGGGTTGGTGTCGCTCAAAGAGGATGATAAGGCACATAGCCTAATATTCCAGTCACGTTGGACACAATGTCATTACACCTCGTCAAGAGGCTTAGCATCTGCTGAGAAATATCGACGGCAGTAACAACAGACAAGGGTGGCGGTGGAGGGGGCTGAGGGTTGTGATTAAGTGTGTTTCTAGGTGCCACTTCAGAATGGTGCGAAATTGGATTACCCTGTGTAACTTTTGCAAATTGAGGGAGGGGGAGAAGAGGAGGCAATTGAGATGGAGGAATAACCTTTTGGAAGTTCTTACTATTAATAACCATTGGAACAGACGAAAAAGGTGCACCACCATCTGGAAAACTAGCATTGTTGTTGAAGTTGTTCCTATTACCAACCATCAACTGCTCTACCTTAACACTTTCTTCCTCACCCAACATGAATTTTACACGAGTCCCTTTAATACTAGCACCTCCAGAGCTTACCTGACCGGACGACTCTTCCCCAGTCGATTTTTTCAGACAAGACTTGAGCTGTACAGGTGGCAGCATAGGTTGAGAAGGGAGGCCAGATGCTGGCCGTTGCAGGGTCAATGCGTCTTTAACCCGGGGGGTGTCACTAGGATTATCATCCCCGATGCCTTTGATGGAGTCTGACATATCTCGAAGTTGATACCTCACCGCCACATTGCCAAATAAGGAATTGTTTCCCAGTGCATATTTATATGCAGCTTGAGCATCAGCTTTGTGAAGGAACACTACACGGCATGTGAATGACTTCCAAAACACTCTGAGACCGGATTGGTCGATTGGCCCAAAACGAGCAAACCTGGCCTTTAGCTCAGCAAGAGAGGGAAGTGACGTTTGAGGAGGGAACTTCATAACCAGCGTCATTGGATCAACCGTCCTTGCTGAAGGGTCTGTCTTCTTAGTAGAAAACTGTTTAACTAATTTTTGAGTTGGAGGCACTGCTGATTCTTTTCCCTCCGTTTTCTGGATTTCAGAAATTTTCTCTGTGAGCTTCTTGTCCGCAGCCAAGGCTTTTATGTCATTGATTTTCTTCAGCCGCTTTGCTGAAATTTCTTCTTGGCGATCAGATGGTGGGCGTTTCTTACCAGCTTTGCTGGGGTCGTCTCGTCTAATCAAGGGCTTTACAGGTTTTGCAGATGAGACATCTCTAACAAGCTCACCAGGTCGTTTAACTACACGAATGTCAGCTGACTCATTTTCTATCAATCCTGGTGTCACAATCAAACTTTTCTGGAAAACAAGAGATCGAAATCGCAAAAAGAACTGCCTTACAAGTGGCACACAATTTCTTTCAAATCCATGAAAAGGATCGAGTGCAAGGGACTGTAAATCACTCAATAGTTGAGGGAGCTCAAAGTCAATATTTCTCTCCGACCCAATGTACTGAGACAAGTTACTGGGAGCAACTACTCTTTTCAGTTGGTCTACTTGCGTACTCTCTTTAGCAGGCAAACCAGCCAGGACAACCTTTCCAACCACTTTTTTTGCTAATTCTCCATCTTTTCCTAGTGATAAGTACTTCTGGGAATGAGTAAAACTGGATTCTGAGGCTGTGATTTTTTTCTTTTTCTTCAGCTTTTTCTCCCTCATAACTGAATTGTCAGAGATCATGTCGCCAGCTGGCCTTTTTAGTACTTTAACCTTTTTGACTCCTCCAATGGAGCTGGTTCCATCAATATATGCCGCGGAAGGATCGAAAATTCGAGAGCCATCCTGAGCTTTATTTGATACAATATTACCTTCAAGTTTCTTTGACACACTTGATTCAGATTTTTGAATGATTTCATATGGTCTAGATATCGCTGGGGTTTTAGTAAGATTAAAATCTAATGCAACTTCACCTCCCTGTTGCTGAGATTGTAACAAGCCTTCCGTCACATTAAAGAAATATCCCTTTCCTGACCAATCAGCTTGACCAGTTATGTTAGGTCCAATAATTCGGCCTGTTTCCAAATTTTCTTTTGTTTCCTGAGGGAAACTCTTTCCGCTATCGTGAAACTCCTTCGCATCTATAGAATTACCATGCTCCGTGAGATTATTGTAAATTGACATCTGCTCAACTTTCAAAGCTCCTTTGCTAGATACATCTAGAAACAACCCTGCACTATCTCCGCTGATAAATCCACTTTGTTCAATTTTAGTTGGAGTGTGAAGCCTAGTGGCGATGTCTGGAGTTCTCTTCTGCAATACATAATCTTCAGATCCAACTTCAAAGGAACCCTCCATGCCAGACCATTGGGCTGACATACTTGCTTGACGATGGATTAATGGAATACTATTTAAACTGTTTGGCTCGTCTCGCCTCTTGAACAGGTATCCATCTTTCTTAGAATGGTCCTTCATTTTCAATTGCTTTGAAACGACCTTTGCACCACCCAAAGCTTCTGCAATCACCAAGGGACCACTCAACGGAGCTGCCAAAAGCAAAAATCCATCAGAACCAGGTGAATATATAATATGAATGGAAGCATCATTCTACACAAGATTCAGGCTCTTCACTCTTCAAAGCGAATAAATAAAACAAGAAAATCATATTAATGTCTTTATGCAGTCAAGAACATCTCATAAAATATAAAATTTTCTAAATTCAGCAAGCGAACAACTTCTCTAATTACAGTTTTCACTTAAGACTCAGCAAGAAAAAGAGGAGAGGAAAGGTACAAATATTTATGAAAATAGCCATTTTAAGAGTCTTTGCGCTTTTTCCAAAAACAAAAAAAGCCAAGATCTCTCCATTCACTTCCCAAATATTCTTATCTCCAAATAAACCTCATAGTGAATTTACGTCAGGCTGCCGCTGCAGTAGAACTGAAGCATAGTTAAGCTCAACCAGATACCAGAAACCACGAGACTCAATGAGTACTGCAAAAAATTTATGGACATGCAATGCCTGGAAAATAATACCTCGAGTGGGCATTTTGAGTGGCTGGCCAGTTGCAGCAGATGGATATCGAGTGGGACGGCCCTGAGGTGCCCCAAATGCCTGAGCATATGTCTCATCAAACTCTTCAAAAACAGCCTTGCGGTAGGCAAATATACTAGCTTTATTATTAATGAAGTCCATGGTTTCTTGGTGGCTGCCTTTAGGTGCCAATGCTAATTGCTTGACAAATGAGATGGTGTCACTTGGTTTAAAACTCTCTCTCGCCTTTCTAATCTGATCCCAAGAATAAAATCCTCCTGCTTCAAAATCCGGCACATCAACAGCAAAGTACCCATGAACATTTGTAAGTTGAAAATTGTGTGGATTCCGACATCTACAAGCCAAACCAAGAGAACGCCTCCTGCCCGCCTCATCAACAGCTTCTTCTACAGCCTTCACAAAAGTCCTCAGATTTGTCTGTCGGGATTTCTCAGCAAAATTGGCATCAAAGGGGATAAGTTCAGCGGGGTCAAACCATCCATAACTACTATCACCAAAGAAAGCAACCAACATGTGACCCTCCCGCCTGGTTCGACGAACAGAATGAGATGCAAAAGCGTCGTTAAAAATATGACCAGGCCACCATGGGTGCGATTTAACCTTCCCCCAGATTAAATCTCCCACTTCAAATCCATATCTCAACGCTCTTGATGTTGCTGCTTCACCTATTGCACCACTTTTCTCATTTGAAACATAATCGTCAAATTCTGATAACAAGGAGTTGTACTCGGAAGCAGTAATTCTAACTACTTCCGCATTTCTACCAGCATATGGTACCAGATTATCCTCCAAATCCCTATAAGCTTCAACTGGCCCACTCTCGGCCTCAATTCGATTATTCTGATCATGAAATCGACCGACATCAGAGTTTTCTACATTAACATCAAGAACTCGTTCCGTATCAGAAACTTTTCCCAAACCATCACCAACTGAGGTAACCCTAAACATAGCATCCTCCAACGGAAAAGACCCAAACTCTTCAGATCTCTCGTCCTTCAAGTCTCCAGCCTCCATCTCACTTTCTGTAGCCTCCGTATCAATCAGCGCTGAGGAAACCCTAGCTTCAGCACTACTCAAATTGCAAAAGTTCTCCTCGCTAGAACCATCAATCCCTGCACCGGAGACTCTAACTCCATCATTAGACTCGCCAAAAGCAGCTGGTTTTGTATCAAAGTCGCAATCATTCTGCACCACCGATAACATCGAGCAAACCTAATATCAAATCCCAAGACCCAACCGTGACAATTCCACTACCTCCACCGTATATGAAATCGAGGCCGATGATTACCAGGAAAGCCCAAGAAAACACAGAAGCATGTGAAATTGAAAACCCCCAAAAGAGAAATGGAGAGCGAGGGATGGTAAGAAAATGGGGGAGTCTCTTCCGAAGAACACACGGTTCGATTTTTCGCTGGGGATTTATTTTTAATATAATTAAAAATAAAAATAAACATTTTCTTACCCATTTAATATTTATTCTTTTTTGGGGCCAAAATAGGCTTCTAAAAACACTATTTTATTTTTAAATGATTCTTTAATCTAATTCCACGGTTAAATTTAATAAACAAATGATGTATTTTTATTCAAAATACTTAATTAAACCAAATTAAATATTATTTCAACAAATTAAAAAAAAAAATATTCGATTTTAATAAATCTAACTCATTATTTTAGTTCGACTAAATATTTTCGAAACCAGAATAAAAATTATGAAAAAATTAGAAACCATTTAAAAATGATAATAAAACTACTAGAAGAGTATTTAAAAATTAAAATAAAAAGAAGCCAGCTTGTAAATAATAACATATTTTAGTTATGCAAGGATAAAACTCTTGTCTTAACTCTCTTAACTTATACTACTATGTCTCCTCCATGTGTATTAGTAAATATGTTATACAATATTTTATTATATCTTCTAAAAAAAACAATAAAGTCAACCAAATAAATTGGATGATAATCATTATATTAATTATTCAGGGTAAAGAATAATATACTTTCGGTGCTTGCGATTGATATTTCTCATATTTTGTATGCGACGGCAATTCCAACACGCCTAATCTCCGATGGAGTGTCTTCTAGTTCTCCAAACTTAAATGTGATGTCAAGTTCTTACGAGTAAAAGCTTTTTAGCAAGTAAAATCGAGGATCATTAGGGGTTTTTAAGCATAACCCCTAAGTGTGTAGGGGTTATGGAGGTTTACCATTTTTGAAATATACAAGATATGATATAACGTGGACAGGAGGAGTTCATGTTTCTTAGTACGACTAGTTCATCATTTTAATAATGTGGCGACTGGAAACTTTTGCCACATCCCAACTAGTAAATAAAATAGGAATTAAGTAGGATTTTCCTAATTTTAACGGGATGAAATCCTGAATTGGGTTCAGACTATTTTTGATTAATTATTGGACATTTGAAGGATTTTTAATTACAAGATTAAAGGGTACTTACAAAAAATGGACAGGGATTATTTTTCAATTTACACTGTTACATTTTTAATTTCATCTTTAAATTTTGTTCATAAATACGTTAATTCTTACTCTTCCTATTCTTCTTCCCTCTATCCTCTCTTTGTGCTCTTCCGGTGACCTCCGGAGCTTTCCATCTCCTCCGACGACCGGTTTCACTAGAACTCCTCTTTTCCGTCTCTTCGCCGAATTGAAACCCACTTACTCACTGAATCGACAACCAACGGATTCTAAAAGAATTGGGAAGAAGCAATCTGGACTGAGAAAACCAAATCTAACCAATGGATTTATATACAGAAAGAAAAGAATAAACCGGTAAAATTTAGAATAAATTTTGGGGAAAAAAGGAAAAGTGAAGATAAAAGGACAAACCGGGGAAGAGTTTCTTGGCCACGGAGGCGAAACCTCTAGAGAAGACTGTTGCAATAAAAAGGAAAGAGCAGTGAGAGAGAAAAGAAAGAGAATAGGAGAGATCAAGAATCCTCCTCCCAACAAAAACCCACTTCAGAATCACTAACAAAACGGAAAAAATTCATGGAGAAGGCTAGAGAGAGAGAGAATGTCATGGGATGGGCCATTGGCTGCTATAGTGGTCGGAAGTTAAAGAGCCCCAAGAAGTTGATTCAGCACCAAGAACACAAAGCAACGAGGAATTGGGTCATGACCAAATGACCATGGAAAATGTTGCAACCAAAGAGGACTTGGTTGAAGAAACTCAGTTGATGGCATCCTCTTTTGAAGAACAAGATCAGGTTCGTCAAATCAATTATAGCTTTCCCCGATACTTCATCGAAGAGGTTTTCATTGTTTGGAATGAGATTAATGTTTACTCCTTCAATCCCACTGCTGCAACCACTCCAAATTTACGGGAGAATACTACGAAATTAGAGTTTAAATGTTAGAGAAAATGGGATTTGGGATGTTTGAAAAAGAAACTAGAGGGAAACAAGCTAAGAGAAAGGCTAGTATCATCAAAATTATATGGCAACAACTATCAATATGCTTGCAAGAATAATTCATCCTTGGCCTTGGGAGGTGAAATGGATACTGCAAATATCCGACTGGAGTTGCAGGAGGAACAAATTCTAACTCCACGATTCAAATGGAAGATGGAGAACTGTTTGGTTAAGTGTGTGGAATTTGTAGGAGATATTGGTACTGAAAAGATATTCCCTGTTATGCATGTTCTAGATCGAATATTACTAGTTACTATGATATTTGGTCAAGACATTGATGCTGTATTTGATCTGAGTGGACTATCTTCTTACAAAATTTGGCAATCAAACTGCTTTCCTTGATTCATTATTTGCTATCCAACCTGCGCATAAACGCTTAAAGCAGACTCTCAAGGATGTTGCTAAGATCAGGAAGCGGGTTTTATATTTACCATAGAAGAGGCTTTTTATACAGTTGACAGGTTCATGATTGTTCCATTCCACAAACTTGGAGATGTTTTTCTTTGTATAGGTGATACACTTGATATTGGATATTCAAAAGAAAGGTATTATTCTTTGAATATTCTACTAGAAATTGATATTGATGATGAGAGTTATCATTTTTTGTTCAAACCTATAATTGGAAAGTTTATGGAAATGTTTAAGCCTAGTGTTGTTGTCCTCTTATGTGGTGCTGGCTACTTATTTGGAGACAGGCTAGGATGTTTCAATCTTTCTATTAAAGGTCAGGCAGAGTGTGTCAAGAAAAGTTCACCTATTGCTCCTTATTGGTGGGGGCTATGCCATTCAAAATTTTGCTCGATGTTGGTGCAATGGAGGAATTCAGAACCCAACGTTGTTTTTGGAAGAGTTTCTTCAACGCTTTGATTTGGATAGCCGGGACCCTTTGTTGAAGGTAATAATTGGAAAATGGAAAGGTATCGTGCTTCAGGATATCTTAGGACACCTCCAACAATCGCTGAGGGTACTCTGCTGTTTTTACTTAGAATTCCACTCGTTTCTAAGTTTTTAGTACATGATTCATGAATGTTAACAATTGGCAAATATCTTCGGGTGGGGATATGTACAAACTCGACGAAGACTCAGAAATAAGTTGAATCTCTCTCTCATAGGAGTGCAAGGATTTTTGCCTGTATGGGGTGCTGTTATTTTTCTACTATATGAATCAAAGATGGCAAAACAGGATAAAATTGGTCCACAACACGTTCACTATGATAATTGTTTAGTGTCAGGGGAGTTTACTATTCTACATGCAATATTGGACGAAGTTTCTGCTCGGTTTAATGACAAGATTAACAAGGAAGATGCAGGTGTGATAAACTTCAGATTTTGGAGTTGCATTTACTGTTCTTGATTTTGATGGCACAGATCCAAGTACTGGTGTAGTTGCTTGATTAAGCAAGGACAACCCTACTTTTGATATCCTGTGTTGATGATGAGAGGCTTGAGTTTCCAGATAGAAGTATAAACTACGAAGAGAAATGGGATGGTTTTTGCTGCAATTCTTTTCTTCTTAAAGAGCACCCTATTGGCAATTTTACTAAAGAACCTTGGGGACAAGGTTCATTTCAAGGAGTGTGGTGTCATGGGATGGGCGATGGGCTTCTGTAGTGGGCTCTGGCCTGGAACAGAGGTGATTATTTATTTGAAAAGACTACGGCCAGAAGTGGGATTTACGTGAATAGAGTCTGATTTCCCCCTCTTCATTCTGCATCTCTCTAGAATATTTTTCTCATGTGTCTTCTGCTACTTCTTCTGGCTATTTTGCTTCAGAGGTTTGTGTTGAATTTTCGTTGTTTATACAAGTCATTTTGGATGGGCTTGCAGAACTGTTTTTCTTTATTGCAGGAAGTTGTGGGTTATTGCAATCCATAACATACAACTACAAGTCAAATTCATAAAATATGTTTCTTTCTAACTTGGCAAAAAGTTGACCATGCTTGCTTGCGACAAGTTTAAATCTTGAATTGAAAGAAGATTAAACAACCAATTTAAAAGCCCTAAAAAGGAGTTATATACGAGAACCAAAATGCAGAGCTTTAGAGAAGAGAATCATACTATTGGGGTATTTTTAATGCTCAGGTGACTTGAATTGCGCAACTTGCCCATCACTTTGCACTATGGGTGGGCAGAACTGGCCCGAAATTGGTGGATCGGACCGGACCGGATCTAACCGGAGCATGATTCGGGCCGATTCTTGGGGACTTCTGCTCTTCTGGGAGCCAGTCTTGGCTCTTATATTATTTGAACCGATAATCGCGATTCGGTCCTCGGTTCCCGGATCGTGGAACTGGCACGGACCCTGGGAGAACCGACCCATTGGTTGGCCCCATGGATCCGGGTTAGCCGACCAAGGGATTGGATAAATGAAATGAAATCCGATTTTTAAATTTCAATTTCAACACTTCTTCAGTCTTCAACCTCCCGTGTTCCGTCCTCTCGAGCAGCGAGTCCCGACTCGAGCCCTGCCTCGCTTCGCCGTCTTTTTGTTCGAGCCCAAGCCCTCGACAGTGAAGTCAACTCGCCGCTGCTTGCTGGATCGCCTCTCCTGAAGACGAATCGACTGTTCGACTAATCGGCCGGCGAAGCGTGAAGGATCAATCGACGAAGGTAATATCTATGTTTCTCACATCTTTCAGTTTCGGTATTGTTTATGTATTCTGTATTTTCGAATTGAAGTTTGTTCTCTGTAAGTTTATTTTATGTTCATCCTAACAAAGAATTTATGAATGTTTCCTTCACAAATTTCAAAACTTTGGTTTTTTCGCCGCTCTTTCTCTTTCTTCTTCTTTCTCAGTATTAATGGAGAAATAAGCACAGCCTTTTTGGTGTATTTGTTCCCACCTCGCACTCACAGCCTTTTTGGAGAATCATGTTCTTTCGATTTTTTTTTTAAACTAAAAAAATAAATCAAAATTTGTTGGGAGGAACCAGTACCAAACCGGTTCCCCCCGGGGCTGATTTCGGGACAGGAATAAAAATCCCGAAAGGTAGGTCGGTTGCGGTTTCGTTTCGTTTCGTTTCGTTTCGGTTCCGTCTGGGATCCGGACCGCACCCGTACTTTGCGTAGCTTTGGTTCTAAGTCTGAAAGTGAGGCAAACAGGTGAAAGGAGAAGGCGAAGAGATAGAGAAAATGAGTTCTGGTGGGAGATGTCGAGAGAGATGGATTTGGAAGGGAGAGTTGAGGAGATGACCTTAGGAGCATGGGAGAGAGAGTGGATGAAAGAAGAGAGAAGTAAGAATTCGCATATTTATTAACGGAGTTTAAGGAATCTTAACGACAAAATGCTTCAACTTTTGAAATTCTAATTGACAAAATTAAAAATCCAGGCTTTCAATTAAAAATTCTTCTTTATTTAGGTTGTGTTTTGATAATTACCCAAATATAAATGACACGTTGTCTCTCGTGTAAATTGAAAAGAGAAAAATAATCAGGGAAAACTAATTAAGGTCATCAATGCGGGGAAAGACAGTTGGACACTTAATTGGGGAGGAGACCTACGCCGAACTAAAAGATTTAAGTGAGTGCAAATAACGCACTTATGGTTTTAGGTCAAAGATATTTTGATTTTTAGGTGAAGCAAGCTAGGAGAATTCTTGGTGGAAACTCTTGTAAATTTACAAGGTCTGCTCCAAGATCTCAAATGCTTAGATCATATTTTTTGAGCGTTTAGAGGAAGCGAACCAAAGTTGACTCCTTTGGAGGATGACTAGACTTTAGAAGACTTAAGATCAAGATTTCAGTTTCAGTATTGTTGGTTTATTCTTTAGCCTCACTTGGCCTGTGCCAAAAATCTAGCGGAGCATAGTTTCCTTTGTGAAAAGGCTTTTTCATGATCGCTTACCCTACTTTGTAAACTTTAGAGCTATTTGTAAGGGATGTTTGCATACATCATTCCATAAGAGAAGCTTCCACCTTGTTTTTTATGCGACCATCAATTTGGATCAACTTGTCACTTATGGATGGGTTTTGACCACCTAGTATGAGGTAAGAGAAAGACCGTATGAGGTAAGAGAAAGACCACGCGGAAGTGACAGTATGCGTCAATTTTGTACTACGAGAACTGCCCACGATACAAATGACATCAAAATTACAGCTCAATTAAAAGTGTGGGCGACAAACATCGAGCCACGTGGGAAGGAGATTGGAATTGCTCGAAAATGGTATAAGGTATTGCAAGCGGCAGAGGAAAGCATTAATTTCAACTTAGAAAATAAGAAACAAAGCAAAATAGCAAATTCACCGCGGCATTCAACCGTCCTGTTAATTTCGGGCAGTTTTTTCACGATGAAGAGAAACACAGGACCAATTACTTGCCCTAACACCTTACCCAATCTCTTCACCACCAATCCAAACTGGCTCAGCCAACCGGTTTTTCTTGAGTTTCGACAATCAGACCATAAATTCTATTCCAATATCCCCTCTTTCCGATGCATTTGTCAGAAAATCCACCGAAAGACCGATTGACATTGTCCCCTCTTCTCTGGAACCTAAATGCCGAGCGACATTCTGAATATGGAACGAACGAAGCAATAATCCATGAATTAAAACAACATTTTCTGACGAAGCAGAAACAGATACTCCCGAAAAAAGAAACAAAACACAATTCAGTATCACGTTACCCTTAGAAGACTCAACGCGTCGGTAAGAGATGAAGAGAAGGTAGGTTCTACGCTCTGCTTAACTGTTACCGTTAGAAGCCGGGATTGAACTGATTAGTTTCTACAGGAATTAGGAAAGTATCTTCTCACCATAATCTGATCACCAAATGCTTTATATAAACAAATTAGAGCGCGCTCTGACCGTTGTCTCTCTCTCTCTCTCTCTCTCCGCGCCATTCTTCGTCTCCCTCCTTCTACAATGGTATTCGATATAAAGATCAGGTTGCAAGGGCTTCCGATCGCAATACAACATCCACGCCCCGCCCACAAATGTTCTCCATGTCCATTGGAATGGCTGGCGTCGTGTTTTCCGGCGCGCGCACACTGGGATTCTGCCGCCCGCCGAAGACGAGCTTCTGGGTCCATCCGCTTCTGCGCTGTTCCGCTATCGTTTCGGCCCAGTCTCAGATTTGCACAGCCAGATATTGCGCTCGCTTGCATCCCTCAACTTCAGACCTTCTGTCTGCAATTTTCTCTGCCCCAAAATCACGGCCTACACCATCGGTTTCGCTGCCGCACGTCCCGGTCCGCCCTACCCCTCCACGGTCATCTTCGCCAATCTGAACTTCATCGATAAACTTTACGTTGATTTCATTCACAGGCCCCCGGTATTCAGTCAGTTCCGTCAGTTGGCGGCCGCTCGTTTCCTCGACGAAACCTTCGTTCTCGGAACATCAACGGAGGACTCGGGTGGTGCCGAAGACGAAGAGACCGCTGTAGACGACGACTCAGGCGTTTCTGATTCAGCGATAGAGATGCTCAGAAGACGGAAGTTCGAGTGGAGAGGAGGAGCCGAAGAGAACTGCAGCATTTGCCTGGAGACATTCTCGGATGGGGAAGACGTAATCCCACTGCGGTGCGACCACATATACCATGAATCGTGCATCGTCACCTGGTTGAAAAAAGCTCAGAGTTGTCCCCTATGCCGTCGAGAAATATAATGATTTCCCGCTTTGGTTGTAACAGATCTCGTTACGTCCTTCCCTTCCAGTTGTCGTCCTTTGTTAATCAAGTTCTGTGCCTCTCTTAATGAAGAAGATGATGCTGCTTGAGTTCTGTTTCGTCAGCCTGCTGTGGCTGTATCAGTTAGGCCCGCCATAGCCCTTTTCGGGGGACCATTGTAGAGATCAAACCTTGTTTGGATTGATAGAAAAGATGAAATTACTTTGAATATACATTGCTTTTTATGCTTCATCGGTTTCCATGATACATCAATTTATACATCAGTAATGATAATCCAAATGGATTTAGAATCATCTCTAATTAAAATAATATAAAACCATTTGATTTATGTATTTGATATTGATAGAGATACGCAGAATTTCGGTTACAAATTAAAATAATTAAATTTCAATAAAAATTTTTCAACCGAATAGTATGAGTCTGAAACAAACAATCCGAGTAATAATTTAAAAATATTTACTATAAAAAAATACATAATTCAAATTAAAAAAAAAACTTAAAAAGAAAATAAAAATACGATAATATCTTACCAAAAGAAATACTCTAGAATCAAAATGACACTAAATAAAGTGAAATTTGACTAACTCATACTCTAGACTATCCATGTTATATGTTTGTGACCTAAAAGTAGATAACCATTTTGAGTTGAATAAAAATTTCATGTGCTATATATTTAATATTTTATAATTAATGATGAGTATTAAAATTACTTTAAAATTTAAGTTACACGAAAGGTCAATAGATTTACAAGAAAACAATCAACAAAAATGAAATAAATAATAAAAATAATGTATCTATTGTTACAATATAAAATCATTAGTAAAAAAATATCATTCACAGATCTCGAGTATCAATGTTATTAAATAGGATAATCACTATTATGAACCTCAAATTATTGGGGTTTATATTTTTAAACCGTAAAGTATAAATTTTTAAAACTCAAATATGAACTTATTGAAAAACTAACAAAATAAATTTTGGCGGACGTACTATTTCCGTCCGTTCTCGAATTTTGTCATAAAACAGACAGATTGTTGAAAACACAGTCTGTCCGTTCTACAATTTTGCCATATAACGGACGCACTGTTAAAAACACAGTTCTTCCGTTATCGAATTTTGCCATATAACGGACGGACTCTCTACAGTAGCGTTCGTCCATTCTTCAAATTAGGGATAGAGCGGACGGTTAAAACCCTCTAATAGTGCATCCGTTCTGTCGATTATATCAGAACCCTAAACTCATTTTCTGTGAAAAATTATCGCTGCTCACGATTTCCTCTTGACCCCTCATCAATTTTTTTGTAGAAAATCGACCGAAATGTATTTCAGGTTAAGTTACATTATCGATTATGAATGATTTAATTTAATTTTTAGCTAGTTAATGTGTGAAATCTGAAAGTTTCATAGAGAGCACGGTCACCACCCTCAGAGAGTGCGTCCAATCTCTATGAATTTCACCGAGCGAGCGGTAACCATCCTCAGAGGGTGCGTCCGATCTTTGTGAATTTCACCGAGCGGACGGTCACCACCATCAGAGAGTGCGTCCGATCTCTCGATTTTCAGAGAGCGAAGGGTCACTACTGTAGCGCCCCGAAAACCATCACGGTTCCCAGTACGCTAACTACTACTACTCACTCAAATATACTCGAGTACAGTTCGTAAAAATTTTGAACTCTCGTTCCTCGACTTACAACGACACCTTTGAAAACGTTTAAAAACGTCGCAGCGGGAGACTTTGATTAAAATTAGTTTAAATAAAATTTCAAGTTTTTAAAACATTAAAAGACATTTTCGGTCGACCCTTGTACGCACCCGTCAATACTTCATTTGCCTCTGTTTTCATTGGTTGACTTTAGCGGTCGACACCTCTCTGCTCATCACGCTAACCGGTTGACACTTGTGAACACATGTCAACACTCCAATTTTCTCTGCCCGCACCAGTCGAACCCCATGGTCGACACTTTGACGCACATCAAGAGAGCGGTCAAAACCTGTCTATTTCCATCGGTCAAACTTTGCGGTCGACACCTTCATCCTCTCTGTTTCCAGCGGCCGACACTCTTACCATTTTTACACTAACCGGTCGACACTTCCATACACAAGTCGACACCTGATATGGCTCTGTCTACATAGGTCGACCCTCGCGATCTACATAGGTCGACCCTCGCGTCGACACTTGCTAAGTTTGGTCGACCACTAAGGCTATCGGTCGACACTTCCTTCCCAGAATTTGCATAAAAACCTTAAACTTTCCAAAAATAACTGAGATTCGACTATACGTTTAAAACTAGCAACCTACCCTTCTCAACCAACTTTCAAAATCAACTTTATACATCAAAATGACTACTAAAATTTAAAATCCAACTATATATCAAAACGACTCAAAAGATTCATCACAACTAGAAAACCTTCTACATGCCCACCCTGGTCAAAACACTCTAACAGCCGGCTGGATCGTGCACGAGCGCAATCCTCCAACCGCCTCATAGTCCTGGGCTTGCTTTGAGTATTCACTAGCTATAGCGTCGTCACCTACGTCACAAAACTCATCTATTAGCTTAATGCTAAGTAAGTAATGTATAAAAACATAACACTGTAAACAAACACATCCTAACATATGCAGTTTCTACAGTTTCGTCTTTATTTTTGTTTTCGTCTATTTCTTACATCTTCTTTATCTTCTTACTACTAAGTTCTTCTTCACGTGCTAGATCAAGGTGACACACCTTGCGGTCCACCTCTCAGAATAAAGCCAACCCCAATCTAGTAAAGTAACACAACTCGCGGTGTACCTCTCAGGACAAGGCCACCACGTAAAGCGAGGGAAGAATGATACACCTCGCGGTCCACCTCTGGGGACAAGACCACTCAACCCCACCTTTATTATGTTCTTCCGTATCTTCTCATTTCATTCGTCTCATCTTATCCTACTGTTTCATTGTGTAAAAACATGAAAATTAATTTTCGTTTCTTTCTCGTATTTTAAAACCATGATGCATAATCATTAAAACATAATATAAAGTAAACGTGTATGCATCTTAACAAACTGTGATGTAGGCCCGACGGCAAAACATCTACTGTTCTATTACATTACTTACCTGGCGTACTAGCAATTCGTACTCCGTATGCGGATCGTTAACTGGAGAACCTATAACACACACATCTATTAATTCTTCTCCATCCAACTTATAAAACTCTAAAGGAAAACAAACTCTAACAACTACTCTAACAAGTCCCAAAATCCTACACAATTTCTCACCAAATTCGGAATTGTATAACTTATCCAATACTCGTTCGATTTGGACGATTCTAAATACTACAAACTTCTGAGAACGTCTAATTTCTAATGGTCTAAAACAAATTCCTAATTCAACACCTATAGGTTGGTCAAATGTGGCTAAATGAAAAACGTTCTACAATTCGAGCATTCGACTATCCAACAACTCAATCTTTCTCACAAAATCTCATAATCTACTGCTACTTCTGGCTCAAACACCAACATAAAGATAGAAATTAACCATAAACCTCCAAATCTCGTATCTCCCTACTAGGTTTCACCGAAACTACCCAACACTTTTACTGGTTGAAACAACTAGAGAACTAATTATCTATTAAAAATTTACCTTAAATTTGAAGAAATGGAGTAGAATTTTTGGCTGGAAGGAGAAATCGCTGAGGGCTTCGCGCGGGGGAGGGGAGTAAACTTAGGGCTGAAGGGGGACATGCCCAAGGAGGGGGGACTCATTCCCCCTATGTTTTTTTTATAATAATAATAATAATAACTTTATTACTAAATCGACATCAACCCTTAACAGTTTAATCAAACTGTTATTAGGTTTGATTCCGGTTGGATTTTTAAAATCTTGTCTTCTCCATTAGTATCAAAATAATCCGTTACTTAATGGTAGGAATTCTTCGCTCTCAATTTTGACCAAAACTCCGCCGATAGGAATTACGTAAATCCAAAATTAATTTTTAGCGGAAAATTCCGGATGTTACAACTACACTCCGATAGTGCATCCGATAACTCAAGTTTTAGAGAGCAGAAGGTGGTGACCCTTCAACAGTGCGTCTGATCTCTCTTTTTGCACAGAGAGCGGAGGGTCACCACCCTCTGACAGTGCATCCTATCTTTAAATTTGTTAATACCATATTTTTCTTTTTGATCTTTGCAAATTATTCGAATCGGCTTATACGAAAATGGCTGAGAGATCATATGCTAGGCGAAAGGGTGGACTGCCAGAACGTCGGGGACCTTCGTCTTCACAAGTTGTACCGTCAAACCAACTAGTAGTGTGGCTGCCACGGTCGAACCAGCTGGAGTTTTGGTCTACTGAATTTCGCAGCTAGGCTTGTGATGAGCAGTACCAACTGAATTTGTTGCACCGATCGGTTACGCTTTCCAATAATGTAGATTTTAGAGGTTGGGAATCTTTGGAAATATAGGAGATGTTCGCTAGAATCGGCCTCGAAGGGGTGTTGGATTTGCGGGGGGATAGTTGTGACAGTATTGTTCGCTTATTCTACGCTAACATGAGCTTTTTCGGAGGGTCAAGAACTATAAAGATGTACATATTCGGTACAGAGTTTGTGATTACTACAGAGACGGTCAATCAGTTGATCGGGTTTGCTGGCGAAGAGGCTGAGAGATACTACCAAGCAGTCTATAATTGTTCTTTTATGGGAACAGTTGAGGGAACAGAGTTCTTAAGGCTAATTAATCAGAACCATAACATTGGGGGGTCTCCTAAACCGACAGCTAAAGATTTGAACGCAAAAGCTCGCGTAATCCACAACTTGGTGTCACACACCCTTTTACCGCAGCATGAACATAGAGATCTCGTTAACTTCATAGATCTCTGCGTGATGGAGAAGCTATACAATGGTAGGATGTTCGACCTCGCCTTTCTGATTTTAAGTCATATGTCTGAGATCAGCCAGACACGAAACAAGAACCTGCCTTACGGTGTATTGATTATGAAGATCGTTGAGAATTTTGGTATTCAGTTATCGTCTGGAGAGCAGATGAGATCACAACGAGTCAGTGAGGTTTTTGGGAAGATTCATTTGGTTAGGATGGGGCTCGTTGAAACAGATGGGATTTGAACGACCAGGATAGATGAGAAGGCCCCTCCCGGATGACTTTCATAGAGAGGCTCCTACGGCCACATCACTCCCGGGGACTAGTAGGTCGGACATAAATCTTCTCTCAGACAGAATCCTTTGGGTCGAGTAGAGGTTGACGGAGGTGGTGGACTCCCTCAAACAAATGATTAACTACTAGAGAGATATGTTTGACTACAAGAGAGGTACGACGCAGATCATCCTGGATTGGATGGTGGGCGTTGACAAAGCAGGCCAACTGACGAGGGGCGATGACAACTACCGCTAGACTATGAAGGGCGATGAGGACGACGACCAACCTATGCAGGGCGCTGATGAGAACGATGGCAGGAGATGACGCAGGTACATTGCAAACCATTTTACTATTTTCATTATAATTTTTATTTGTTAATATAACTTTTATTGCGTGCAGATAGAAGATGATTGACTACATATGAAGAAGAAGTCCAAGCGTAGTATATTTTGTTTTTGAATTTGATGTACATTAGTTTGATATGCATTATTTTGATGTATATTAGTTTGATGTATATTAGTTTGATGTAGTTTAGTTTGATGATGTAGTTTGATGTACTTTAGTTTCATGCACTTTATTTGATGTACTTTAGTTTTGATGAACTTTAGTTTTGATGAATTTTTTTTGAATTTGGTGTAGTTTAGTTTGATACACTTTATTTTGTTGTAATGTAGTTTGATGGACTTAATTTTGATGCAAAATTATGGAACTGTTTAGGTTATTGAACAAACAGGTTCATACTAGCTTTAGAAAATTCAAAAAACAAAGGAAACTCTTTCCAAATTTTTAATTTTTCCACAATATTTTCCTTTGTTGTATGAATCTCCATAGCTAGTAACAAATAATTCTTGCATATTCAAATAACCAAACAGTTCCATAAATTACCATGGTCATAAATTACAATTACAATTATTCAAAGTAAGATGTTCATAAATTACAAGTACAATTTCAATTATAGTTTCACAAAATAAACAATAATATACATTAATGCATAAAATAAAAATGTTCCATAATCTCCTCGTCATTGCCTAGTAGTTCATCAGTCTCTTCCATGGTCGCGTGTCGTAGATTCCTGCGTGAAATGACAATTATATTAGAAAATATAATAATGAAAGTTTGGTTATGAGAACAATATGTAAAAATGTACTTGCGTCCCGTCAAAAGTTTGGAAACCCATAAATGTGTCGTGCAACGTAGCAGTGCCTGAAGTCGATCCCATCTCAGTACATGTGCATTTGTTATGCCCTTGACGCCGACATTTACCACATAACATCATAGATTTCTTCTTAGAAACTCTCGAAGTAGACGGCTTATCGGCATTGCGCCCTCTTTTCTTTTTTAGCCTACCAGGTTAGCTCCTTCTCTCGGCGGAACGATTGAGTTCCGATCATTTGGTTCCAACCACATTTGTTGGCCATTAGTGGGCCGAATTAAGTTTGAGTACATCGCCAAATATATAGCACGGTGATAGTATCGATGTACGAACTGTTCCAGCGGCCGTCTCATGAAATTAATGCATGGAATGACATGAACATATGAGATTCCAGTAATCTCCCACCTCCGACATTTGCACTCGCCTACATTCAGGTCAACGACATATTGTTCGTTGCCGTTGCTGACCTCAAAGCGTGCATCTCCCGCTACATCAACACTCCAATTTTTAGCTACCTCTTTTAGCTTCTCCAACTATTTTCTATTCTTAAGACACAAGACATCAGTTAACTTGAGCATCTCGTCGTATTTTTTTGCAATTCGAGTCATCAAGTTCTTTCGAATTATCTAGAACATAATTAGGATCGATTTGTCCCTGGCCGACAATATAGCTGCATTGAAAGACTCGCACAAATTATTTCGACTCAAGTCACACTTGGGAATTGGAGAAAATGCATGAGTAGCCCAATAAGATATCGGTACTCGTCGAAGTCATGCGTGGGCATCCATGTCTAGGTCATAAACTTTTCTCATTTCTATCTCGAAATATTCCCTCGTGGTTACCCTTGTTGCAGATCACATCAAATCTTTATATGTTTTGCCTCAAAATCTTCATTTGAAATTTGCATACATATGTTGGAGACAGAAGCGGTGTTAGGATAAAGCAAATGTCTCCTCCACAGTAGTCGACAACCCCTGAAATTTTAATGAAAAACAAACTCAGTATAAAACAATATATATCACAAAATAATAATAATACTACATACCTTTTGTCGATCAGACACAACTGTCCATCCTCGTCCTTCGTTAGTGCCTAGGTCGTCTTGAAAAAACTCCAAAAACCATTTCAATGACTCCTTACATTCTGACTTCACATTGGCTATGACAATGGGATATATGTCATTTTTACCATCTATACTGACAGTCGTGAGTAATTAGCCGAGGCCGTAGCCCTTGATATGACATCCATCTAAACAAATAATAAGTCTGCTCCGCTCTAGCAAACTTGTCTTGCAAGCAGCCATACATATGTACAATCTTTCAAATATCATCTTCCTATCTCGCCCCTCACCCGCCACGTAACCATGTATTTTCACATTGCTCCCCGGATTTGATCTGAATATTTCTTTTGAGTATGCACGAAGTAACTTGAATTGTTCTTCTCCCCTCCCATAATTGATTTCTTTTGCTTTGCTTTTTGTTCTTCTAGCAAGACTGAGCATAATGTTCACTTTATGTTCTTTTCTCACCAATCTCGATAATAGAAAGAATTTTCCAATTTGGTTGACTTTTGAATCTATCTGAATATTATACTGCCAACCAATTTGTTGAAGCATGTCTATTATCAACTGTTCAAGCACAACAGTGATATTTATTGTAAGACTTTATTTAGAATGTCAACTGATTTTGCATACTAAAGCATGCATCCACCAATCACATCCTCCTTGACACTCTGTAGTGAGTCTCGTCATCTCACTTTTAACGAATTTGATATCAAATCTATTTTTCAAAGCATAATCTTGTATTTCTTCTCAAATGGCCTGTAAAGAATTATATTGTCTACATAAAGCAAAATCATCCGAATTATCTTCACTTACTTGTATACTTTGCATCTCGTCATCATCCGACCTCAACGGTGATCGAAGCTCATCGTATAGTGTTTGCGATATTGAATGCACCACTATTTCTCCATCATCCTCTAAGTGATCAAAGGTTTGAATATTACCGTATATAGGAGCGTGTTCCTCCATATACCACTCTATGTCCGCAGGCTCATTTGTATCAACTAATCTCTCAGTGATTTATGATGATAATCTGCAAAAAAATTGAAAAGTAAAATTTGCTATTAGCAAATTTAAAGATAGAACGCACTGTCGGAGGGTGGTGACCCTCCGCTCTCGGCGAAAATAGAAAAATCGAACACACTATCGATAGATGGTGACTATCCGCAATCGAGAGATCGGACGCACTGTCACAGGGTCACCACCCTCCGCTCTCTGAAAATAAAGGGATCGGATGCATCCTCTGAGGGTGGTAATCGTCCGCTCAGTGAAATTCACTGAGATCGGACGCACCCTCTGAGGGTGGTGACCGTTCTCTCTGTGAAACTTTCAGATTTCACACATTAACTAGATAAAAATCAAACTAAACCATTCATAATCGATAATGTAACCTAATATGAAATAAATTTTGGTCGGTTTTATGCAAAAAAATGACGATAGTAGAGATGAAATCGCGAGCAGTCGATATTTTTTACGCACAAAATGAGATTCGGACACAAAGAGTTCTGATATAATCAATAGAATGGACGCACGCTTAAAGGGTACTGATCGTTCACTCTAGCCCTAAGTTAAAGAACGGACGGATGGTTCTGTAGAGTGTCCGTCCGTTCTATGGCAAAATTTGAGAAGGGACGGAGATAAAATGTCTGCCAAGGTTTATTTTGTTAGTTTTTCAATAGGTTAATATTTGAGTTGTTAAAATTTATAATTTATGGTTTAAAAATATAAAACTCAATAGTTTGAGGTTCATAATGGTAATTACCCTATTAAATATTAAGTGGACAAGGGAGAAAAATGATCGTCATGAAAACCATAAAAAAAACAATGGTGATCGTGTTTGTGACATCGTAAGATGCCTCATAATTGCTGGACAAGGGAACTTGTTACCAATGACTAGTAGGTACAATAATGCATCCACAAAAAAGATAAATGTTCAACAATATACATATATAATAAAAATCTACATATTATAAGAAATAACATATAATATCAATGTTTGAGATATAACACAAAATCTATGAGCCATTTGAATGATACTATTCACGGTACTCATCCAATCATTTTTAATCCCAAAGAAAACAACCTTATTCTGCACTTTCCAAATGACCATGAAGCCACACCACAAATGATTTTCTACAAAATTTTGTTATTGAACATAATATGCGAAGAGAGATTTCCCACAAGCCATTGATCGATCCCTGTGGAAAAGAACTTTAAAAGTCAACTATTTTTCAAGAGAAGATTCCAAATCATAAATGTTGTCGGACAGTCCTTTAGGAGGTGAAGAATGGTCTCCTCACTAAGTCACCTGGCAAGTAGAGAATTGACAAGTCCTTTTCCAACACTCCGCGATTGTCAAAAGACATTTTTTCTCAACCAACCACAAGAAAAACCAAACTCTCTCTAGACATTCACACTCCCAAATAACCTTTGAGTGAGCATAAGTATTATCCTTTGGATAGCCATAAAACAAGTCATAAGTAGAAGCCACAAAGAGATGTCCCGAGGATGTCCATCTTCAAAAGCATTGATACTTTTCGTCCATCTCAACAAGAGGCTTAGTAGCAGCAATATGAAAAAGGAATGAAGCAGACAAGAATCTCTTGAATCTACCCTAGTTTCATCAACCATTATCAAGTGTGAAAGCTTTAATCGGAAGATAAAGCAGATCATCAGATATAAAACTGGTAATATAGTCAGAGAGTGGATTAAGATTCACAATCCACCTATTCATGCAAAATTTCGTGTTCATACCATTCTCAATAGCCCACATTGACCCATCCACCGTAGTCTCTTAGACCCCGAGCACACATTTCCAGAGACTAGACTTAGAGAGATGAGGCCCGCGTTCGAGGCTGTGATTGTTGCGCATATACTTGTAGCAAAGAATATAAGCCTAGAACTTCTTCGACTTGGAGTAGATACCCCACGCCACTTTCATTAGAAAAACTTTGTTTACCAGAGAAGATTGTTGCACGCCATGACCGCCGTGAACTTTTAGGCTTGTATATTTATTTCCAATTACAAACTTTACGTTTTGAAGACGACAACCTGAAATAAAGTCTCTACATAGACTATCAATTTGATTATATATGGAACTAGAAATGGATTCCGATTGCATAACATACTAGATAACGCAAAGTTTTGGCAAGAGTGGTGAGGCCAGCCATAGATAACTGGGAAGAATGAAAGGTAGTTTGAAGATCGAATATACTATCCATAAGATAAGAAAAAGTACTTCCATTAGGCCTACCATGTATAATAGGAACTCGGAGGTATTTACCCAGGCTGTCAGCACATTTACAATCGAACCTGTTAGCATAGTTCTAAAACGTTCTTATGATTAACTTCATTCTTCAACCTGTGATCGTTTTACTTATCATCAAGTTCGTTCCATCCCATTACTTCTTGGTTTCCATCTATATCCTAAAACTTTAGTGGTTCACCTACTAAGACCTTAACCTGATGGTGCTATCGTCAATAACTTCTAAAACCATGTATCCAATTCTGGTCCCACGATCACGTTTGCAACATTCAATTTAAACTATCTGCATCCCTAACTCTGTATTGAGTAATATCTAATTCTCATAACTCAATTTTGTACTTCGCTAATTAACTTAACCAACTATAATCTAACTCCTCAAAGTCTTCTATTCTAAATCCATATCTAAGTTCCCTTGGTTAGAATTTACTCAACCTCTAAATCTTCTTTTTCGATCATCCTTAAAAGCTTAATAATTGAATCATTCTAAGTTATTCGCTATAATCTCAAACCATTTCTAAATATTTTTCTCACTTCCATACAATAATTCGTCCATCAATTTTATCGTTTGCAAACATGTTGTAGACCAAGCTACACTGTTGCTACATATCTCTTTAAATTCTTAAGTTCTCAGGTCTAACCAAATAGGTGATTTTATTCGACTTACCATAACTGCAACTTCTGAAATTACCTAACTGAATTTTTTCTCTATAATCCCTTAACGAAGTTCATCCAAATTCTCAATTTCAAACTTCTACTTAGCACCGCTGGTAAAGTACTACTCTAAATTTTCTCGAGTAATATTTTTTTCAACTAAGTATTTTAATTAAGATTTCTAAGTTTTTGATGTCCACCAGATAAACTATACAAAATCCTTGTCGATAATCTACCATCTCACCGACTTAGCTCTTCAAAATTTTCCTCAATTATAGCCTCAAACAAATACCATTTAACCCGTACACCTTCGTCCAAGAGTATTAGAATCTATGCAATTGAACTCACAGCTCATTCCTAGATTTCTTGATCGTGTTTAAACTAATTTAAATTTTCTGATATAGTCATATAATTTCATTCCCCCAACATACATACTAGCATACAGAATTTCAAATTCAGTCCCTTAACTTCCTTGTGATTAGCTATGCTCCTCCACTTACGATCATTTTATCTCATATCTAGATGTCTCAATTGTGTCTGTATGTTTTAATCAATGTCCAT
>CM039521.1:14460979-14489154 GCA_022433055.1 Begonia peltatifolia
ATATCTAGATGTCTCAATTGTGTCTGTATGTTTTAATCAATGTCCATACTCCTTGATCAAACAACAATGAGCACTTGACACTTCTACTATTTAAGTCGGTCGCCAAGTTCCATACATAATTTCCTCAATCTTTCATTGATCCTTCAAAGTCTCGAACTACTATCTAATATAGCTTTCTACGTCTCCGAGTCTTACGTAACCACAAGACCGCTAAAATATGGTCTTCATACTTCTAAACAACGTCATACGTCATACTCTAGTATCCTCTATTTCCTTAACTTCTCATTGATCGACTTTATCCTCACATATGACTCCTCAGTTTAACTCGAACTTCTAACTAACCCAACCAATACTCTACGCAACCTTTCTAATAGCATACGTCCTGTGGGCAATTGCTATCAGGTATATGAATTCCTTTATACTTATAAAAATGAGCTATGCATCCGAAATGACTAGGGTAGATATCTTGCATCTGAAAGCTAGCATCTCGTCCCATTAATCTCCACACTTGTGTCTTCTTTTTACTCTAAACAGTCTTAGTAATCTCAATACTTTGCTAAAACACGGCTTCATATTCTCCCTTGGCTATCTAGTCATTCCGTTAACCATTCGAGTACGAGCTTCATGTCGAGGTTCCTAGATGCCCAAATACCCTTGACATCTCTGTAATTCCTCGTTCAAAGTCGGTCACTTGCTTTCATCAGACTACGCTTGTCTAAATTAAATATTTAAGCCTAATTCTACACTTAATTCCATCGACTTAACTCTATGCGTAAGTTTTCAAAATTTCATAAACTAAATATCTCAATTACTACTCATCCTTACTGTTCCACAATAAAGGTTAGCCTATGTACCACCTTTAATATGAGATTTGCGCTTACGTCTCACAACCTTAGTTTTTAACTTTGATATCAAATTTATACCTTAAATTTTCCTCCATCAACTTCTATTATCGTACCTTCTATTTTGATCCACAATGGGTTTAATCTCCAATAATCTATAACCTAAGATTCGGTCAAAATGTTCACTCAGTAATGACTATTCCATCCTAGCCATCGAATCTAAAAACATATACTCTGATCCCCCAACTTCTATTCCATAGAATTTAAACCCTTAGTAAATGATGGATCTAATCATCTCCCTTATTATGGAAACTCAAGCACTAGTCACTTCTCCCTACGGTGGTGTTCATCTTTAACGTAAATTTGGCACATAGCGCTATTTCCAATTTCCTCTCCACTATAATCAACTAAGGTACTTGAACCCGAATTCCCATGACTCCCTCTCTACTCATAAACCTCTCTCCACTTTGGCCGTTAATCGGGATGCATTCTCTTATCTGTTTATAGTATTATTAACTGCCGGGACTGTCTGTTCCTTAACTCTGTTAGCTGTTTACTCATAATCAGATCATTCTCATTTCTTGAATCAATTGTCTCTCTCGGTATCCTCGAACGTGCTGCTCGTCTAGACATTTTGGCTAATTTTCTGGACAAAGGTTAGTTACTTTCATAAGAATCTACTACTAAAGCTCAACTTAAACACTTACAGTTGTCGAAGCACGTCATGCGGCAATCGGCGCTGTTAGGTAATCATTTAAACGGTTTGACCATTTGACTATGACATCATCTTTGTAGCACCTCGAAAATCGACACAGTTTTTATTACGCTCACTATTGCTACTCACACACATACACTCGAGTAAAATTCGTGTAAAAATTTAAAACTTCGTTTCTCGAATTAAAACGAGCTTTTTGAAAACATTTAAAATCATCGCAGCGGAAGTCTTTGATTAAATCAGTTTAAATAAAATGTCAAGTTTTTAAAACATTAAAAGACATTTTCGGTCTACCCTTGTAAGCGCTGGTCGACACTTTATTTGCCTCTGTTTTCATCGGTCGACACCTCTCTGCTCATCCCGCTAACCGGTCGACACTTGTGAACATAGGTCGTTACTTCAATATTCTCTGCCCGCACCGGTCGAACCCCGTGGTCGACACTTCTATGCTCATCACAGAGAGCAGTCGACACCTGTATTCACAGGTCGACACCTTCATCCTAGTAAAGTGACACACCTCGCGGTTCACCTCTCGGGACAATGCCACGTAAAGTGAGGGAAGAAGTGATACACCTCTCGGTCCATCTCACGGGACAAGACCACTCAACCCCCCTTCATTATCTTCTTAGGTATCTTTTTATTTCGTTTATCACGTCACATTCTACTGTTTCATTTCGTAAAAATATGAAAATTCGTTTTCGTTTCGTTCTCGTACTTAAAAACCATTAATGCATAATCAACTAAAACATAACATAAAATCAACTAAACCATGAATGCATGCAACCTACCGATCTGTGATATAGGCCCGAAGGCAAAAGCACCTACTACACTACTTACTTGGTATCCTTAGTAATTTCTCGTTCGTACATAGCTCGCTAAACTTGTAACGACCCGAAGACCCACACGTTTTCGGTTCGTTCTCTGCTATGATACCATAACTGTAACGACTCGAATACCCACACGTTTTCGATTTGCACACTTTTACTACTCACTCACTACCTTCGGAAAATTTGACTAAACTTTTAAAGTTTGGTTACTCGACTTAAAACGACAATTTTGAAAGTATTTTAAACGGCATCGCAGCGGAAAACTTAATAAAAATCTGTTTAAATAAAACTTCATTTTGTAGAACATAAAACAGAGACACCGGTCGACACTTGTATACGTCGGTTGACACTTGAGTTGTTAGGGGTTTTTCTTCGGTCGACCCTAACAGACGCTAGTCGACACTACATTTCTCTCGGGTCTTCCCGTCGGTCGACACTGAAAATGTCGGTTGGCACTTCTACACTCAACTCAGAGAGCGGTTGACACCTACTCTCACAGGTCGACAGCTTCGTCCTCTCTGTTTTCCAGTGGTCGAGCCTTTTGGCCGACACTCTACCAGGTTTACACTAATCGGTCAACACTTACAATCATAGGTCGACACTTACTTCGGCTTTGCCCACATAGGTCGACTCTCGCGGTCGACACTTGGAAGGTATTGTCGACCACTAAGCCTATCGGTCGACATTTCGCATTTCGATCGTCTCATCACATCCTACTGTTTCACTCCGTTAAAACATGGAAATTCATTTTCATCTCCTTTCCTACTTTAAAACGATGATACAAAACCATAAAAGCATAATATAAAGTAAACGTGCAATGCATCTTACCGAACTGTGATGTAGTCCCGAAGGCAAAACTACTACTACATTACTTACCTAGCGTCCTAGAAACTCGTACTCCGCAACTTCATACGCTAACTAGGGGAAACCTATAAAACTACACATCTATTAGCTCTACTTTCCTTTAACTTCGTAAAACTCTAAAGAAAACAACAACTACACCCCCTACTCGGTCTAAACCGAAATTCTAACTCAATTTCTGACTGACCTTCAAAAATTCATAATTTTCTCAATATTCGTCCGAATTGGACGATCCAACGTTCTATAGGCTACACAGGACGTCTAGTTTCTAATGGTTTCATCCATTTTTTAATTGCGCATCCACAACTTTGCCGGATGTGGCCAAACGGAAGCCGTTCGATACTTCGAGTATTTCGGCTATCCCCACGTTCAATCTTCCCCATAAAATCTCAAAATAAAATCTCGTATCTCCCTCACAGGTTTTACCAAAATTACCATATACTCCTTCTACTTTCACTTTTGTCGCTTAAAACAACTAAAAGATCATATATCTACTAGGAATTAGCTAACTCTTACCGTAGATTGAAATTTGATGAAGGAAGATCGTCGTTTGAGAAGAAGTATTATCGAGAAAGGGTTTTCGCGCGGAACAGGGAAAGGGTTTTCACCCTTAACTATTAACTGTTTAATAAATCTGTTTTACGGTCCGATTCTTGTTGGATTTTTAAATTTTTATCTTCACCATTAGTATCAAAATAATCTTTTACTTCAGGGTAGAAATTTTTCGCTTTCAATTCTGATCAAAACTCCGCCGATTACAATTTTGTAAATCCGAAAATTAGTTTTTAATGGAAGAAAAGTTCCGGGTGTTACAAAACTAGAGAACCTATAAAGCTACACATTTATCAGCTGTACTTTTCTTGCAATTCATAAAACCCTAAAGAGAATCACAATTTAACATCTAATCTATCTAAACCCAAATTCCAATTTAATTTTTAACTAACCATCGGAAATGCATAACTATTCCAATACTTGTCTGATTTGGACGATTCGAAATGCTACGGATTTCATGGGATGTCTAATTTCTAACAGTCTAATCCAACACATATAGCTGTCGAATGTGGCCGAACAGAAATCATTCTGTAACTCGAGTATTCAGTTATCAAAACGCTCAATCTTCTGCATAAAAACTCGTAATATACTCATACTTACAGCTTAAACAACAATAAATGGATAAAAATCAACTTTAATCTCCAAATTTGTATCCCCCTCCTAGGGTTTCACCAAACTATCCAATACTCTAACTTCATTTTTACTGCTCAAAACAAATAAAAAATTAATTATCTACTAAGAACTAACTAAACTTACCGTAAATCTGAAGATTGATGCAGAATCGCTGGCTGCAAGGAGGAATCGTTGAGGGAGCTTCGCGAGGATGGTGGGGAAAAACTGAAGGGGGAGGGAGTAGGTTTCCCGATCCTTCTCGCCCTTTCTTTTATTTATTTTTTATATTAATAATAATAATAATAACAATAATTCTGATTACTAAATTACCCTCATTCTTTAGTCGTTTAATCAAACTGTTATTCGGTTAATTTCTGATCAGAATTTTATAAATCTATCTTGTCCATTAGTCCCAAAATAATCTTCTTTCTAACTGACTAAATTTTTTGCCTTTAATTGCGACTAAACTCCGTTATTTACCTATACAAAATTTTGAAGATTATTTAACAAAAATTCTGGGCGTCACAGATTTCATTTGGAAATGCAGTGGTTAGAGTCGGTGGGTGATAGTGTGTGTTAATTGGAAGATGTTGACTATGAAATGTCACTTAGGAGGAAGAAAGGTGACTACAATAGGAGATCCAAATTTGAGCAGTACGAAGATTTCACTAAAGACAATGTTAAGAACGCTCAAGATGAAAAGGAAGGACAATTTGTAGAAGTTGACTGTATGGAGACAAAAGACACAGAATTAGTTGTGGAAGACAAGGAGGTTGGAAAATTGTTAGATCAATTTAAACAATTTATGAATATGGCCAGTGGACTACCTCTGTTGCGAAGTCATGAGCACATTATTGCATTAAAGAAGGGGATATCACCAATCAATTTAAGGCCATATAGGTATCCAGTGGTGTAGAAAAACGAGATTGAGCACCTTGCTAGAGAAATGTTGAATGCGGGTGTTATCCAACCAAGTAACAACCCCTTCTCGAGTCTTATAATTTTGGTTTAGAAAAAGGAAGAAAGTTGGAGGTTTTGTGTGGATTACCACGCATTAAACAATGAAACAATGGAGCATAGATTTTCGATTCTGATTATAGATGAGTTGGTGGATTAATTAAATGGGGCAATTGATGTTTCTAAACTAGACTTGAAATCGTGTTATCATCAAATCCGAGTCAAAGAGGTAGACGTGAAGAAAACAACCTTTTGAACGCATGAGGGACATTACGAATTGTTAGTAATGTCCTTCAGATTTGCTGATGCACCATCCATCTTTCAGCTTCTAATTAATAAGGTGTTTCATCAATTCATAAGTTAATTGGTATTTTTTTATTATATTTTGTTGTACAGCTCTACATTTGAAGTTCATTTAGAACACCTTAAATTGACGTTAGAACTGCTACAACAACATCAACTTTATGATAATAAAAAAAGTGTTTGTTTCCTAATTCTGAATTGGAATATTTGGAATTTTATTATATCCGATAAAGGAGTTGCAACATATTTGAATAAGATCTAAGCTATCAAAAAATAAAACTCCCAAATCCTTAAAACAGGTAGGAGAATTTTTAGGATTGTCGAGGTATTACGGAAAATTAGTTTCAGGTTATGACAATATAGCTTTGCCAATGATAGAGCAACCCAAGAAAGATAAGTTATGATGGATGAAAGAGGCTGATAATGCGTTTCAAAAGTTGAAGGAAGTGATGTGTACCTTGCTGGTTTTAGCCATTCCAAATTTCAAAGAAACATTTGTGGTAGAAACTAATGTGTCGGGCACTGGGTTAGGAGCAATCCAAATGTAGAATCAAAGACTGATTGCATATTTTAGTCAACAGTTATCGAGACAAGCAACACTTAAGTTTGTATATGACCAGGAATTAATGGCGATTGTGCTAGCAATCTTAAAGTGGAGGCCTTATTTGTTGAGAACCCATTTTGTGGTAAGAACATATCAGAGGAGTTTAAAGTTCTTATTGGAACAACGTATGTAATGCCTGAGATTTCTGTAATTTAATTTTTAAAAATTCGTATTGATAAACAGCGGAGTTGTGGACGGAATCGAGAGCGGAGAATTTGTACTAGTAGATAAAATATTATTTCGAGGCTAATGAGAAAGAGAAAATTTTAGGAGTTCAATTGAAAACAGACTGAATGACGGTTTAACTAATAGATTAAAGAGTGAGGGTGAAAAAGATATTTAGGATTAATTATATTAAATAATTATTAAAATAAAAAGGGACAGGGAGAGAAGAACCCTCCCTTCGATGATTTCTTCTCCCCTCTTTCCCCCCCGCAGAGAAATCCTCCCCTCCACACAAGAAAATTTCTCCCTTCGGGGAGCTTCTCTCCATCGACGCAACGTCATCCTCCGTTTTACCCTTCACTATAACAGTTTAAGGTAGGTTTGAGTATTTTATGGTTTAGTTTTAGGTTAGGATTAGAATTTGATAAAAATTGGTGGATAGAGATTTAGGGTTTTAGAGTTAAAGTGTTTATTGAATTTTTCATTGATTGTTCTGAGGTTATTGATGATAAATGTGATGGATTGATGAGAAAATTGTTGAGTTTTGTTGAAAGACCGAGAATGTAGGAATTTAGGTCTAAAACCAATTCTGTTTTTAGATTTCTGCTCTAGCTGTGGTTGATTGTTTTAGATTCACTTTTGGTATGTTAAACTAGGCTATGAGTGGAACGTTTAGCTGCTGAAATCGAGTGATTCCGACAATCGACACAAAAGTTATGCGCGTTGGAAGTTAGGTTGATTTTTAGTCAAAATTCGGGTTAGTGAGCCGTCTTAGTTAGGCTTTGGTGGATTGAGCTATTAGTAATAATTTTAATACGTGGGATGAGTTGTGTGACGAGTTTTGATGTGAATTGGTATGTAATAGGTTGACCCAGAGAAAGTGATAGAAACGAGCACTACGAAAAGCTGGGACGCCAGGTAAGTAGTGTTTGCATGTGCACTGCCCTTACGGGCCTACACCATGGGACGATAGGGTGGTATTGTGTGTTTTGCATGTTTTGTTCAGTCATGCATCATGTTTTAAAAACCGTAACAAAAATGAATTTGAGTATGGTTTTATGTGCGAACGTGAAGAACGATGCGTGGCGGTGAGAATGATGTGTGTGTGAGCAGCTTTGGCCCCGTTGCTGGAGGAATTGGGACGGTGGCGACATGCCAGGAGGTGGTGTGGCGAGTGTGTACAGACTCACCTTGGGATGGTTGCTGCGGTGTGTGTGGTGGTGGGCCATTCTGGCCCCGTTGCTGGAGGAACTGAGATGGTGGCGACGTGCGAGGGAGTGGTGTGGCGAGTGCGTCCAGCCTCACCTTGGAATGGTTGCGGTGTGTGGAGTGACGCGAGTGTACGGTTTGATCAGTTGAAGGTTAGGGAGGAAGATGTTTCGAAGATAGCTTTCTGGACGCGGTACGGGAACTATGAGTTTTTAGTGATATCGTTCGGACTAACGAATACCCCAGCCACCATTATGGACATGATGAAATGAGTATTAAGGAGCACTTGGATAGATTCGTGATAGTGTTCATTGATGACATCCTGATATATTCTCGGAGTGATGATGAACACAGAGAGTACTTGAAGATCGTGTTGACGACTCTAGGGCAACTCCGAGTATATGCTAAGTTCTCTAAGTGTAAATTTTGGTAAGATAGGATTAATTTTTTGGGACACGTCATCTCTCGTGATGGTATTTTGGTGGATCCAGCGAAGGTTCAGTCTGTGAATGAATGGCCACGATCGACCAATGCCAGCGAGATACGCAGTTTTTTGGGATTGGCGGGATACTATCGGAGATTTATTAAGGGATTTTCTAAGGTCACAGCCCCTTTGACTCGATTGACCAGAAAGAACGTGACGTATAGTTGGTCTGATGAGTGTGAGAACAGCTTCCAGGTGCTGAAACAGAGGTTGACTACAGCCCTTTTATTACCGTCGGTAGAGGGGGAGAAGTTCAGCATTTGTTATGATGCCTCCAATGTAGGTTTGGGTTGCGTGTTGATGCAGAGTGGAAGGGTGATTGCCTATGCTTCCAGGCAATTGAAGTCCTACGAGCAGAATTATCCTATGCATGACTTGGAGTTGGCAGATGTGGTCTTCGCACTTAAGATCTGGATGGATTATTTGCAGCGCGAGATCTTCTCGGACCACCAGATTTTGAAATATATCTTCACGCAGAAGGAGCTGAACTTGAGACAAAGGAGGTGGCTCGAGCTGGTTAAGGACTATGATCTAGAAATCAAGTATCATCCGGGAAAAGCAAACGTGGTAGCAGACGCCCTGAGCCGAGTGTCAGCTTTGATGTTTGCTATGATTCTAGCAATGTCTACTGAGCTGAGGATTGAGATGCAGGAGTTCGGCCTAGAAGTGGTTTCTGATTTGGCAGCCACACTTTCGGCAATTTCATTAAGGCCGACCATCTTGTACAAAATTAAGCAGGCTCAAGAGACTGACTCTGAGTATAGTGAGCTGAACGTGAATATGGAGGCCAATGCTAGCACTGAACTCCGTTTTTGGAGGATGAGGTTCTAAAGTTCCGAGATAGGTGGTTCGTCCCGAAAAATGAGGAGCTAAAAAAGGAAATACTATCAGAAGCTCACTCTTCCTCTTTCGCTGTACATCTGGGCAGTACCAAGATATACAGGGACTTGAAGTTGCACTATTGGTAGCCTAATATGAAGCGGGATGTAGCCAAATATTTGAGGTCTGTGTGGTGTGCCAACAGGTAAAGGCAGAGCATCAAAGATCGTTAGGTGTGCTTCAGCCATTGCCCATACCAGAGTGGAAGTGGGAGCATGTTACTATGGATTTTGTGGTTGGGTTATTGAGGACTGCCAAAGGTCACGATACGATCTGTGTAATTATGGACAGGTTGACGAAGTCATCTCACTTTTTGCCTGTGAGGATGACTTATTTCATGGACCAGTTCGCTCAGATGTACATTCAGGAGATAGACAGGTTGCATAGGATCCCAGTGTCGATCGTATCAAACTGAGACCCCAGGTTGACGTCCAAGTTTTGGAAGAGTCTGCATAGAGCCATGGGCACCCGGTTGGACTTCAGTACGACCTTTCATTCGCAGACCGATGGACAGTCAAAGAGAACTATACAAATTTTAGAGGATATGCTCAGAGTCTGCGCATTGAAGATTCACGCACCTTGGAGTAGGTTCTTACCTTTGGTGGAATTTTTGTATATTAACAACTATCAGTCAACCATTGGCATGACACCGTACAAGGCTCTGTATGAGAGAAATTGCAGGTCACCATTATACTAGGACGAGGTTGGAGAGGCAAGGCTCATAGGCTCGGAGATACTACAGCAAACTGTCGACAATGTTGCTATCATAAGGAAGAGGATTGAAGCAGCTCAGAGTCGGCAAAAAAGTTATGCAGACCAGAGGCGGCGAGAGTTGGGATTCGAGGAAGGCGATGAAGTATTTTTGAAGATCTCCCCGTTCAAGTAAGGGGTCAGGTTCGGGAAGTAAGGAAAGATCAACCCTTGTTATGTTGGACCGTTCCGTATTGTGGAGAGGATTGTGAATACGTAGATAAAAGATTATTTTGAGACTAATGAAAAAGAAAAAATTTTAGGAGTCCGACCGGAAACGGACTAAATGACGGTATAACTAATGGATTAAATAGTGAGAGCGAAAAAGATATTTAAGATTAATTATATTAAATAATATAATTAATTAATTGTTAAAATAAAAAGGGAGAGGGAGAGAAGAACCCTCCCTTCGGTGATTTCTTCTCCCCTCTTTCCCCCCGTAGAGAAATCCTCCCCTCCCCACGTGCAAATTTCTCCCTTCGCGCAGCTTCTCTCCATCGATGCAACGTTATCCCTCCGTTTTACCCTCCACTATAACAGTTTAAGGTAAGTTTGAGTATTTTGTGGTTTAGTTTTGGATTAGGATTAGAGTTTGATAAAAATTGGTGGATAGAGATTTAGAGTTTTAGAGTTAAATGTTTATTGGATTTATTATTGATTGTTGTGAGGTTATTGATGATAAATGTGATGGATTGGTGAGGAAATTGTTGAGTTTTGCTCAAAGATCGAGAATGTAGGAATTTAAGCCTAAAACCTATTATGTTTTCGGATTTCTGCCATAGCTGCGGTTGATCGTTTTAGATTCTCTTTTGATATGTTAAACTAAGCTATGAGTGCAGCATTTAGCTGCTAGAATCGAGTAATTTCGGCAACAGACGCAAAAGTTATACGCGTTGGAAGTTATGTTGATTTTTAGCCGAAATTCGGGTTAACGAGCCGTCTTAGTTTGGTTTTGGTAGATTGAGTTATTAATCATAATTTTAATACGTGGGATAAGTTGTGAAACGAATTTTGGTGTGAATTTGTATGTGATAGGTTAAGCCCGAGGAAGTGATAGAAATGAGCACCACGGAAAGCTGGGACGCCAGGTAAATAGTGTTTGCATGTGCATTGCCCTTACGGGCCTACACCATGGGACGATAGGGTGGTATTGTGTGTTTTGCATGTTTTGATCAGTCATGCATCATGTTTTGAAAAGCATAACGAAAATTAATTTGAGCATGGTTTTATGTGCGAACGTGAAGAGCGATGCGTGGTGGTGAGAATGATGTGTGTGTGGGCAGCTTTGGCCCTGTTGCTAGAGGAACCGGGATGGTGGCGACATGTCAGGGGACGGTGTGGCGAGTATGTCCAGCATCACCCTAGGATGGCTACTGCAGTGTGTGTGGTGGTGAGCAACTCTAGCCCCATTGCTGGAGGAACCGGGACGGTGGCGATGTGCAAGGGAGTGGTGTGGCGAGTGCATCCAGGGAGTGTAATGGTTGCGGTGTGTGGAGTGACGCGTGTGTACGGTTTGAGGGCCTCGTTGCTGGAGGAACTGAGACAATGACGACGTGCCAGGTTGTGAGATGGAGAGAGAGTTCAGCCTCAATATGGTGCGGCTGTACCACACAGCATCGGTTGTAACAACACGAATGAGAATGTGGAGACTACATGTGATAGGATTGCATTGTTAGTTTTTACATTTACTATTGCACTACTTACTGGGCTTTAAACTTATGTTGTGTGTTTTGTGGTGTAGGTGCAGAGATTGCTGTTGGTAAGTTACGAGAGCCCAGGCAGGACGAGTAGACGATTCGCGGCGTACTATCATTGTAACACCCCGAGAAACCCTGCGTTCCCGGTGCGCTACAGTACATCTACACACTACACACACTAACACTTGACGTAGTTCACTCAATTTAATACCCTTTTCGTTTTCAAAAGAATATTTGTGAGTATGAAAAATTTCGACTCGATTCGAAAATAACTCGCGTCCCAAAGAGGGTACACGATGTCCTCAACATAAAAGCTATGCAGTGGGAAAAGAAAACCATTTAAAACAGTTCAAGATAAAACGGTAAGACTTGAAATCCTAAAAAGAATCCAACGTACCCCTCGGACTACATATCCCAGTCCCGCGCACTCACGTCCTCACTTCGACACCCCGCGCGCACCCTCGCGATGCCGCACATACCAACTCAACGTCACTGTGTCTCGCGCACGCTCACAGCGCCGCGTGCCCCACGCACCCTGCCGCTGTACAGCACGTCCGTGCGCACGCCCTCACCCGGCGTCGCACGACTCATGAATACCCACAGGGCCGCGTGCCCCGCGCACTTGCGATCACGCCGCACTACCACGCTCATCTACACTTCTCTAGCATTTACTGTATATACCTTAACCTATTTCATGTCCTCTCGACTCCCAACCCCTCTCCCGAAATTTCGGCAGAGTAACGCCTAAAAACTGGCTATCCCAAAAATTTAAAAACTCTGCACACAGCTCACCAAACTAACAGTATTTATCTATCCATCATCCAGAGAAATCACCATAGTCAAATCAAAGTATGAAGACAACGAAAATTCATCAAATACAAATGAAGAAAGTCCCCAGTATAGAGTAATATCATACTCTAACATGAAAAATATCTGCGTATGTCACCAAAATCACACGCACTCCATATACCTATACACTGACCATATACACCTCATCTCATCGACGGTACATAATCATCACAAAAGAAGAAGACCTCCAAAACTAACCATGCCACAACCTACCAACTCCACGGGTCGGGTCGCCCTAACAAAAATTCACCATCCGGTGCTGCGGTCGCACGCCGCCAACCATCCTACGCCAAAATACCTCATCTAGAAAAAGAAAAAAAGTATTTCTTATTCAAGAACCCTAGAAGGACATGAAATAGTGCAGTTTACTGTCTTTCTTACATCATCTAGGAAAAGAAAAAAAGAAAAAAAACGAGAAATTAAACTCAGTTACCAGGTGTTGAGGAGTGAAGATCCAGTTGGCTCGGTGAGTAGAGGTCTGCAAATCAGACATTCTGAGAAACCCAAACTCAACTAACCAAGAAAATGTCTTCCTCAATATGTAATTAGAAATATAAATTTCCAGACTCAGCCTCTGTCGCAGCTGGATTGGAATTTCAACAGGATCCCGTTGGAATTTCAACGCGTGGGTAAGAGATGAAGCGAAGGTAGGTTCTTCGCTTTGCTTAAATGTTACCGTTAGAAGCCGGGATTGAACTGATTAGTTTCTACAGGAATTAGGAAAGTAGCTTCTCACCAGAATCTGTTCATCAAATGCTTTATATAAACAAATTAGAGCGCGCTCTGACCGTTGTCTCACTCTCTCTCTCTCTCTCTCTCTCTCCGCGCCATTCTTCGTCTCCCTCCTTCTACAATGGTATTCGATATAGAGATCAGGTTGCAAGGGTTCTTCCGATCACAGTACAGCATCCACGCCCCGCCCACAAATGTTCTCCATGTCCATTGGAACGGCTGGCGTCGTGTTTTCCGTCGCACCCACTCTGGGATTCTGCCGCCCGCCGAAGATGAGATTCTGGGTCCATCCGCTTCTGCGCTGTTCCGCTTTCGTTTCGGCCCAGTCTCAGATTTGCACAGCCAGATATTGCGCTCGCTTGCATCCCTCAACTTCAGATCTTCTGTCTGCAATTTTCTCTGCCCCAAAATCACGGCCTACACCATCGGTTTCGCTGCCGCACGTCCCGGTCCGCCCTACCCCTCCACGGTCATCTTCGCCAATCTGAACTTCATCGATAAACTTTACGTTGATTTCATTCACAGGCCCCCGGTATTCAGTCAGTTCCGTCAATTGGCGGCCGCTCGTTTCCTCGACGAAACCTTCGTTCTCGGAACATCAACGGAGGACTCGGGTGGTGCCGAAGACGAAGAGACCGCTGTAGACGACGACTCAGGCGTTTCTGATTCAGCGATAGAGATGCTCAGAAGACGGAAGTTCGAGTGGAGAGGAGGAGCCAAAGAGAACTGCAGCATTTGCCTGGAGACATTCTCGGATGGGGAAGACGTAATCCCACTGCGGTGCGACCACATATACCATGAATCGTGCATCGTCACCTGGTTGAAAAAAGCTCAGAGTTGTCCCCTATGCCGTCGAGAAATATAATGATTTCCCGCTTTGGTTGTAACAGATCTCGTTACGTCCTTCCCTTCCAGTTGTCGTCCTTTGTTAATCAAGTTCTGTGCCTCTCTTAATGAAGAAGATGATGCTGCTTGAGTTCTGTTTCGTCAGCCTGCTGTGGCTGTATCAGTTAGGCCCGCCATAGCCCTTTTCGGGGGACCATTGTAGAGATCAAACCTTGTTTGGATTGATAGAAAAGATGAAATTACTTTGAATATACATTGCTTTTTATGCTTCATCGGTTTCCATGATACATCAATTTATACATCAGTAATGATAATCCAAATGGATTTAGAATCATCTCTAATTAAAATAATATAAAACCATTTGATTTATGTATTTGATATTGATAGAGATATGCAGAATTTCGGTTACAAATTAAAATAATTAAATTTCAATAAAAATTTTTCAACCGAATAGTATGAGTCTGAAACAAACAATCCGAGTAATAATTTAAAAATATTTACTATAAAAAAATACATAATTCAAATTAAAAAAAAAAACTTAAAAAGAAAGTAAAAGTACGATAATATCTTAATAAAAGAAATACTCTCGAGTCAAAATGACACTAAATAATGTGAAATTTGACTAACTCATACTCTACACTATCCATGTTACCACGTCAGTGACCTAAAAGTAGATAATCATTTTGAGTTAAATAGAAATTTCATGTGCTATATATTTGATATTTTATAGTTAGTGACGAGTATTAAAATTAATTTAAAATTTATGTTACACAAAATGTTAATAGATTGACAAGAAAACAATCAATAAAAATGTAATAAATAATAAAATAATACGTCTATTGTTACAACATAAAATCATTAGTGAAAAAATATTGTTGAGTATCAATGTTATTAAATATTAAGTGGACAAGGAAGAAAAATGATAAAATTATAATTTTAACTTTTATTCGAAACCAATGATGACATCTTTCTAACTCGCTGGACTCTTGAGGATTCATGATTGCAGGTAGTTTTTCCTCAGATAAAAATTCATTTACATTACAAAATTATTCAAAACATGAGACTTAACTTAGCAAACAAAAATATGTGCAATTTAATATTTACTTTTACCAAATTCTGATTACAGAACTAGTTGGTAATCATTTTCCAACCTTAAAGTAAACCATCTCATTGTCGTTCAGCCTTTTGTCAACTTACTTTCGATCAAGCTCACGATTTCATTGTCATTCAAGTTTTTGCTATCACGTCAGTACCATTAATATTCAAGTTCATCATCTCATAGTCGTTCAGGCTTTTGTTATCACATATTTTTCGTCAATTCCATCATTTTCATGCACATACAATATGTATCATTTTTATCTTTATGCTAGTTTAAGCCAATGTCGAAACATGTGTGCTCAAATATCAACTTATGTAATAAAACAGTTATAAGAAAATAATATAATATCTTATGATGTAAGACCATAACCAAAACATGACAAAATTATATTTTTAGTTACTTGAATTCCGAGCGATTAGGGTTATCGAGATTTTTTCAATATTTCGAATATTATCCTCCTTGTACTTTTAGGTCAAATTGGGTCGAGTTGCATCATCTCATACGACTTTTGGGACTTGTTTCTGGTTAAATAAAATATTGATTTTAAATTTTTATTTAAACAAATTCATTTAAAATGATTTAGGTAGAAATTTTTTACTGGTAAAATCTTAATTCGGTTTGGGACCAATAAGGTTAGTTCGGGTCGATTGGGCTGATTTGAGTCGATCGTGCCGGTTTGGGTCAACCAGGCTGACTCTGGTCAACTGAGTCGAGTAGGGTCAATTGGGCCGCTCGGGTCAGCTGGGCGGGTTCGGTTCGGTTTGGCTGCAGTTAAGTGAACCTGTTTGGTTTTGATTTGCTGGACTGGTTCAGGTTTAAAAGAAAAAATCAATCTATTTCTTTTTATTCTTCGTTATTTCTACCGAGAAAGAGAGAGTATCAAGGAGAGAGAGTATGTATGTGTATCAGAAAGTAAGACCAAGCGGAAGTAAAAGACTTACGTCGATGACGGTTGCTCGTCGCACTGAAGAAGATCCGTCGAAGAATTTGGCTTCCTGAGTGGAGTTGCTGTCACGTCTGGAAGTCAAGCAGTGATCGCAGTTAGAGGTAAGTCCTCTGACTGAAGAACTCGAGAAGAAGAGAGAACTGTGGTGATTTTCTCTTCCACCCAGCCTCTCAATTTATAGGGGAGGTTCTCTCCCGATCCTCTAAAACTTTCTATAGAAAGAATTATGAACCTGACCCTCCAAATGGGTACATTCACAAACGAATAATGTAAGAATCGATTTCAATATTGTTTACAGAATTGATTTCCTTAACGTTCACATAATTGATTGAAATTAGAGGTAAATCAGATCGACAGTTAAATATTGATTTACCTGAAATTGGGGATTGATTTAGTTAACCGGTAATTATGGTTAATTTGTGAAACTTGAAATTTATTCAGCTGAAATTAGGAATTGATTAAATCTCTTTTATTTTATGGCAACTATTTGCATGTTAATTAAAGTTTTTAATTAAGAGTTTTATAAAAATTGAATCCTTAATTTATGAATACAATTTTGGGATGTTACAGTTACATCCCAATGTCTTTGCAACAAATACTTGGCTTCTTAGACAAGAAGAAATAAGCTGTTGATCTGAACACGATTGCTGGAAAGGAGATCTACAACCATTTTGCTATCATCCTCAAGAATCAAATGATGAATATTAAGCTCTCAATGGAGTTCTAACCCTTTAACTACTCCTGAAGAGTTCTGTCATACAGGTTGACCCAAGCCCAATGTTGTGTGTGAAGCCATAAACCTAGTTTCAATATGTATTGCGAACATTTTGTCCAAATGGTTAAATGCATAGTCAGTGTTGATTTTGAATTGCCCCCTCTTTAGGCGAGTTCTAGCATACCATGTAACTCTACAGAGTCTTGCAGAGTCTGGTCGACTACTAACTCTACAGGTCGGCACGTCCCTCACTGAATCTCAATGAAACCTCAATTTTTCTCAATCAATCAGTTTCGACTCGACGTTAAAAACAACAAAATCATCATTCTTACAATCAACTAAAAATCGTTAAATACATCCAGATTACTACTGAACATTTGAAATATATTTTCTTTACAAAATAACTCAAAACGACTCCGACTCGACCTCTACATCCATACCTATGAACACCGCGTCAAAATTGCCCTAACAGCCGGCTGGATCATCTACAAGTGTGCTCCTCCAACTGGCTTCTAGGATTGGGCTTACTCTGAGTACTCATCAGCTATCGCTTTGTTACCTACATAACAGAAATCAACTATTAACCTAATGCTAAGTAAGTAATGCACATAAATACACACTAAATCAAGCATCCCCTATCACATTCAGTTTCTACAGTTTCGTCTCAACTTTCATTTTCGGGTCTTTCTTATATCTTCTTTATTTTCTTACTACTGCATTCTTTTTTACGCGTTATACCAAGGTGACCCATCTCATGGTACCCCTCGTAGGACAAAGCCAACTTTGGCCTAGTAAAGTGGTACTTCTCGCAATCCTCCTCATAGTACCATGGCTACCACGTAAAGCGGGGGAAGAAATGGCATACCTCACGGCCCCCCTCATAGTACCATGCCACTCAACCCCACCTTCATTATCTACTTACATATCTTCTCAATTTCGTTCTTCACTACTCACATCCTACTGTTTTTGTCTCATAAATACATGAAAATTCATTTTCGTTTTGTTGTTCTACTTTAAAACAATGATACACAACCATCAAAGCATAACATAAAATAAATGTGCAATGTATCCTACTAAACTGTGATGTAGGCTTGAAGGCAAAACTTCTACTACATTATTTACCTGGCGTCCTTAGAAATTCATATGTCGAAACTAGTAGTTCGGCCACTAACTGAAATACCTATAAAATCACACATCTATTAATTCTACTTCATTCAATTTATAAATCTTTAGCTCAAAAGTCATAACTCGTACAAAACCAAAACTCTCTACTAAACTCGAAATCCAACACAATTTTCGACCAAACTTAAAAAATTCATAACTTCTTCAATACTCGTTTGAATTAGACGATCCAAAGTGATACGGGCTCCTTAGGATGTCTAATTTCTAATGGTCTCATCCATTTTCTAATTGGACACCCACAACTTAGCCGGATGTGGCCGAACGGAAACCGTTCCACAACCCGAGTTATCCTGTTGTCTAAATGCTCAATTTTCTTCGAAAAAACATATAATCTATCCATTCTTCCAATTTAAACACCAATACACGACTAACACTCGACTAAATCCTAAAATTTCAAACCCACCATCTATGGTTTTACTAAAACTAATAAATACTCACTCTAACCTTAGTTTTATTGCTCAAAATGACTAAATGACTAATTATCTACTCAAAACTAACTAAACTTACCGTAAATCTGAAGGTTGACGGAGAATCGGAGAGCATTGGCGTCGGCTGGAAAGGAGAACACTGAAAGGGGGCTCGCAGGTGGGGAGGAAGAACCGAAATAGGGGGGATTTAATATTTTTTTATAAAATAATAATAATAATAATAATAATTACCTAACTGCCCTTAGACCTAATTCATTTAACAATATCGTTATTCTATCCACTTATGGTCAAAATCTTATAACTTTCTTCTGCCCATTAGCATCAAATAATTTCTTTACATAATAGTACAAATTCTCTGCTCATAATTCCGACCGAAACTCTACCGATTTTAATCACGAAATTCGAAATTCATTTAACAAAAACCTGAGTTTATAGATACTAATCACGGTACTCATCCAATCATTTTTAATCCCAACTAAAACAACGTTATTCTACACTTTCCAAATGACCATGAAGCCACACCAAAAACGATTTTCCACAAAATTTTGTTATTCAACATAATATACGAAGAGAGATTTCCCACAAGCCATTGATCGATCCCCGTGGAAAAGAACTTTGAAACTCAACTGTTTTTGAAGAGAGAATTCCAAAATCAGGAATGTTGTCGAACGGTCCTTTAGGAGGTGAAGAATGGTCTCCTCACTAAGCCACCGGGCAAGTAGAGAATTAACAAGTCCTTTTCCAGCGCTCCTCGTTTGCCAAAAGACATTTTTTCCCAATCAACCATAAGAAAAACCAAACCCTCTCTAGACATTCCCACTCCCAAATAACTTTTGAGCAAACATCAATATTATCCTTTGGATAGCCATAAAGAGATGTCCCGAGGATATCCATCTTCATAAGCATTGATACTTTTCGTCCATCTCAACAAGTGACTTAGTAGCAACAATATAAAAAAGGAATGAAGCTGACAAGAATCTCTTGAATCTACCCTAGTTCCATTAACCATTATCAAGTGTGAAAGCTTTAATCGAAAGATGAAGCAGATCATCAGGTATAGAACTGGTAACATAGTTAGAGAGTGGATTAAGATTCGCAATCTACCTAGTCATCCAAAATTTCGTGTTCATACCATTCTCAATAGCATACATTGACCGGTCCACCATAGTCTCTCAGACCCGGAGCACACATCTCCAGAGACTAGACTTAGAGACATGAAGCTGGCGTTCGGGGCTGTGATTGTTGCGCATATACTTGTAGCGAAGAATATTAACCCAAAAATTCTTCGACTTGGAGTAGATACCCCACGCCACTTTCATTAGAAAAACTTTGTTTACCAGAGAAGATTGTTGCACGCCATGACCGTCGTGAGCTTTAGGCTTGTATATTTTATTCCAATTATGAACTTCAAGGTATTTACCTAGGCTGTCAGCACATTTACAACTGAACCTATTAGCATTGCAGACTTAGGTCCAATTTGGCGAGTTATCGGAAAAGAAGATGAGGGTTTTCTCCTATTTACCTCCTAACCAGAAACCATACAAAAGGAATGCAGGATCTTGTTGATCATCTCAACTTGGTCCATCGAAGCCTTGGCAAATAAGAATAAATTGTCTGCAAAGAATAGATTAGACACCATGGGAGCTACACAGGAAGTAGAGAAGACTTTTCATTAACCAAGCTTGACTGTATTGTCTATCATGTGCGCAAGTTTTTCCATACATAGGACAAAAAGATAGGGAGATAAAGAGTCTCCTTGTCTAAAACCTCTCGAGGAAGGAAAGTATCAATCGGACTACAGAGCTATATCCAGTCACTCCATAACAAGACGATGACACCAAGTGAGTCCATGGTATCATAGGTCCTCGAGGTCCAACTCCAAGAGTCACTCCTTCCATTTCTTGCACATAATCGAACCAACAATGGGTACTCCTTATTTTTCATCATGAGACAAGAAATCATTGAAATCGCCTGCTAAAAGCAAAGGATAAGGGAAAATATCTTCAAGATTGACCAAATCACTCCACAATCGCTGTCGAGTACGAGAATTCTAGCTTTTGTAGATAGCAGAGAAGAAGAAAGGAATATGCTTCTCGACCTACAGCTTAAGATGAATGCATTGTCGATTATTACCAATAATTAAAACAAACATCCAACTTCACCAAAGAACCCAGATGCTGCCAGATTGCCCTTCATCTTCAACACGATAAGATCCCTCAAATCCTAATTTTTTGATGAAACAATCATCCTTAGCGACACTTGTCATGGGCTCAGAAAACATCTAATAATTCTGTCAAGTTATCACTTCCAATACCCTGTCAGTTCCAAACAAAAAAGTTGTACGCCATAATAAAAAATGAAAAAGATGGAAAACACCCAATTCAAACAAACACTCGATCGGCTAACCTGCAACTGATGTAACATCGCGAGAGTCAATCCTAGCTTTAGCGAGAGTCACCTCCAAAATACTGCCAACTGTGTTCTCTTTGTTCCCCAAGGTCCGACATTGATCGGCTTGAAGAATTCAGAGAACTCTTCTTGCCCAAAACTTTGACCTTCAATGTATTGCGTAAGTTAGAGTTTTCTTGCTTATTATTTTAAATTGGCCTACTAAACTAATCAATTTCAACATTAGGATCAAGTCACACCGGCCCAGTTCATGTTGATCTTACAGACTTCCATCCAACCTAATTCTACCTAATTGTTTTAGGCCTAACCCAAAACTGGTGAATCATCCAATAAATACGAATAAGCTCATAAGGTAGCTCAGACCCTAACACTTCACTCAATCATATATAAATTGAATCGAGAGTTTTTGACACAACTAAGTCAAACCAAGGCTAATCTAACTCAATCACGAATTTAGTAAGCATTTCATCCTTATTCCTAATGAGTTTATTAAATAAAATTATTATATTGATAATAAAAAAATGAGTTTTGGTGACTAAAAAATCATAAGAGCTTGCAGGCAAATCCAAACCTTGCACTTATTGAATCTAAGTAAAATACTAGTTTCACACATTTTGACCGTAAGCCCTACATCACAAAGCCTAGTATGCAAAGTATTTTTTATATATTCAGATATTTTAATTTGATAAACATAGTTAGATATTGACATAAATATGTAGAAAGATAAAATGGTAGGACATCTTATATGTAAATGAATATGATAGAATTGACAAAAAGTATGTGATATCAAAACCTGAATGACAATGAGATGACTAAGATTGGACAAAAATCAAATGGTTACGCTTAAACAAAAATAAGATGACTATGCCTGAACAAAAATGATATGACTACGCTTGAACAACAATGATATAACTATGCCTAAATGAAAATGAGATAACTACGCTTGAACGACAATGCGATGGCTACATCTAAATGAAATTGAGATGGCAAAACCTAAATAAAAATGAGATGGCTAAGCTTTAACGAATGTTGAAAAATGATTTTCAACCAGAAGGTAATTATTAAGCTGCAATTGACAAAAAAATATATGATGACTAATGAAAAACTAAACGATGGTTGAAAAATGAGTTTCAACTAGTACGTAACTGTTAAGTTTGAATTCGGTAATGCATTATATTAATTTTCACCTGCACATGTTTTTACTTGCTAAAATTATTTCTAATTAGTATTTTGTGATGTAAATGAATTTTATTAAGAAGCAATTGTAACCGGTTGATATTCTTCTTGAGGCAAGCGAGCAAACAGAATAAGAAACTATTTGGGATTAGAAAAAAGAATCTAATTTTGTATATTTATGTCTTATTTGAGAATAACTCACATTTTTTTATATTAGAATTTCAATAAACTATGTTGATAATTTTATTAATAAAATATTTTAGAACTGATTTTATTAATGTAATAATTATTAATTCCACGTTTATTTCAATTTTCGACAATGTTATTTAATCTTAGAAATTTTAATTAAGTTTCTATGCATTTAATGTTTTAATTATTATTTAAAGAGTATTTCTGTGAGACCCACTCTTTAATTTAGGGAACACACTGATATGGGAGTAGTGAAAGCAATAGTAAAGTTTAAACATATACATTTCATTTTCCCTTAATTTAATTCTTACAGGTACAATCTCTCTCTCACAATAAATCTTCTATTTCCTCTCTCACTCCATAAATTTCTCTCTACTTTTTGTTTGCTGAGGGCGCCGCTCACGAAGAAGAGAAAGAGGGAAACATAGAGAAAGAAATCGAGAGGAAAAAAATCTGCCGACGACCAATTCGACCTCTAATTTCAATGATTTTGGTTTTTAAAACATCCCTTGTGTATTGCTCTTCAACCCCTGGGAAACAATTTTGAGCGAATAACGATTTGGAGACTTCTGGTTTGACACTGGTGCTCGAAAATTGGTGAGTCAAATTCCTCATTTCTTTGTATTGTTTTTTGTGTTAAAATTGTGAGTTTTTGAGCAAATAATTTCCTTGTTAGAATTGGAATTTTTGGACCTTTTGCTTTCAGACCTTTAGAATCCAAAGAAGGCGGTATTGATAAAAATTAGAGACACCAATAATCGATCATTGTTAAACCTGATTTTTTTCTCTCCCCTGTGTCGTTATTCTCTATGTCCGGAATTTGGATTTTTGGTTGATTAAAATCTTTGTTGGTTAAAAGACTTTGAGTAGCTTGGTGTACACATTTGTCGTCGGAAATATCAAATTCCTAAGGTTTTAATCGCAAATTCAAGAAAACTGTGGTTACTAAATAAATAAGATATAAGGTGACATTCTCAACTCTCTAAATTACCTATAAATCATCAATTTTTAGATTCGATTTCTAACTTGAGTTGTTATTGGTAGAAATCTTCATATTCTACTTGTACTTATTATTGCCAAACCCAAACCGTTACGGACCAAGACCCATCATAATACAGACCAATTTTGAGTCTATTTTCAAGCACAAATTGAAGATAGTTTACCAAATTAATATTGGATGAAATTGGGGAAATATTTATAATTTAAATGTATCAATTTTAATCCAATATTAAATGATTTTACCATTGGTTAGATGCTAATTTATTGAATTAAGATGTGGAGTCATTGACTTGGACCCTTAAACATATTGGGTTTTGCCGATTGTATACTCACTTGAGGTAGGAGCTTATTTTATTTTCGGTTAAGCATTGTTTTGATTTCAATAATTAAATTTATTTATTTAGCATAAAAAGATTATTAAATTTTGTGATATTGTTTTATTCACATCTTTACCAATTGCATATTTTATTATTGATGTGAACTGCATGTTAAGTAATAAGAAAGCTGAAAAGCCGTGTCTTTGGACGCGAAATCCTAAATATGATCATGGTAATTATCTAGCTTTCAATCGCCAAATGTCATTTTTTTAAAAGCATGGCCAATGGTTTAGTATGTTCAGAGTCTACGAAAGACTTCATTTTCACTGAAATTCTATTAAAATAGCATAATTGAATTTTTATTAAATTTATGTATAATATTTTATAAATGCTGGAAATAAATTATATCTCTATTGAGTTTAGTTGACTCAACCCAAATGACTTTCTTATTTTTTTTCAGGATCTAATCAAGAGCAGTTAAGTTATCGACTTTGAGAGTCGTCTCTTGACAACAATTCTTTATTTTAATAATTTTTTCCTTGAGTACTTATCTTAAATTCTAAGTTTAGACACTATAGAGAAATTGTAAACTTTAATCTAACTATTTTCTTATCTTATTTTATTTGAAGTTATATCATCACATTATCTGATGTCATTTGTTACACCTGTTTATCCCATATGTTTCAGGGCCCTAGCTTTATATAAATTTTTTGTTATGTTTTTCAAGTGAATAAGATTAATAGTTGAACAATTTGACCGGATTTCGGGTTGGTCGTTCCTCATTCTGTCTTGAATTCCTTTTAGAGCGTGACACTTTCATCATTTTGAAATTAGAGTTTTAATGATAGAAATAAAACCTAATTTGAAATTTTTTTTTAAAGATTCTCAAATTAGAGATTAAAATGAGAAAAATGAATTTTAAAATTTGGGGCGATACAAGATTACGCACGGACGAGAATTTTTGCCACAAAAGCTTAATTTACCTATTTTCAATGGTGTAGCACCCCGAGAAACCCCGCGTTCTCGGTGCGCTACAGTGCATCTACACACTACACACACACACACACTAACACTTGACATAACTAACTCAATTAAATACCCCTTTCGTTTTCAAATCATTTTCAAAAGAACATTTGTGAGTATGAAAATTTTTCGACTCGATTCGAAAAACAACTCGCGTCCTGAAGAGGAAACGCGAAGTCCTCAACATAAAACTACGCAGCGGAAAAGAAAACCATTTAAAACAATTTGAGATAAAACGGTAAGACTTGAAATCCTAGTAAAGAATCCCACGTACCCCACGAACTACCCAGTCCGGTCCCAAGCACTCACGTCCCCACTCTGACACCCCGCGTACACCCTCGCGGTGCCGCACGTGCCAACCCAATGTCATTGTATCTCGCGCACGCTCACAGCGCCGCGTGCCCTACGCACCCTGCCTCTGTACAGCATGTCCGCGCGCACGCCCTCGCCCGGCGCCGCATGACCCGTGTGCACCCGCAGCGCCGCGTGCCCCGCGCACCTGCGATCACGCCGCACTTCCACGCTCATCTACCTTTTTCTAGCATTTACTGTTCACACCTCAACCTATTTCGTATCTCCTCAACTCCCAACCTTTCTCCTGAAATTTTGGCAGAGTAACGGCTAAAAACTGGCTATCCCAAAATTTAAACCCTGCACACAATTCACCATAATCCAACAATGTTTATCTATCAATCATCCAGAGAAATCACCATAACCAAATCAGAGTAAGAAAACAACAAGAACCCATTAAATACAAATGAAGAAAGTTCCCCAAAACACTACAACCCCTCTATACAATCTCAAAAGATCAATGTCTATACAACCCCGCTATCTACACAAATATCCAACATGAAATGGTAAATCCACTATCACCTACCACCACCACGGGTCAGGTCGCCCTAACAAAAATCCGCCATCCGGTGACTCGGGTGCACGCCGCCAACCATCCTACGCCTCTGGACTAGGCTCTCGAGGCTCACCAGCAGTATCGTCAGCACCTACACCATAGAACACACAACATAAGCCTAACGCTCAGTAAGTAATCTGATATGAAAGTAAAAGTCGACAATGCAAATCCTATCACATGCAGTCTCTACTCTCACACTCATGTTGTCACATCAGCGACGCGTAGTGCAGCCGCACCATGGTAAGGAGGAACCTCACGCCAACCTACACCCTGACACGTCGCCACCGTCCTGGACTCCCCAGCAACGAGGCCCACAAGCTACACCCACGCATCACCACACGGCAACCACATCAGGGTAAGGGTGTACCTCGCGCCACTCTACACCCTGACACGTCGCCCCCGTCCCAGCCTCCCCAGCACGGGGCCACAGTTGCCACATACACAGGTTTCGTGACAGCCCAGCCGGCCTACCCCTCGAGTAGGATCCGCGACTGGTGTTGCACCGGCCCACACACTAGTAGGATCCGCGGTACCACTGCCCATATCCTCATCGTCAACACATTCATGCCGGATGACGGGCCAGCCGGCCCACCCCTCGAGTAGGATCCGTGACTGGTGAAGCACCGGCCCGCACACTAGCGGGATCCGCGGTACCACCGCCACACGTCTCACCTCATACATCAAAACATGCTAAAAATCATTTTCGTTCCCGTTTTTAAAATATGATGCATGTCAAACAATACGCACGCACACCACGATCAATCACATAAACCCTAAAGTTCTACAGTGTAGGCCCACTTGGGCAAAACACATGCATGCACTACTTACCTAGCGTCCTAAGCTCGCTCGATGCACAGCTTCGCCAAAAAATGTCTCAACCTAAAACACAACCAATTTCTCATTAGCATTTATCTCAACATTCACCAATTAGATAAAAATAACATTCTCTAACTACACTCATGAAATTCCAACTAAAACGGTCAATTGGTTTAGTTTGACTGAAAACTAGCCCAACGTTCGGATGCGCATAACTTTTGCGTCCGTCAACGGAATCAAACGATTCAAGTGGCTAAACGTCCCCTTAGGAACCTAGTTTAACATACTAAGACGGATTTTAAAACGATAAGCCGCAGACAGGCAAAAAAAGGCTAAAACCGAATCTGCCACTTTTATCAAATTTCACATTTTCACTTCTCTTCAACCAAAATTCACTCGCAACTAGTTATATGCATCAGAAATGGCTATGCTACTCTCACACGTCAAATTTCCACGAAAAACACTCGCTAATTTGACTTGGATCAAAATCTGGCATAAACTTCCGACGCGCATAACTTTTGCGTCGGATATCGGAATCGAACGATTCCAGCAGCCATAGATCCCTCTAACCACCTAATTTATCCCACAAAACAGAATTTGAAACAATTAACCATAGGTAGGTCGAATAAGCCAAAAACAGAACCTGTTCTTTAAAAAAAAAAGCCTCTGTTTTGATTTCAATTCAAATTCCAAAAATCCCTATGTACAGACAATCACATTCACCTCAATTTAGCATAATCTGAACAAAAGTCAGAAAAATTCGGGCTTGAACCTGAATTCTGACTCCCCCCCCCCCTCGGCCTTTCTCCCTCCCATCAAGCACTCACTCTCTCACACGCAGACCCTCCATTCGACAGAACGCTCAGCAATTTCATCAACATCGGAGAAAAAGAAGAAGAAAAAAAACAAAACGAGCATTAAGGCTCGACCGAATCACTCTTGAACAGAAAACTCACCGTTGGCTTTCAGCTCGGGAAAGGGTACACCAACACCTTCACTCAGCTCGTCGGAGCCCCCGGCGTCGCACTCTGCCGTCGTTCGCTGGCCACTCGTTCTCCGTTCCTCAATCTCCCGCTCGGCCCCTCACTCGCCTCAGTCGTTTTCTCTCGGCTCTGGCGAAAGAACAGAACACTGAACGGCTTCACGAGCCGTTCAGTTGTTTTGTTAAATTTTTTTATTTTTTTTTATATATAAATTACAAAATTACAAAACCGCCCTCACGTGTTTTAATTTTCCGTGATTTTGTTAATTTCTCGACCTCCCGACTTTAAATTCCGAAAACCGTCGCAAAAGTAGGCTCCGCGTCTTATAAATCTAAATTTTCTCGTTGAAATATTTCTCAAAACTCCGACCGAAATTAAAATAAAAATTCTGAAAATTCAAAATTAAAATTCAAAATTTCTGGGTTATTACAAATGGAGGTGACCTAGATAATTTGATTTTTCAGGCAGAAACATCACCATCAATCGCCTCGCAGAGCAAGAAAGGATGGACGCCACTATAGTATGTCTGGAAAGGCCAGTGTTAGCATGGTTTTGTGGAGAATACTAATCGGCCATTTTGAAATTTTCAGAATGGATCAGGCTGTGACTAGCTGCTCTCGTTGAAGCAGGTGAGTATAGTTGAGGAATATAGAACATAGTTTAAAGTCATCATCTCCAAAATGATAGGAACTCCTAACAAGGTTTTCTTTAGTGGATTCTTTTAATGGGCTAACGAATGCACTAAAGAAGACCAGTGGGCTTAAGGGAATTGATGAATTCAATTCAAATTATTGAGGAAAGAAGTATGTTAATTAAAATAGGTAAAACAGAAGCATATCAATGGGGAATCAGGCAAGGGTCAGAAGGTACATCACAAACCCTAAAAAACCTACCCGTGTCAGCATTACTTTTAGCTCCGTTAATGGTTGGTGTTACCAGAGATTGAAATATTTGAAGAATTTTTACCAATCACATTGGGTAATTCAGATTTCATATTAGAAATGCAGTGGTTAAAGTTGGTGGGGGATATGTGTGTGTTAATTGGAAGACGTTGACTATGAAATGTCACTTAAGAGGAAGAAAGGTGACCACAAGAGGAGAC
>CM039521.1:14492493-14503037 GCA_022433055.1 Begonia peltatifolia
AGACAAAGAGACGGAGAAGGGGAAGGAGACGGAGATGGAGACGGGAACGACTTTGATGTATAATTTTTCGCTTTTTCTTTTGTATTTAATGTCATGCAATTCGTTAATAAATGTGATAAAATATCTTTCATGCAATTCGAATAAGTGTAATTAATTGGAAAAAACTAAATAAATACATTATTTAAAAAATAAATAAATACATATATAAACAATACAATTAATTATTAATTGAAAAAAACTAAATAAACGAATATAAATAAATGTTATTCGACAAAAAAATTAAATGTAAAATTATTTACAACTTGAACTAAACTAAAATAATGAATTACAAGTTGAGCCACCTTTTAAAAAATTAATGAACTAAATAATTATTACAATACAATTATTCGGCACTTCCTCTGCCGCGACCGCGTACCAAAGATTTCTGCACATAATAAAATGAAATTATAAAAAAAAAATTACTGCGAGTTAATAAGAGAAACGTGTCAAAGTGTACCTGTGTTCCGTCGAATGTGTTGAAACCCATGAACGTGTGTTGCAAAGCAGCGCATGAAGTTGATCCCCTGTTAGAACAAGTGTGGGTATTATACCCCTGCTGCCGACATATACGACACCTGATGGTGGAGTTCTTCCGACTAGTTCTCGTTCTCGAGCTTGACGACTTGTCGGCATCTCGCACTCTCGTCTTCTTTGGCCTACTAGGTTGGCGGTGTCTTGTGGGCGGGAGGATTTTGTTCAGATCTTCTCTGGGTGGCGGCCACATTATTCGCCCACTAATATGATGAATACAGTATGAGTACATCTGAAGGTAAGTTACCCGGTAATAGTATTCGTGCACGTAAGTTTCTGGGGATACTCTCATGATGTACATACAGGGAATAGAATGCACACACGGGATTCCAGTAATGGCCCACCTGGTACAGTTGCACACACGATCATCCATGTCAACAACGAATTGTTCGTATCCGTTGGTGACTTCAAATCGATAACCTCCTGCAAATCTGGCGCGCCAATTTCCAGATGCTTGCTCTAACTTTGCAAGCTTTGTTTTTATATGGGGACATAGGAGATCTTCTGATCGGGACATCTTCTCATAATTTTTAACAATGCGAATTATCAATTTCTTTCGGATCCCGTCAAACATGGTCAATGTAATAACCCGAAAATTTTGAATTTAATTTTAACTTTCGAAATTTTTAATTTGATCTCGGTCGGAGTTTTGAGGAATATTTCAACGGGAAAATTTAAATTATAAGACTCGGAGCCTACTTTTGCAATGGTTTTTGGAATTTAAAGTCAGGAGGTCGGGAAATTTACGAAATTACGGACGATTAAAACAGGTGAGGGCATTTTGGTAATCTTTATTTATTTATATATAAAAAAAAATCTAATATAACAACCGAATGGCTTCGGGAGGAAGCCATTCGGCTGTTACTCCTTGGTGCCGAGAGAGCCAAGAGGGAGACGCGGGAGAGGGGAGAAAGCTTCGAGCTCCGACGACGGCCGATGACCGGAGGAGAAGTTAGCGGCAGCCGACGTGGGTAAGGGGCTTCGACAAGTCAGGAACGATGTGTAGCTCAGCCATTCCCGTGCCGAAGACCCAAGGTAAACTACCCTCCTCCCTTTCGATTTTCCGCCAACAAGTGGGAAGTTCGGTTGCTTTTGAACTCCCGCTTTGTTTGATCTCGGTTCTTGGTGTGTGGAGGCTAGGGTGGGGGCGCTGGGTGCTCGGCATTCCGCCTCAAACCCGACCAAGGACAGGTGGGAATGTCCCCTGCTCCTCCTCTATTTGTGGTGGTCGAAGATGTAGGCTACCTGTGTTCCTGCCTCGGCTCATTGTACCAAGGTATGGAGGGGCTTGCAGTAAGGAAAAAAAGGGGGGCATCGGTGGTGTCCTGGTTTTGAGAAGAAAATCAGGGAGGGTTGTGCTGCCATTCGAATTTTCTGATCGAGAAGCTTCGAATTGTCATTAGTTTATGCATATTGGACTGTAATGTGGCTGCTTGGTGAAAGAATTGGTGAAATTGGATCGAAGTTGAATTTTCGGCTATTTTTCGTGTAAAAACAGATTCTGTTTTTGGCCGTTTTGGCTAGGCTTAGGTTGATCATTTTAAATTCTGTTTTGTGGGTTAAAAATAGGTTGTTAGAGGAACGTATGGCCGCTGGAATCGTTCGATTCCGATATCCGACGCAAAAGTTATGCGCGTCGGAAGTTTATGTCGGATTTTGGTCCAAGTCAAATTAGTGAGCATTTTTCGTGGAATTTTGACGTGTGATAGTGTCATGTCAGTTTTTGGTGTGTAAAGCTAAATTGAGTGAGTTTTGGTTGAAGAAAAACAAAGGTTGAAATTTTATAAAAAAATTGGCAGATTTGGTTTTTGGCGTTTTTCGCCTACCTGCGGCTTACCGTTTTAAAATCCGTCTTAGTATATTGAACTAGGTTCCTAAGGGGACGTTTAGCCACTTGAATCGTTCGATTCCGTTGACGGACGCAAAAGTTATGCGCGTCTGAACTTTGGGCTGATTTTCGGTCAAACCAAACCAATGGGCCGTTTTAGTTGGAATTTCATGAGTGTAGTTAAGGAAGGTTACTTTTAGCTATTTGGTGGATTTTGAGATAAATATTGATGAGTAATTTTTTGTGTTTTAAGTTGAGACACTTTTTGGCGAAGCTGTGCATCGAGCGAGTTTAAGACGCCAGGTAATTAGTGCATGCATGTGTTTTGCCCAAGTGGGCCTACATCGTAGAACTTTAGGGTTTATGTGATTGATTGTGGTGTGCGTGTGTATTGTTTGACATGCGTCATATTTTAAAAACGTGAACGAAAATGGTTTTGAGCATGTTTTGAGTATGTGGTGAGACGTGTGGCGGTGGTACCGCGGATCCCCCTAGTGCGCGGGCCGATGCTTCACCGTCTCGAATTCCACTCGAGGGGTGGACCGGCTGGGCCGTCATGCGGCGTGAATGTGTTGACGGTGAGGATATGGGCAGTGGTACCGCGGATCCTACTAGTGTGTGGGCCGGTGCAACACCAGTCGCGGATCCTACTCGAGGGGTGGACTGGCTGGGCTGTCGCGAAACGTGTGTGTGTGGCAACTGTGGCCCCGTGTTGGGGAGGCTGGGACGGGGGCAACGTGTCAGGGTGTAGAGTGGCGCGAGGTACACCCTTACCTTGATGTGGTTGTCGTGTGGTGATGCGTATGTGTAGCTTGTGGGCCTCGTTGCTGGGGAGTTCGGGACGGTGGCGACGTGTCAGGGTGTAGGGTGGCGTGAGGTTCCTCCTTACCCTGGTGCGGCTGCACTACGCGTCACAGATGTGATAACATGAGTGTGAGTGTAGAGACTGCATGTGATAGGATTGCATTGTCAGCTTTTACTTTCATATCGCATTACTTACTGAACGTTAGGCTTATGTTGTGTGTTCTGTGGTGTAGGTGCTGACGATACTGGTGGTGAGCCTCGAGAGCCTAGTCCAGAGGCGTAGGATGGTTGGCGGCGTGCGCCCGAGGCACCGGATGGCGGATTTTGTTAGGGCGACCCGACCCGTGGTGGTGGTAGGTGATAGTAGATTTATTATTTTATGTCGGGTATTTGTGTAGACAGCGGAGTTGTATAGACGTTGATTTTTTTGAGATTGTATAGAGGGGTTGTAGTGTTTTGGGGATACGTACGTATTGTTATATATTAGAGTATGATATTACTCTATACTGGGGACTTTCTTCATTTGTATTTAATGGGTTTTCATTGTCCTTAAACTTTGATTTGTTATGGTGGTTTTCTCTAGATGGTTGATAGTTAGATATTGTTGGATTATGATGAATTGTGTGCAGGGTTTAAATTTTGAGATAGTCAGTTTTTAGTCGTTGCTCTGCCGAAATTTTGGGAGAAAGGTTGGGAGTCGAGGGGATATGGAATGGGTTGAGATGTGAACAGTGAATGCTAGAGAAGGGTAGATGAGCGTGGGAGTGCGGCGTGATCGCAGGTGCGCGGGGCACGCGGCCCTGGGGGTGCTCATGGGTCGTGCGACGCCGGGTGAGGGCGTGCGTGCAGACGTGCTGTACAGTGGCAGGGTGCGTGGGGCACGCGGCGCTGTGAGCGTGCGCGAGACACAGGGACGTGGAGTTGGCACGTGCAGCACTGCGAGAGTGCGCGCGGGGTGTCGAAGTGGAGACGTGAGTGCGCGGTACCAGATTGTGTAGTTCGAGTAGTGCGTTGGATTTTTCCTAGGATTTCAAGTCTTACCGTTTTATCTTAAATTATTTTAAATGGTTTTCTTTTCTGCTGCATAGTTTTTATGTTGAGGATTTCGTGTTCCCTCTTCGAGACACGAATTGTTTTCGAATCGAGTCGAAAATTTTTCATACTCACAAATGTTCTTTTGAAAATGATTTGAAAACGAAAGGAGTATTAAATTGAGTGAGTTATGTCAAGTGTTAGTGTGTGTAGTGTGTAGATGCACTGTAGCGCACCAGGAACGCGGAGTTTCTCGGGGTGTTACAGTCAATATTGGTTTGTCCTGGACAGGCAATTACACTGCATTGAATGACTCGCACAGATTGTTTAAGCCTAAATCGTACTTTGGAATGGAAGAGAAGGCATGACTAGCCCAATCGCGAGAATCTTCTCCTCGAAGATATGATTCGGCCTCCGGGATAATCTGACGTAATTTCTCTATTTCATTCTCGAAATAAGCATTCGTGGGTGCTCTAGCCGCCTTCCACATTGCATCTCTATACACAACACCCCGATATAGGCTTTTAAAATTCTGGTACATATGCCGCGGACAGAAGCGGCGTTCAGCTTCTCGTAAGTGACGTTTCACAGCCTTTTTCAACCCTTGAAATTTTAACATATTACATCGTCAACATAAAATAATACAACTACCACAAATATTTGAAATAAAAAATAGAAATGAGTTATACTTTTTGTCGATCTGAAATAATTGTCCAATCGTGTCCCGATTCAATGTTTAGGTCTTCCTTTAATATTTGTAAAAACCACTCCCATGAGTTCGCACACTCAGATTCGACGTTGGCAATAGCAACGAGATATATTTCATCGTTGCCATCAATACTGATGGCTGTGAGTAGTTGGCTGGGACACGAGCCCTTAATATAACAGTCATCCAAACAAATAACAGGTCTACCATGCTGCAACAAACATGTCTTGCAAGCAGCCAAGCACATATAAAATCTTTGAAATACCATTGTATTTTGGCCCCCTGGGATACCATAAATTTCAACTGTGCTACCCGGATTTGATTTTAATATTTCTACTCCGTACGACCACAGTTGCTCGTATTGTTCGTCGCACTTTCCTTCGTTAATAGTCCTAGCTATGCTTCTTGCTTTTGTGGCAATACTGGTTGAAATATCGACCATGTAATCCCTCTTCACTGTCTCGATAATAAAAGGAATGTGCCATCTAGGGTGACTTTTGAACCTATCCAGGTAATCATTTGCCACCCATTTTGCTTTAGCGTTTCAATTCTCCATTTGACTTGAACAGCTGTGAACGTTGGTAAAAGTCGATATATGAAACGTGAGCTCGTTTTGCATCTTCATAGTATATAGTCGCCATGGATATCCAGATTCGTAAACAGCCGTCAGTCGACTACGATCAATTTTAGCGAATTGTATAGCATATCCATTTTCTATAAAATATTGAACTATTTCTTCCTTGATATCTCTTAACGAACTATATTGTTTACCCAAAAATAATCCTCTGCTTGCTATTTGTGCACTTATCGGTCTGCTTTCTACTTCCTCGTCATCTGAGCCAACCGGTGTTCGAAGCTCCTCGTCAAGTATTTTGAAAGTTGCATAAAACTCTATTTCTTCATTTTCATCTAATTGATCGAATGCTTGTACCTCAGCATATGCATGTGCAGTATCTGGCATCCACTCGTTATCTGTATCAAAATCTGCTATCTCGTTTACATCAACTGATATAGTAGAATCTGAACCCATCGTCGTCGCTAGTATAATAAACCTCCTGTTGGGGAAAAAATAAAACGGTGAAAATGATCATTGTAAAAAATAGTTATACAGCGTGTAGAGTACTGATCAGGATAATTTCCAATACAGATTGTACTAGACAATTTACTTAGATAGAATTACCTTTCCAAGTAAGTTCACAGTAAAGACTGTAGGGGTCACAAACGGTACCATTTAAATTCCATTCTAGTTAGACAAAACTTACTTACACAGTACAATTATACCACTGCGAAAATAAATTATTTACCTAAAAAAAAAGGGTTACCTCGTTTAAATATCAAAGTACCTAAATATCGTAACTAATAAATAAATAAAACATACAAAAACTAAATTAAATAGTTCAAAAAGTAATGCAAACAAACATCAAAGTACCTGAACATCATATCTCATAAATAAATCAAATATAAAAAATTAAATTAGACAGTTTAAAAATTAATGTTAGCAAAAATCAAAACATCTAAGCATCGTAATTGACAAATAAATAAATAAATAAAAATTTACGCTTTTCGTTCGAAACGAACTGAAATACCATCGAATAAAAAAAATAATCGAAAGAAATTATTGCAGAAATTTTTAGAGGTGTGATTTGAATGGAAATGGAAACCCCTATTTATAGAGTGGGGGCGGCCGGCCAGTTCGATTGAACTGACTGGCCTCCATTAATAATTTTAAATTGGAGGCCATCCGGTTCAATCAAACCGGCCGGCCTCCATTTATTTTTTCTGTTTTAAAAAATAGAGGTCGGCCGGTTCGATCGAACCGGCCGGCCTCTTTACGTTTTTTTGATAAAAATAATGGAGGCCGGCCGGTTCAAGTGAACCGGCCGGCCTCAAAGGGTCTGTCCACCCATAGGCCGGCCACAATGGGTTTTTTTGCAAATTTATTATAGTTTTTAGTTTTTAGTTTTTTTATGAATAATAAAATTGTTGGGTTTTTTTAAAAAAAAAACCAAAAATCTTGGTTTATTTTGAAAAAGACCCTAAATATTTTTAAATTATTAATCGAATGGTTTGTATCAAACTGATATTATTACGTTTGAAATTTTTTTTATTGAAATTTAATTATTTTAATTTCTAACAGAAATTCTGCATATCTCTATCAATATCAAATACATAAATCAAATGGTTTTGTATTATTTTAATTAGAGATGATTCTAAATCCATTTGGATTATCATTGCTGATGTATAAATTGATGTATCTTGGAAACCGATGAAGCATAAAAAGCAATGTATATTCAAAGTAATTTCATCTTTTCTATCAATCCAAACAAGGTTGGATCTCTACAATGGTCCCCCGAAAAGGGCTATGGCGGGCCTCACTTGAAAAGCCACAGCAGGCTGACGAAACAGAACTCGGGCAGCATCATCTTCTTCATGTACCGAGACACAGAACTTGATTTACAAAGGACGACAACTGGAAGGGAAGGACGTAACGAGATCTGTTACAACCAACGCGGGAAATCATTATATTTCTCGACGGCATAGGGGACAACTCTGAGCTTTCTTCAACCAGGTGACGATGCACGATTCATGGTATATGTGGTCGCACTGCAGTGGGATTACGTCTTCCCCATCTGAGAATGTCTTCAGGCAAATGCTGCAGTTCTCTTCGGCTCCTCATCTCCACTCGAACTTCCGTCTTCTGAGCATCTCTATCACTGAATCAGAAACGCCTCAGTCGTCGTCTACAGCGGTCTCTTCGTCTTCGGCACCACCCGAGTCCTCCGTTGATGTTCCGAGAACGAAGGTTTCGTCTATTCGTTTTCTTCTATATAAACATTATATTTTCTCTAATCAAACTGTGTTTTATATTTATTCGAAAGAGAAATAGTAGGATCTTGAACATATTGATTTTCACCAGCATCTTTCAATAGAGGGAGGAAAAACAAAGTAAAAAATTGAACTTATAGAGGGAGGAAAAACAAAGTAAAAAATTGAATTTACCTTGATCCATGATGAAACACCCCGAGAAACCCCGCATTCTCGGTGCGCTACAGTGCATCTACACACCACACACACACTAACAGTTGACATAACTAACTCAATTCAATACCCCTTTCGTTTTCAAATCATTTTCAAAAGAACATTTGTGAGTATGAAAATTTTTCGACTCGATTCGAAAAACAACTCGCGTCCCGAAGAGCAAACAGAAGTCCTCAACCTAAAACTACGCAGCGGAAAAGAAAACTATTTAAAACAATTTGAGATAAAACGGTAAGACTTGAAATCCTAGGAAAGAATCCCACGCACCCCACGAACTACCCAATCCAGTCCCAAGCACTCACGTCCCCACTCCGACACCCTGCGTACACCCTCGCGGTGCCGCACTTGTCAACCCAACGTCACTGTATCTCGCGCACACTCACAGCGCCGTGTGCCCCACGCACCCTGCCTCTGCACAGTACGTCCGCGCGCTCGCCCTTACTTGGCGCCGCATGACCCGTGTGCACCCGCAGCGCCGCGTGCCCCGCGCACCTGCGATCACGCCGCACTTCCACGCTCATCTACCTTTTTCTAGCATTTACTGTTCACACCTCAACCTATTTCGTATCTCCTCGACTCCCAACCTCTCTCCCGAAATTTCGGCAGAGTAAGAGCTAAAAACTGACTATCCCAAAATTTAAACCCTGCACACAATTCACCATAATCCAACAATGTTTATCTATCCATCATCTAGAGAAATCACCATAATCAAATCAGAGTAAGAAGACAACAAGAACCCATCAAATACAAATGAAGAAAGTCCCCCAAAACACTACAACCCCTCTATACAATCTCAAAAGATCAATGTCTATACAACCCCGCTATCTACACAAATACCCAACATGAAATGATAAATCCACTATCACCTACCACCACCACGGGTCGGGTCGCCCTAACAAAAATCTGTCATCCGGTGCCTCGGGTGCATGCCGCCAACCATCCTACGCCTCTGGACTAGGCTCTCGAGGCTCACCAACAGTATCGTCAGCACCTACACCACAGAACATACAACTAAGCCTAACGCTCAGTAAGTAATGCGATATGAAAGTAAACGCCGACAATGCAATCCTATCACATGCAGTCTCTACACTCACACTCATGTTGTCACATCTGTGACGCGTAGTGCAGCCGCACTAGGGTAAAGAGCAACCTCACGCCACCCTACACCCTGACACGTCGCTACCGTCCCGGACTCCCCAGCAACGAGGCCCACAAGCTACACACACGCATCACCACATGGCAACCACGTCAGGATAAGGGTGTACCTCGCGCCACTCTACACCCTGACACGTCGCCCCCGTCCCAGCCTCCCCAGTACGGGGCCATAGTTGCCACACACACACGTTTCGCGACAGCCCAGACGGCCCACCTCTCGGGTAGGATCCGCGGCTGGTGTTGCACTGGCCCACACACTAGTAGGATCTGCGGTCCACTGCCCATATCCTCACCGTCAACACATTCACGCCACAAGACGTCCCAGCCGGCCCACCCCTCGAGTAGGATCCGTGACTGGTGAAGCACCAGCCCGCACACTAGCGGGATCCGCGGTACCACCGCCACACGTCTCACCTCATACATCAAAACATGCTAAAAATCATTTTCGTTCCCGATTTTAAAAATATGATGCATGTCAAACAATACGCACGCACGCCACAATCAATCACATAAACCCTAAAGTTCTACAGTGTAGGCCCACTTGGGCAAAACACATGCATACACTACTTCCCTAGCGTCCTAAGCTCGCTCAACGCACAGCTTCACCAAAATAGAGCCTCAACCTAAAACACAACCAATTTCTCATCAGTATTTATTTCAACATTCACCAATTAGCTAAAAACAACCTTCTCGAACTACACTCACAAAATTTCAACTAAAACGGTCCATTGGTTTGGTTTGGCTGAAAACCAGCCCAACGTTCAGATGCGCATAACTTTTGCGTCCGTCAACGGAATCGAACGATTCAAGTGGCCAAACGTCCCCTTAGGAACCTAGTTTAACATCCCTAGACGGATTTTAAAACGGTAAGCCATAGACAGGTGAAAAATGCCAAAAACCGAATCTATCATTTTTTTATAAAATTCCAACCTTTGTTTTTCTTCAACCAAAACTCACTCGATTTAGCTTTTTCGCACCAAAAATAGACATGCCACTATCACACGTCGAAATTCCACGAAAAACGGTTACTAATTTGACTTGGACCAAAATCCGACATAAACTTCCGACGCGCATAACTTTTGCGTCGAATATCAGAATCGAACGATTCCAGTGGCCACACGTTCTTCTAACAACCTATTTTAACCCACAAAGACAGAATTTGAAACGATCAACTGAAACTAGGCTGAAACGGCCAAAAACAGAATCTGCTTCTATCCTAAAAATAGCCGAAAATTTAACTTCGATCCAACTTCGCAAATTCCTTCACCAAGCAGCCACATTACAGTCCAATATGCATAACTTACAACAATTTCGAACCTTCTCGATCAGAAAGCTCGAATGGCAGCACAACCCTCCCTGGTTTTCTTCTCGAAACCAGGGCACTACCGGTGCCCCCCCCCCCCCCCCCCC
>CM039521.1:14508276-14527815 GCA_022433055.1 Begonia peltatifolia
AACGTAGCCTTGGATTTATACAAAAACTAATTCTATTGTTTATTGTGTAGTAAGAATAATTACATAAATAGCATAGGTAACTTAGGAAACAAATAAATTAAGTTAGAAAATAATATCAATGATACAACTTAAAAAATATTTACAGAATATTAACAAAGATAATATCTTCTCCCCCTTGTACTACTCAAGAACCTTGAACGGGTTTCTTGACTTAAATTTATCATGTTGAGATTAAATCAAAGAGATTACGTGACACCAATTATACAATGTCCAACTTAAGACGATTTGTTAGATATTCTCTTTGATTTAATAAATTTGTCCAAGATAGAGTTGGAATAGGCCCAAGATAGATTAGAAGAACGCAAACAGGTGAATAAAATAAAAATAATAATGTTACGTTTATTTTTTTATTCTACTATATTAAAATACTTTAAATAATTATTGATATAATTAATATAATAAATTAATTATTTATAAATTATTATATTAATTGTATCAATCATTATTTGACACTCTATCTAGTATTTTAAGAGAATAAACGTAGCATTACTTAAATAAAAAATTAAAATTAAATGGTTAAAAATAAAATAGAAATAAAAATAAATGAATAAGTTTCAAATTAAAATGATCTATTATCAATATTCATTATTATAATAATCTCTTACAAAGTTGCAATTAATAAGTTAACTATGCAATTGCACGTTACTGTAACAAGTAATATAAAGTAAGTAAAGATGGATGATGATTATTTTATTAGTTACTGAAATTATCTTAATCTTAATTTTATTTGAACGGTTTTGATTGTAATTATAATCTAACTTTTCGAAAACATATTTTTGATTTAATCGTATTCAATCTCTCTTAAATTATTTATCCTTTTCAACAAGAATATAATCATTTTATCACTCGTTCCATAACCCTTAATTATTCAATATCTTCTTTCAAAGTCAACTAAAAAACATCCTTGGTAAATAACTCAATATGTTCCTATCTGGATCCAAATAGTTAAGTGTAACACCCCAAGAAACCCCACGTCCTCAGTGCGCTACAGTACATCTATACACTATGACACACTAAAACTTGACACAACTCACTCAGTTTTGTAGTACTTTCGGTTTCAAATCATCTTCAAAAGAACATTTGTGAGTATGAAAATTTTTTTCGACTCGATTCAAAAAACAATCCGCGCCCTGAAGAGAGAACACGAAATCCTCCATATAAAAATACGCAGGGGAAAAAAAAACAATTTAAAATAGTTTTAAGATAAAACGACAAGACTTGAAATCCTAGAAAAGAATCCAACGCACCTCTCGAACTACACAATCCGGTGCCGCGCACTCACGTCCCTACTTCGATGCCCCGCGCACACTCTCGCGGTGCCGCGCGCGCCAACTTAACATCACCGCGTCACGAGCACGTCGCGTGCCCCACGTACCTTGCCTCCGTACCGCATGTCCGCACGCACGCCCTCACCCGGCGCTGCACGACCCGTGAACACCCGCAGGGCCGCGTGTCCCGCGCACTTGTGATCACGCCGCACTCTCACGCTCATCCACACTTCTCAAGTACTCACTGTACACATCCCAACCTATTCCATATCTTTTCGACTCTTAATCCCTCTCTCGAAATTTCGGCAAAGTAACACCTAAAAACTAGCTATCCCAAAAATAAAACCCTGCACACAGTTCACCAGAAACCTATAAATATCTATTCATCAACCACCCAGAGATAACTCCATGACCAAATCAAAATTTAAAAATAACAAATTAATCAACTACAAGTAAAGAAAATCACAATACAGACCAATTCCAAGCTCCTACATGTAAAATATATGTGTATGTCACCAAAATCACACGCACTCCATAATCACCTATACACTGACGCATATACAACTCATCTCATCGACTGTACATCAACACAGCAAAAGAAAAATACCCGCAAACGAATCCAGCCACCACCTACCATCCCCACGGGTCGGGTCGCCCTAACAAAATTCGCCATCCGGTGCTCGGTCGCACGCCGCCAACCATCCTATGCCTCAGGACTAGGCTCTCGAGGCTCACCAGCAATATCGTCAGCACCTACATCATAGAACACACATCATAAGCCTAACGCTCAGTAAGTAGTATAATATGAAAGTAAAAGCCGTTAATGCATTCCTATCACATGCAGTCTCTACACTCACACTCATGTTGTCACATCTGTGACGCGTAATGTAGCCGCACCAGGGTAAGGAGGAACCTAACGCCACCCTACACCTTGACACGTCGCCACCGGCCCAGACTCTCCAGCAACGAGGCCCACAAGCTACACACACGCATCACCACACAGCAACCACATCAAGGTGAGGGTGTACCTCGCGCCACACTACACTCTGACACGTCGCCCCCGTCCCAGCCTCCCCAGCACGGGGCCACAGTTGCCACACACACACGTTTCGCGACAACCTAGCCGGCCCACTCCGTGAGCGGAATCCGCGACTGATGTTGCACCGGCCCACACACTAGTAGGATCCGCGGTACCATTGCCCATCACCTTCACCGTCAACATATACACGCCGCGTGAGGGCCCAGCTGGTCCACTCCTCGAGCGAAATCCACGGTTGGTTACGCACCGGCCCACACGCTAGAAAGATCCGCGGTACCACCGCCACGCGTCTCACCACTTACTCAAAATATGCTCAAAATCATTTTCGTTCCCTTTTTAAAATATGATGCATGTCAAACAATACGCACACACACCACAATCAATAACATCAATCCTAAAGTTCTACAGTGTAGGCCCACTTGGGTAAAACGCATGCATGCACTACTTACCTGGCGTCCTAAGCTCACTCGACGCACAGCCTCACCAAAAATGCCTCAACCTAAAACACAAACAATCACTCATCAATCTTTACTTCAAAACTCATCGAATAATTTAAAATGACATTCCTTAACCAAATCCATGAAATTCCAGTTAGAACGGGTCACCAATGTGGTTCGTTCGAAAACCAGCCTAAAGTTCGGACGCGCATAACTTTTGCGTCCGTCAACGGAATCGAACGATTCAGTGGCTAAACGTTCCTTTAGGAACTTAGTTTAACATACTAAGACGGATTTTAAAACGGTAAGCCGCAGCTAGGTGGAAAAATTTCGAAACCGAATCTACCCTTTTTTATTAAATTTCACATTTTTGTTTTTCTTCAACCAAAACTCACTCAATTTAGCTTTACACACCAAAAACAGCCATGCCACTATCACACGTCAAAATTCTACGAAAAACGCTCACTAATTTGACTTGCACCAAAATCAGACATAAACTTCCGACGCGCATAACTTTCGCGTCAGATATCGAAATCAAACGATTCCAGTGGCCATATGTGTCTCTAACAACCTATTTTAACCCACTAAAAACGAATTTAAAACGATTAACCGTACTCCATCAAAGTTTCCAAAAGCAGAATTGTTTTTATATGAAAAATATCCGATATCTCAACTTCGATCCAATTTCGCCGATTTCTTCACCGAACAATCACATTTCAACCTATTAAGTACAATCTAACCCGAAATCAGAAATTCAAGCACAAAATCTGAATTTTGGCTCAACCTTCTCCCTCGGTTTCTCTCCCTCTCACCGGTCTCCTGCTGTCCACCCGCTAACACACACACTCACCCTCCTAATCCACTCAATATTGCAGCCAAATTCACAGAAAAATGGAGGGAAGCTGAATCTTAGTCTCGGCCAAACCGGATAGGACAACAGAGGGAGAGAAGGACTTGCAGGGTGGTGGCGTTTGGCACTCGGGTGGGAGAAGGAGGACTCCAGCAAAACGTCCGATCGTCGGCGGCATAATTGGACGGACACTCACTCCCTCGGTCGACGGCAGAAGGCGCTCGGGCCCTCACCCTTCGGGAGCTCGAGTTGCAGAAACCGAACGGCTTCGGTTCGTCAGAATAGCAGCACTCGCTCGCAGCTCTCCCCTCACACTCGCGCTCGTCGGCCGTTGATCGCAGCTTCGACTTCGGCACACGATCGCCCTTCGCTCTCCGGTCGTCTTCTCTCAGCGCTCGCGGGCAGAAGAGAAAACCGAGTGGCTTCTTTGTGAAGCCATTCGATTTTTCTCAAATTTTATTATATTTTTTTTATAAATTAATTTAAAATAATTTAATTCACCAAAACGCCCTCACGTGTTTTAATCGTCCGCATCTTCGTTAAATTTGTGCCCTCCCGACTTTAAAATTTTCAGAAACCGCCACTAGAATTAGATTCCGAGCTTTATGACTTAATTTACCCGTTAAAATATTTTCAGAAACTCCAACCGAGATTAAATTAAAAATTTCAGAAATTAGCTTTAAAATCCAAAATTTTCCAGTTTATTACATTAAGAGTTCATCGTGTTCTATGGACTTGTAAACTCTACAAATCGTGTAAATATATTCATTTTACAAGTGTTTTTATGACACAGAAATATTTTAATTCATAATGTATCTCTTAAATTTAAGAAATTAGTAGCAAAATAATTTAAACAATAATAGTAATGAATATTCAATAGCGAGAAATGATTAATAAATTAAAACGATAAATTAAGTTTGTATTTCAATTAAATGTAACTCTATAATAAAAGATAAACAATAAATAACGTGATGTTATGCATTATCATTCCACGAGTGTGAAGAATAAAGAGAAAAATCTTATCAATGTTCAAAGCCAATTGATCGTTCTCCATCGATCAAGGATCGAGAATCGGTTTCTTCTTGATAAAATCCAAATAGTTTGTTCAAACAATCCCAAGGGACTAATTAAAGAATGTAAGAGTTTCTCAAAGTATCTTTTAGCAACATCAAATAAGTATCATGAATTGAAATCTACTTCATAGACATACAATAAATACTTCGATAAATTTTCAAACCAAAACTAAAAAAACTACTCTTAAAATAAATATTCTTGAAATGATATTAACTGCAAGTGTCAAGCATGTGAGTCGGCTATCTAGCATGCTCGTTTGCCCTAGTTCAGTTAAGGTAGACGCATTGAGCCAAACTAAGAACCTGCGACCCAAAACGTTCAGCCAGTACATAGTGTTGTATTACTAATTAAATTTTTGGACTTATTCTTGATAATGATAGTCTTAATGATAATAAATTTCACGTGTTAAATATTATTTGCATTTAGATATTAATCTCAAGGATTAACACATGTTACAACTAAAATTAATTTATTAAAGATGAGATGTAAATATTGCAAACAAAAGTTTTGTTGTTAAAATCAGAGTATTCGACAGAGATACAAGTGGTAAGTCAGTTATTTATTAGGTTAAAACCAATTTAAACCCTCAAATATGAGGTTATAACCCTCAAACTAAAAATTTTAATAACTAAAAACTTAAACTATGTAAAATGTGACAAATAAAATCCTAGCGGGTGGTTACCACCCCCAATCACCCTCGATCTCATATTGAAGCCGAGATTGGAGGGTTGAGGTCGGAGACAGAGATCTCCCGTTCCACGTACAACGTACGTGGAACGGAAAGGGGGGTACCACCCTCGGATCGACCTCTCGTTTTATTTTTTCCCATTTGCATTGCTCTTGGGAATGAAGGTCACTACCTACATATCAGCCATCCGTTCTATGTTTTTCATTTTCATTGCTCTCAGGAACAGAGAGTCACACCCACGGGTTAGCCCCCCGTTCTTTCTTTTCCCATTTCGATTGCTCTCGGGAAAGGGAGGGTCACCACCCACTATCAGCCTCCGTTCTCTAAATTATTGATGAGAATGGGGGGTCATCACACCCACACTGGGGAGCTGATCCCCAAATCTATATAAGGACTGACCCCCATTTTTCACCTTCCGTTGCTAAAAACTTCAATTTTCTCTCGACCCCTCCTGGAATTTCAACCTAAAATTCGACTATTTCACACTATCACCGTGTTGATTTCTCCAAACCTTTACTCTTTTTTGCTGCAAAAAAATTTCTCTATATTAGTGACGTCAATGGAGTCTAATTCGAGTAGTTCTATTGATTTAGACTATACAATAACTGGCGATGCCAATATGGAGTGGTATTTGTACTCCACACCCATATATGATGAGTTTTGAGCATTCGATTACCTAGAAAGTAACAAAGCAATAAAGGTGCAGTCAACGTAGAAAACTCTGGACGATGATCTTCGAACACCGGTATACTACGAGGATGACGAGGTGGAAAGCGTACCGATAAGAAAAGAAATTTTGATAAGATTTTATTTAGGTAAAAAAATAGTTATTTAAATGAAATTAAAGAAGAAATAGTAGGGTACGCTTCGAATAATGGTAATGAGATCAAATTTACTAAAACTAAATCTCGGCACCTAACGACAGTGTGTGAAGACGAATGTGATTGGCGACTGTATACGTCGAAGATGTAAAATGAGCTTACGTTTTAAATAAAGAGTTTCAAAGATTCTCACAACTGTTCAAAGAAAATTGAGAATCGATACGCTACTGCGAAATGGGTGGTAAATCATTATTTGGACAGGTTCAAAATTCAACTTACGCAGAAAATTCCATCCATTATCGAGACGATAAGGAATGATTTGAATGTCAACATATTACATCAAGTCTTGCCAAAAGAGCAACGATCAAAGCTGAAAAACTTAATGAAAGGAAGGATGACGAACAATACAACCTATTGAGATCGTACGCAGAAGAAATTTGTAGATCAAATCCAGGTAGCGCATTGTGTCTACAGATTTACCTAGTGGGCTCTACTGATAATGAGGCATGTGTATTCGAAAGAATGTATACGTGTATGACTGATTGCAAAGCAGGTTTGCTGTAGTGTGATAGACCTATTATCTGTTTGGGTGGATGTTATCTAAAGGGCTCCTGTTTCGGCCAATTACTGACAGTCGTCAACATTAATGACAACAATGAAATATATCTCGTTGTTGTTGCCAATGTGGAATCAGAGTGTATGGACTTCTGGACGTGATTTTTGACATAATTGCAGGAAGACTTACAAACTGAATCGGGATACGGATGAATATTTGTTTCAGATCGACAAAAGGTATAATGTATTTCTAATTATTTTTTAAAGTATTGGTCCGTTGTGATAGTTATATTGTTTGATGTTGACTCTGTTGTTATTTTAAATTTGAGGGGCGTTACCCGTTATGCAGCAAGAACTACTGTTATCCAAACACTACTATTGCCTCTGGCACATTTACGCAAACTTCAAAAATTGATTTCAGGCTACTTGACCTACAATGACTCCCAACCTATGAATGTGATAGTCTTCGAATAAATAATAGAGCGTTTTGACATATCCCGCTCAAACCGTTCTTGAAACCCCTAGTTTTTGAAATCTATCGCGACATACCTAGGTGCCGGTCGTCACTCTCGAGTCGGTGCACCTTGTGACCCCGGTGTCAGTTTGTCGAACCCCTTTGAGATGGTCAACCTTGTGACGATGGAGCTTTTGTTTAAAGACTATTCTAGGAGGCACTTTAGGAGGATTTCGAGATTTTGGGGAATGGGAGATTTTGCGATTTTCAAGCTCAGATTTGTGAGTTTTTGGCTGAAAGATGAAAACAGTTAGGATTGGAGAAATCAACAATAATATGGTTGGATTTTAGGTTGAAATCGTGGAGGGGGTTGAGAGAAAATTGAAATTTTTGGCATCGGGGTAGGAGGTGGTGAGAATGGGGGGTCAGACCTTACATAGAGGCTGGGACTGGCCCCCCGATGTGGTGGTGGTGACTCCCCGTTCTGAGCATTAATTTTGAGAACGGGAGGTCATCACCTACAAATTAACCTCACGATCTGAAAAAGAGGATCAGAATGTAGGATCATCACCCTGGAACACCCTCCACCCGTTGATTTCAAACATTGAGGTTGAATACGGGGGGTCGATCTTGGGTAGTTGACCCTGTTCTCAGCAATAATTTAGAGATTGGTGACCCCCCATTTCCAATAGCAATGAAAATAAGAAAACATAGAACGGGGAGCCGATCTGTGGATGGTCACTCGCTGTTCCGGAGAGTAATGAAAATAAGAAAATATAGAATGAGGGGCCGATCCGAGGATGGTGACCTCCTATTCCGTTCCAAGTGCGATGCACGTAGAACAGGAAGTCTCCGCATCCCACTTCGACCCTCCGATCAAATCTGTTAAATATGAGATCAAGGGGTGGAGACTCTCCACTAGGGTTTGATTTGTCACATTTTACATATTTTAAGGTTTTAGTTGTTAAAAATGTAATTCGAGGATTAATTAAAAAAATTTCATAATTGAGAGTTTAAAATAGTTTTAACTCTTATTTGTATGTATACATTCCTTTCAAAATAATATTCCAACTCGACCTTGTAATATTACTCTTGTGATTTGTTGTAATGACGTTTAATTAAAATGATGATGAAATAACTCGTGCATTTTGTTGTCATTAAATTATTGGTGCAAGTTTGATCTATGGAACACTTATATTGTTGATCCCATCCTCAATTGTCTACGAGGACCTTCCAAAGCTCTCGAACTGATGGGTCAAAACATTATCTTAACAAATGAAATATTTTATTCAAATTAAATTATATAACTTCCAACCAAAATTCTGCATAGCTCTATCAAATATCAAATACATAATGGCTCATCAACCACCTATGATAATCAAATGGTTTTATATTATTTTAATTAGAGATGATTCTAAATCCATTTGGATTATCATTACTGATGTATAAATTGATGTATCATGGAAACCGATGAAGCATAAAAAGCAATGTATATTCAAAGTAATTTCATCTTTTCTATCAATCCAAACAAGGTTTGATCTCTACAATGGTCCCCCGAAAAGGGCTATGGCGGGCCTAACTGATACAGCCACAGCAGGCTGACGAAACAGAACTCAAGCAGCATCATCTTCTTCATTAAGAGAGGCACAGAACTTGATTTACAAAGGACGACAACTGGAAGGGAAGGACGTAACGAGATCTGTTACAACCAAAGCGGGAAATCATTATATTTCTCGACGGCACAGGGGACAACTCTGAGCTTTCTTCAACCAGGTGACGATGCACGATTCATGGTATATGTGGTCGCACCGCAGTGGGATTACGTCTTCCCCATCCGAGAATGTCTCCAGGCAAATGCTGCAGTTCTCTTCGGCTCCTGCTCTCCACTCGAACTTCCGTCTTCTGAGCATCTCTATCGCTGAATCAGAAACGCCCGAGTCGTCGTCTACAGCGGTCTCTTCGTCTTCGGCACCACCCGAGTCCTCCGTTGATGTTCCGAGAACGAAGGTTTCGTCGAGGAAACGAGCGGCCGCCAATTGACGGAACTGACTGAATACCGGGGCCCTCTGAATGAAATCAACGTAAAGTTTATCGATGAAGTTCAGATTGGCGAAGATGACCGTGGAGGGGTAGGGCGGACCGGGACGTGCGGCAGCGAAACCGATGGTATAGGCCGTGATTTTGGGGCAGAGAAAATTGCAGACAGAAGGTCTGAAGTTGAGGGATGCAAGCGAGCGCAATATCTGGCTGTGCAAATCTGAGACTGGGCCGAAACGAAAGCGGAGCGCAGAAGCGGATGGACCCAGAAGCTCATCTTCGGCGGGCGGCAGAATCCCAGAGTGGGTGCGCCGGAAAACACGACGCCAGCCGTTCCAATGGACATGGAGAACATTTGTGGGCGGGGCGTGGATGTTGTATTGTGATCGGAAGAACCCTTGCAACCTGATCTCGATATCGAATACCATTGTAGAAGGAGGGAGACGAAGAATGGCGCGGAGAGAGAGAGAGAGAGAGAGAGTGAGACAACGGTAATAGCGCGCTCTAATTTGTATATATAAAGCATTTGGTGATCAGATTATGGTGAGAAGCTACTTTCCTAATTCCTGTAGAAACTAATCAGTTCAATCCCGGCTTCTAACGGTAACATTTAAGCAGAGCGAAGAACCTACCTTCTCTTCATCTCTTACCCACGCGTTGAGTCTGTGGCAGTCAACGGGATACTGCTGAAATTCCAAACCAACTGCGACAGAGGCCGAGTCTGGAAATTTATATTTCTAATTACATATTGAGGAAGACATTTTCTTGGTTAGTTGAGTTCGGGTTTCTCAGAATGTCTGATTTGCAGGCCTCTACTCACCGAGCCAACTGGATCTTCACTCCTCAACACCTGGTAACTGAGTTTAATTTCTTGTTTTTTATTTTATTTTATTCATTTTCTAGATTATGTAAGAAAGACAATAAACTGGACTATTTCATGTGCTTCTAGGGTTCTGGGCGGTGTTTAGAAATCTTGACAGTAGGTTTCATTTCCTTTATGCTTGAGTGACAAATGGTGGATTATTTTTCCTATCATGCAAGAAAATGTCATTTTCATTACTGTGATGAGAATTGATTATCGTATTATGCAAGAAAATGCCATGTCCCTCCTAGATGCAAAATCTAGCTGTTTTTTTTTTTTCTTATTGTGAAGAAACAATATATCATCAAAATAATGTCTTGTGTTCATTAATGTGTGCGCAGTTATGAACAAAATTTCCTCTATGAAGGTATTTGAGAAAATGGTCACCCGATATCTATGAACTATTACTTTACTTCTTTTCATGTTTTATTTAATTCTAATAATCTATTTTATCTTGTGCTTAATAACTAGTTTAATTCCGCTTATATCCAACTTGAAGTGTGGAGCAACTTTGATAGAAGTAGATCTTGATGGCTCATTGTCATATTTTGATGCACAAATCAAATTTGGTAGGGGTGGAATCAACCAAACCCGATTGATTTCACCCCTACCAATATTTTTCGGCCTATTGTTGGTTGGAAATATTCATTTCAGTGTTAGCATGGTAAACATTCTCGTCCTAAAACTTTTACTATTAAAGTGGAGCAATTTATGAGAATAAACATCAAGAAGTATGCAAGAACTTTGACTTTCATCATTAAATTCAGGTAGACAACATTCCGTCTCCATTTAATCTCTTTCCATATTTGTGAACAATATCTTACAACGTTAGATAATTATATTATACTTCTGTTAGTTATTGTGCTGCAATTTTGAATTTTTGCTGAAATTACTTTCTTATATTTTGAAAGGTCTTATCTACAGTGGTCAACACAGAATATAATCCCAAAAACATTGAATAAAAAATACTTTGTCTGGGTATTTTCTCCATTTTACCCTCTTGATTATATGTTCAAGAACATATATAGCTTAATATTGTGTATAGGAACCTTTATTTATTTTGTTTCAGCATTTCAAAACATTGAAGCACTTTATGACTCTAGCAAAATGCTTTGATACTTTACTGATAAGAATCCTCCTATCCGGTATAGTACTAACCCGTAAATCTATGGGGTGCCTAACATTTTCTGTCGTATCACATTTATTTGCAAGCTCCTGTAACTTCTTGGTACAAATTCTTCTCCTTTCCCCTTAGATTGCTGTTTAGAATGTTGTTCAAATTATCGTTGCAGGTTAACCTGCATTTATGCAGTAGGTCAGATAGAAGAAAATTATGTCAAGGGAATTTCACGTGATCATCCAATGAGACGATAGTATATCACGCTTAGATGGATGTGCCTTGTATTCCACTGTTTTTCTTGAAATAGTCTTCATAATGGTTATGCTTCCTTATCGTTATTGAAACTGTCTTCGTATTTTGGGTGTACTCTTGTGGTCACCTTTCTTCATCTTAAGTGACATTTCATAGTCAACCTCTTCCAATTAACACACACATATCCCCCACCAACTTTAACCACTGCATTTCCAATCTGAAATCTGAATTACCCAATGTGATTGGTAAAAATTCTTCTAATATTTCAATCTCTGGTAACACAAACCATTAACGGAGCTGAAAGTAACGCTAACACGGGTAGGTTTTTTAGGGTTTGTGATGTACCTTCTGACCCTTGCCTGATTCCCCATTGATATGCTTCTGTTTTACCTATTTTAATTAACATACTTCTTTACTCAATAATTTGCACTGAATTCATCAATTCCCTTAAGCCCATTGGTCTTCTTTAGTGAATTCTTTAGCCCATTAAAATAATGCACTAAAGAAGACCTTGTTAGGATTTCCTATCATTTTGGAGATGATGGCTTTTAAACTATGTTCTGTATTCCTCAATTGTACTCACCTGCTTCAACGAGAGCAGCTGGTCGCAGCCTGACCCATTCCAAAAATTTTAGAATGGCCGATTAGTATTCTCCCACTAAAACCATGCTAACACTGGTCCTTCCAGACATACTATAGTGGCGTCCATCCTTTCTTGCTCTACGAGGCGATTGACGGTGATGTTTCTACCTGAAAAATCCAATTGTCTAGGTCACCTCCATTGAAAATAGGTAAATTAAGCTTTTGTGGAAAAAATTATCGTCCGTGCGTAGTCTTGTATCGCCCTAAATTTTAAAATTCATTTTTCTCATTTTAAACTCTAATTTGAGAATCTTTAAAAAAAATTTCCAAATTAGGTTTCATTTCTATCATTAAAACTCTAATTTCAAAACGATGAAAGTGTCACATTCTAAAGGGAACCCAAAATCATGTCAAATCGTTCAACCCAAAATCATGTCAAATCGTTCAACTAGTAATTTTATTCACTTGAAAAACGTAACAAAAAATTTATATAAAGATAGGGCTCTGAAACATATGGGATAAACAGTTCTAACAAATGACACCAGATAATGTGATGGTATAACTCCAAATAAAATAAGATAAGAAAATAGTTAGATTAAAGCTTACAATTTCTCTATAGTGTCTAACCTTAGAATTTAAGATAAGTATTCAAGAAAAAATTTATTAAAATAGAGAATTCTTGTCAAGAGACTGCTTTCAAGTCGATAACTTAACTGCTCTTGATTAGATCCTGAAAAAAAATAGGAAAGTCATTTGAGTTGAGTCAAATAAACTCAATATACATATAATTTATTTCCAGCATTTATAAAATGTTATACATAAATTTATTAAAAATTCAATTATGCTATTTTAATAGAATTTCAGTAAAAATGAAGTCTCTCGTAAACTCTGAACATACTAGACCATTGACCATGCTTTTAAAAAAATGACACTTGGCGGTCACAAGCCATATAGTTATCATGATCATATTTAGGAGTTCGCATCTAAGGACATTACTTTTCAGCTGTTCTATTACTTCTAGTTAAAATATATAGTTCACATCAATAATAAGGTATGCAATTGGTAAAGATTTGAATAAAACAATGTTACCAAATTTAATAATCTTTTTATGCTAAATAAATAAATTTAATTATTGAAATAAAAACAATGCTTAACCAAAAATAAAATAAGCTCCTACCTCGAGTGAATATACAATCGGTCAAAACCCAATATGTCTAAGGGTACAAGTCAATGACTCCACGTCTTAATTCAATAAATTGGCACCTAACCAATGGTAAAATCATTTAATATTGGATTAAAATTGATACATTTAAATTCCAATTATTCCCCTAATTTCATCCAATATTAATTTGGTAAACTATCTTCAATTTGTAGTTGAAAATAGACTCAAAATTGGTCTGTATTTTGATGGGTCTTGGTCCGTAACGGTCTAGGTTTAGCGATAATAAGTACAGGTAGAATATGAAGATTTCTACTACTAACAACTCAAGTCAGAAATCAAATCTAAAAATTGACAGTTTATAGGTAATTTAGAGAGTTGAGAATGTCTCCTTATACCTTATTTATTTAGCGACCACAGTTTTTTTGAATCTGCGATTAACACCTTAGAAATTTGATATTTCCGACGACAAATGTGTACACCAAGGTACTCAAAGTCTTTTAACCAACAAAGATTCTAATCAACCAAAAATCCAAATTCCTGACATAGAGAATAACGACACAGGGGAGAGAAAAAAATCAGGTTTAACAATGATCGATTACTGGTGTCTCTAATTTTTATCAATACCGCCTTCTTTGGATTCTAAATGTCCGAAAGCAAAAGGTCCAAAAATTCCAATTCTAAGAAGGAAATTATTCGCTCAAAAACTCACATTTTTAACACACAAAACAACACAAAGTAATGAGGAATTTGACTTACCAATTTTCGAGCACCAGTGTCAAACCAGTAGTCTCAAAATCATTCTTTGCTCAAAATTGTTTCCCAGGGGTTGAAGAGCAATACACAAGGGACGTTTTAAAAACCAATATCATTGGAATCAGAGGTCGAATCGGTCATCGGCAGATTTTTTTCCTTTCGATTTCTTTCTCTATGTCTCTCACTTTCTCTTCTTCGTGAGCGGCGCCCTCAGCAAACAAAAAGCAAAGTGAGAAATTTATGGAGCGAGAGAGGAGATAGGTGGAGATTTATTGTGAGAGAGAGAGAGAGAGAGAGAGAGAGAGAGATTGTACCTGTAAGAATTAAATGATGGGAAAATTAAATGTATATGTTTAAACTTTACTCTTCCTTGCACTACTCTCCTATCAGTGTGTTCTCTAAATTAAAGAGTAGGTCTCACAGAAAGCCTCTGTAAATAATAATTAAAACATTAAATATACAGAAACTTAATTAAAATTTCTAATATTAAATAACATTGTCGAAAATTGAAATAAATGTGAAATTAATAATTCTTACATTAATAAAATCAGTTCAATTTTTTATTAATGAAATTATCAACATATTTTATTGAAATTCTAATATAAAAAAAATGTGAGTTATTCTCAAATAAGACAAATATACAAAATTAGATTCTTTTTCCTAATCCAAAATAGTTTCTTATTCTGTTTGCTCGCTTGCCTCAAGAAGAATATCGATCGGTTACTATTGCTTCTTAATAAAATTCATATACATCACAAAATACTAATGAGAAATAATCTTAGCAAGTAAAAACATGTGCAGAGAAAAATTAATATAATGCATTACCGAATTCAAACTTAACAGTTACGTACTAGTTGAAACTCATTTTTCAACCATCGTTCAGTGTTTCATTAGTCATCACATATTTTTTGTCAATTGCAGCTTAATAATTACCTACTGGTTGAAAATCATTTTTCAACCTTCGTTAAAGCTTAGTCATCTTATTTTTATTTAGGTTTTGCCATCTCAATTTCGTTTAGATGTAGCCATCGCATTGTCGTTCAAGCGTAGTTATCTCATTTTCATTTAGTCATAGTTATCTCATTGTTGTTCAAGCATAGTCATATCATTTTTGTTCAGCCATAGTTATCTCATTTTTGTTTATGCGTAACCATTTCATTTTTGTTCAATATTAGTCATCTCATTGTCATTCAAGTTTTGATATCACATACTTTTTGTCAATTCTATCATATTCATTTACATACAAGATGTACTACCATTTTATCTTTCTACATATTTATTTCAATGTATAACTATGTTTGTCAAATTAAAATATCCGAATAAATAATAAATGAATATATAAAAACACTTTGCATACTAGGCTTTGTGATGTAGTGCTTAGGGTCAAAATGTGTGAAACTAATATTTTACTTGGATTCAATAAGTGTAATGTTTGGATTTGCCTGCAAGCTCTTATGGTTTTTTAGTCACCTAAACCCATTGTTTCATTATCAATATAATAATTTTATTTAATAAACTCATTAGGAACAAGGATAAAATGCTTAGTAAATTTGTGATTGAGTTGGGTTAGCCTTGGTTTAACTTAGTTGTGTCAAAAACTTTCGATTCAATTTATATATGATTGAGTGAAGTGTTAGGGTCTGAGCTACCTTTTGAGCTTTGTCGTATTTATTGGATGATTCACCAGTTTTGGGTTAGACCTATAACAATTAGGTAGAATTAGGTCGGACCTTAGGGAACAAAGAGAACACAGTTGACAGTATTTTGGAGGTGACTCTAGCTAAAGCTAGGATTGACTCTTGCGATGTTACATCAGTTGCAGGTTAGCCGATGGAGAGTTTGTTTGAATTGGGTGTTTTTCCATCTTTTTCATTTTTTATTATAATGTACAACTTCTTTGTTTGGAATTGACAGCGTATTGGAAGTGATAATTTGACAGAATTATTAGATGTTTTCTGAGCCCATGACAAGTGTCGCTAAGGATGACTGTTTCATCAAAAAAATGGAATTTGAGCGATCTCATCGTGTTGAAGATGAATGGCTCTCTGGCAGCATCTGGGTTCTTTGGCAGAGTTGGATGTCTGTTTCAATTATTGGTAATAGCGGACAATACATTCAACTTAAGCTGGAGGTCGAGAAGAATAGTCCTTTCTTCTTCTCTGCTATCTACAAAAGCTAGAACTCTAGCACTCGACAGCGATTGTGGAGTGATTTGGTCACTCTTGAAGATATTTTCCCTTATCCTTTGCTTTTAGCAGGCGATTTCAATGATTTCTTGTCTCATGATGAAAAATAAGGAGGACCTGTTGTTGATTTGATTCCGTGCAAGAAATTCAAGGAGTGACTCTTGGAGTTGGACCTCGAGGACCTAGGATACCATGGACTCACTTGGTGTCGTCGTCTTGTTATGGAATGACTGGATATAACTCTGTAGACCGACTGATACTTTCCTTCCTACGAGAGGTTTTAGACAAGGAGACTCTATATCTCCTTATCTTTTTGTCCTATGTATGGAAAAACTTGCGCACATGATAGACAATGCAGTCAAGCTTGGTTAATGAAAAGCCTTCTCTACTTCCCGTGTAGCTCCCATGGTGTCTCATCTATTCTTTGCAGACAATTTGTTCTTATTTGCCAAGGCTTCGATGGACCAAGTTGAGATGATCAACAAGATCCTGCATTCCTTTGGTATGGCTTCTGGTTAGGAGGTAACTAGGAGAAAACCCTCATCTTCTTTTCCGATAACTCGCCAAATTGGACCCAAGTCTACAATGCTAATAGGTTTGGTTGTAAATGTGCTGACAGCCTGGGTAAATACCTTGAAGTTCATAATTGGAATAAAATATACAAGCCTAAAGCTCACGACGGTCATGGCGTGCAACAATTTTCTCTGGTAAACAAAGTTTTTAATGAAAGTGGCGTGGGGTATCTACTCCAAGTCGAAGAAGTTTTGGGCTAATATTCTTTGCTACAAGTATATGCGCAACAATCACAGCCCCGAATGCCAGCCTCATCTCTCTAAGTCTAGTCTTTGGAGATGTGTGCTCCGGGTCTGAGAGACTATGGTGGACGGGTCAATGTAGGTTATTGATAATGGTATGAACACGAAATTTTGGATGAATAGGTGGATTGCGAATCTTAATCCACTCTCTAACTATGTTACCAGTTCTATACCTGATGATCTGCTTCATCTTTCGATTAAAGCTTTCACACTTGATAATTGTTAATGGAACTAGGGTGGATTCAAGATATTCTTGTCAGCTGCATTCCTTTTTTATATTGTTGCTACTAAGTCTCTTGTTGAGATGGACGAAAAGTATCAATGCTTTTGAAGATAGACATCCTCGGGACATCTCTTTATGGTTATCCAAAGGATAATATTGATACTCGCTCAAAAATTATTTGGGAGTGGGAATGTCTAGAGAGGATTTGGTTTTTCTTATGGTTGATTGGGAAAAAATGTCTTTTGACAAACGAGGAGCGCTGGAAAAGGACTTGTTAATTCTCTACTTGCCCGGTGGCTTAGTGAGGTGACCATTCTTCACCTCCTAAAGGACCGTTCGACAACATTTCTGATTTTGGAATTCTCTCTTGAAAAACAGTTGAGTTTTAAAGTTCTTTTCCACGGGGATCAATCAATGGCTTGTGGGAAATCTCTCTTTGTATATTATGTTCAATAACAAAATTTTGTGGAAAATCATTTTTGGTGTGGCTTCATGGTCATCTGGAAAGTGCGGAATAACGTTGTTTTATTTGGGATTAAAAATGATTGGATGAGTATCGCGATTAGTATCTATAAACTCGGGTTTTTGTTAAATGAATTTCGGATTTCGTGATTGAAATCGGTAGAGTTTCGGTCGGAATTATGAGCGGAGAATTTGTACTATTATGTAAAGAAATTATTTGAGGCTAATGGGCAGAAGAAAGTTATAAGATTTCGACTGGAAGTGGATAGAATAACGATATTATTAAACGAATTAGGTCTACACCCCCCACCCCCCTCTTCCTTTTATTTCGGTTCTTTCTCCCCACCCGCGAGCTTCTTTCTCCCCACTCGCGAGCTCCCTTTCAGTGTTCTCCTTTCCAGCCAACGCCGATCCTCTCCGATTCTCTGTCAACCTTCAGATTTACGGTAAGTTTAGTTAGTTTTGAGTAGATAATTAGCCATCTAGTCATTTTGAGCGGTAAAACTAAGGTTAGAGAGAATATTTGTTAGTTTTAGTAAAACCTCAGATGGTAGGTATGAAATTTCATGATTTAGTCGAGTGTTAGTCATGTATTGGTGTTTAAATTGGAAGAATGAGTAGATTATAGGTTTTTTCAGAGAAAATTGAGCATTTAGACAACTGGATAACTCAGGTTGTGGAACGGTTTCCGTTCGGGCACATCCGGCTAAGTTGTGGATGTCCAATTAGGAAATAAATGATACCATTAGAAACTAGACATATTGAGGAGCCCGTAGCACTTTGGATCGTGCAATTTGAACGGGTATTGAAGAAGTTATGAATTTTCAAAGTTTGGTCAAAAATTGGGTAGGATTTCCGGTTTAGTAGAGAGTTTTGGTTTTGTACGAGTTATGACTTTTGAGCTAGAGATTTATGAATTGAATGAAGTAGAATTAATGGATGTGTGATTTTATAGGTATTAAAGTTAGCGGCCGAACTACTAGTTTCAGCATATGAATTGCTGAGGACGCCATGTAAGTAATGTAAGTAGAAGTTTTGCCTTCGGGTCTACATCACAGTTTAGTAGGATGCCTTGCACGTTTATTTTATGTTATACTTTCATGGTTGTGCATCATTATTTTAAAGTAGAAGAACAAGACGAAAATGAATTTTCATGTATTTATGAGACGAAAATAGTAGGATGTGAGTAGTGAAGAACGAAATTGAGAAGATACGTAAGTAGATAATGAAGGTGGGGTTGAGTGGCATGGTCCTATGAGGGGGGCCGTGAGGTATGTCATTTCTTCTCCTGCTTTACGTGGTGGCCCTAGTTCTATGAGGGGGGCCGTGAGGTATGCCATTTCTTCTCCTGCTTTACGTGGTGGCCCTGGTCCTATGAGGGAGATTGCAAGAAGTACCACTTTACTAGACCAAAGTTGGCTTTGTCCTATGAGAGGGACCGTGAAATGGGTCACCTTAGTCTAGCGCGTAAAAAATAATGTAGTAGTAAGAAGATAAAGAAGATGTAATAAAGAGACAAAAACGAAAGCAAAGACGAAACTGTAGAAACTGCATGTGTTAGGGGATGCTTGATTTAGTGTGTGTTTATGTGCATTACTTACTTAGCATTAGGCTAATAGTTGAGTTCTGTGATGTAGGTGAGGAAGTGATAGCTGGTGAGTACTCAGAGTGAGCTCAGGACTAGGAGACAGTTGGAGGAGCACGCTTGTGGATGATTCGGCCAGCTGTTAGGGCAATTTTGACGCGGTGTTTATAGGTACGAGTGTAGAGGTCTTGTCGGAGTCGTTTTGAGTCATTTTGTAAAGAAAATAGATTCAAATGTTCAGTAGTAGTCTGTAT
>CM039521.1:14528315-14547522 GCA_022433055.1 Begonia peltatifolia
CCCCCTCCCTGGCCCGCCTCCTCGCTGCCTTTTTTCTCTCTCTCTCAAGGAAGATGATGTATTTAAAACGACATATCGCACAAGATACGGTCATTATGAATTTTGGGTTATGCCGTTTGGATTAAGTAATGCACCAGTCGCGTTTATAGATTTGATGAATCGGATCTTCAAGACATTCTTGGATGACTTTGTAATAGTTTTTATTGACGATATCCTCATATACTCAAAGAATAAGGAGGAACATGAAGAACATTTGAAGATGATTCTATCAACATTGAGACGTGAAAAATTATATGCAAAATTCTTCAAGTGTGAATTTTGGATGGAAAAAGTGACTTTCCTCGGTCACATTATTTTGAAAGAAGGTGTATTAGTGGATCCAGTAAAGATTGAAGCCATTAGTCAATAGTCACAACCCAAGAACGTAGCAGAAATAAGAAGTTTTCTTGGACTTTGAGACTACTATCGGAGATTTGTCGAAGGATTTTCAAGATTAGCCAGACTGCTCATGAATCTAACTAAGAAATGTGTTAAGTAATTAGAGAATGAAGAGTGCAAACAAATCTTTCAGGACCTAAAAAACATATTGATTTTGGCACCCATACTTACTATACCATCTAGATCTGGAGAATATATGGCATATAGTGACGCTTCGAATTATGGATTGGGATGTGTTCTCATGCAAGAAGGAAAAATTGTAGCTTATTCCTCGAGACAACTAAAAAGAATAATGAGAAATACTATCCAATTTATGATCTGGAGCTTGCAGCGGCAATTCATACTTTGAAGATTTTGAGACATTATCTATATGGAGAGAGATGTGAAATCTATACGGACCATAAGAGTATGAAGTATTTTCTAACTCAGAAGAATATAAATATGAGATAACGCAGATGGTTGGAGTTGGTGAAAGATTATGATTGCGATATTATTTATCATCCGGGCAAAGCTAATGTGGTAGCAGACGCTTTGAGTCGGAGAGCATCATCGCAGATTTTTTCGTTGCGGCGGATTCCTAGAAGTTTAGTTGAAAAGATGCAGAACGCCGACATCAAAGTTGTACCCTTCGAATTATTGGAGAGATTATCTGCTATGACGCTTCAACCAAATTTGCTTGAGCAAATAAAAGATAAACAACGTGGAGATGGATTCCTTTGCAAGGTGAAAAATGAGATACAGGTAGGAAAAATGTCTGAATTCTCTACATCATATGACGAAATTATCCAATTTAAAAGAAGATGGTGCATACCTGATGATGCTGGACTAAAGAAAACTATATTAGAGGAAGCTCACTCAACCCCCTATTTGGTTCATCCTGATTCAACAAAAATGTATCTAGACTTGAAGCAGCATTACTGGTAGTATGACTTAAAAATGGATGTAGCCAAAGTTGTCGAGAAATGTCTCACTTGTCAATAATTCAAAGCAGAGCATCGACAACATGCTGATACCTTACTACCACTCTTGGTGCCTCAGTAGAAGTGGGAGCATATCACCATGGATTTTGTGGTTAGACTTCCTAGACAGTTAAGGGTCACGACTCTATTTGTGTTATAGTGGATCAACTGACCAAATCAACACACTTTCTCCCTATGAGTACTACATATACCATGGATTAGTATGCCCGGCTTTATGTTCAGGAGATTATCAGACTTCATGGCACGCCCATATCTATTGTGTCTGATCGAGATACGCGATTTACGTATAAATTTTGGAAGAGTATGCAGAAAGCTATAGGTACGCAGTTAAACTTCAATATGGCTTTTCACCCTTAGACAGATGGACAGTAAAAAATGACGATTCAGACTCTAGAGGATATGCTCAGGGCTTGTGCTATTGATTTCCAAAGGAATTGGAGTAAAAACTTGCCATCAGTGGAGTTCGCCTACAACAGTAGCTGTCAAGCTTCTATCGGAATGACACCTTATGAAGCTTTATATGGCTGAAAGAACAGATCTCTGGTGTATTGGGACGAAGTGGTTGAAGGAATACTTGTGGGGCAAGATATTTTAAGGTAGACTGGTGAGATTGTGACATTAATCCAGAAAAGAATTCTCACGCCTCAGAATAGATAGAAAATTTATGTTTGTCGGAGAAGAAGAAAGTTAGAGTTTGCAATAAGGGACCAAGCCTTTTTGAAAATATCACCAATGAGAGGCATGATGCGCTTTGGAAGGAAAAGAAAGTTGAGTCCAAGGTTTGTAGGCCCAGTTGAAATCTAAAACAGGGTGGGAAAGATCGCGTATCAGTTGAACTTGCCAAATTTATTTAAGCACATGCGCAATGTCTCTCACATCTCGATGTTAAAGAAGTATATTTCTAATTCCTCGTACATTTTACCGATGAGATCTCCTGACTTGACAATCAATCCGGATCTATCTTATGAAGAAAGTCCGATTCAAATTCTATAGTAAGAGAAAAGAGAATTAAGAAATAAGAAGGTATCACTTGTCAGAGTACTATGGAGGAATCAAAATATAGAAGAGGCAACTTGGGAAAGAGAAGAAGACATGAGAAAAGCCTACCCAGAGCTGTTCAGGTAATATTTTAAATTTCGAGGATGAAATTTCTTTTAGGCATGAGAGATTGTAACAATATAGGGTTTAATATTGTAAAATTTAATTTCAAATTCAGAAATTCCCAAATTTTATTTCAAAATCAACAAGTCAATAGTCTAAATTTGAATGAAAAATCAGATAAAATCAAAGCAAAATCGGATGAACCTAATCTGAAAATCATCTAAGGACAAAGGAAGTTGGATTTACAGCTTAGCAAATCCGAGTTAAACTCAGATTTTTAGAAAAACTAGTCGGGTTCTTCTATGAAAATCCGAACGCCAACAGAATGAACCTAGTTTGGCAGACGTCCAGAAACAAGATGAAGATCGGATTTTGCAGCTTGAAAAACTCGAGTTGATCAGTTCACCGCACGAAAAATCTAAACTGGATTCGGATTTCTCGGAGGAGCTGAGTACGAGCCTCAAATATAAATAAGGAGACCACCCTACAGCTTTCCCTCCCAAGTCCTTCAAGAAGAGAAGGAGTACTTACCTTGGCCTTCGACGTAGCCAGCCTCCTCCAACGAGAAGAAATCCCTCTCGGCTGAGCTCACTTCGCGATAGCAAAGAGCTCCCTCCGATCGAACAATTTCTCTCAGCAACGTAAGCTTTCTCTCTGTTCCTCTCACTTGTTCGATCTCTCTCTTTCTCTCAGAACTCTCTCTCTCTCTGTCGACAATACTTGCGACCAAGAAGCAGTAAAGAGAAGGTTCAATTTTAAAGAAATTGAACCAGTTCACTTAAGTCAAACTGACCCGAACAGATCCAGTTGACCCGAACTGGTTCAGTTGACTCGAACCGGCACTGTTCACCGAACCGGACCCAAACCAAATTTCGACTGTAATCTGACCAAACTGATCCAAGGTTAAATCGGTAAAGATTTTCTATCCAAATTTTTTTAACGTTGAAATTAATTAAGTAAGATTTTAATATCGACATTCGAATTAGGTAAGAAAGATCCCGAAAGTCATCTGAACTGTTCTAACCAACCCAATCCGATCTAAGAGAACAACGTAAGGAATTTCTACTCTAATTTCTTTGAAATTAGATTTATTAAGTAGAAATTTAATACCAAATACTTTATTTGAGCAGGATATTATTTGGAACAATAAGCGAATCTCGATAACCATACTACTCGGAATCCAAGTAAGTAAAAATACAGTTTTCTTATGTTTTGGCTATGACCTTACATCATAAGATATTATACTATTTTCTTATAACTGTTTTATTATACGAATTGATATTTAAGCACACATGTTTAGACATTGACTTATAATAATATAAAGATAAAATTGGTAGGACATATTATATCTGCATGAAAATGATAGAATTGACAGAAAATATGTGATAGCAAAAGCCTGAACGATAATGACATTGTGAGCTTGAACATTAATAATATTGGCATGATAGCAAAAGCTTGAATGACAATGAGATGATGAGTTTGACCGAAAGTAAGTTGACAAAGCCTGAACGACAATGAAATGACTGAGTCTAAGGTTGGAAAATGAGTACCAACTAATTATGTAATCAGAATTCGGTAAAAGTAAATGTTAATTTTAACCATTGCACGTATTTTTGCTTACTGAGTTAATTTTTATATTTTGAATAATTTTGTGATGTACGTGATTTTTCTATCTGAGGAAAAACTACATGTGATCGAGAATCTCCCGATGACAAGCGAACATACAAAAGAAGACATTGATTTTTACGAGAAATGAATTTAAAATATTATGTTTCAATTTTTATTCTGAATAAATTATATTTTATTTTTAGAATTTTTATGAATTATTTATGATTTTGCAACTATTTCAAATAAGTTTAATTAACGTTTTAATTATAGTTTCTGCACAATTAATGATTTTATTTAAGATTTTAAAAATGTTTCATTTAAAGCTTTGACGTTCGATTTTAAATCAAATTTTGGGAAAAAAATTTTAGAGTTTCAAATTAGAGTTTGTAAATTGGAGATTTTAAAATCAGGGCGTTACAGTTTGAAAATCGTAAATTTCCTTAATTATTATTTGCCAAAAAATTAATGTCAACCATATTTGCATTTACAAAAACTACAATGACCTTTTAAATTCATCAATGTCCTATTAATCTCGTACATCCCACTATCTATGGCCACTCTTTCTCAAATTCTTCCATTGCAATAGCCTTATTCTATTGTCTGAATCGAGTGAAAGTAAAATCTTTTAGCGCAGAGTTTGTTGCGAAACGCCATTCGAGGAAGCTGGAGAGAAAGAAGCCCAAACACGAAAGGAAATGTAATAACCCGGAAAATTTCAGATTTCAACTTTAATTTTCAAAACTTTTAATTTAATTTCGGTTGGAGTTTCAGAAAATATTTTAACGGGAAATTTAAGTTGTAAGACTCGGAGTCTACTTTTGTGATGGTTTTCGGAATCCCAAGTCGGGAGGAAGAGAATTTAACGAAGTTGCGAACGGTAAAAACGAGTGAGGGCATTTTGGTAAATTGTAATTGAAATAAAAAATAATAATAAGTTATAAGGTGGAATGACTTCAGGTGGAAGCCATTCCACCCTGTGTTATCGCGCGGCCGAGAGAGCGAGACCTGAGAGAGAGAGCAAGAGAGGTCGGGGAAGGGAAGCTGCCGATGACCAACAGCCGAGGGAGAGACGCCGGTGCCCAGAGTACTCCGGCGAGCTGAAGAGAGAAGCTGTTTTGCCTTCCCGCGCTGAAAAACCGAAGGTGAGTTCTCCCTTGTTTCAGTTTCTGTCGACCGAACTTGGAAGCTCAATCCTTCTTGAAATTTTCGTCGATTAGAGCTCGTTTTGTGGGGTGACAAATAAGGGATTTATACGCCCTAGTTTTTCACCTTGGGGAGCGCCAGTTCTATTCGTCAAGAAGAAGGACGGATCCCTACGTATGTGTATTGACTACCGGGAGCTGAATAAGTTGACGGTGAAGAACATGTATCCATTGCCAAGGATTGACGATTTGTTTGATCAGCTGCAGGGTGCCCGAGTGTTTTCTAAGATCGACCTGAGGTCCGGCTATCATCAGTTAAAGGTGAAGGAGAGAGATGTACCGAAGACGGCCTTCAGGACGAGGTACGGGCACTTCGAGTTTCTGGTTATGTCTTTCGGGTTGACCAATGCCCTTGCAGCATTCATGGATCTGACGCACCGAGTGTTCAAGGAGTACCTGAACAAGTTTGTGATTGTGTTTATCGACGACATTCTGATCTACTCGCAGAGTGAGGAGGAGCACAGGGAGCACCTGAGGATTGTATTGACTATTTTGAGCCAGTATCAGCTGTATGCTAAGTTCTCGAAGTGCGAGTTTTGGTTGGACATGATTCACTTCTTGGGGCATGTTATCTCCTCTGAGGGTATTTCAGTTGATCCGGTGAAGGTTCAGGCTGTAAAGGAATGGCCGCGACCGACCAATACTAGCGAGATACGCAATTTTCTGGGGTTGGCTGGATATTATCGGAGATTCATTGAGGGGTTCTCTATGATCTCGGCCCCCTTGACTCGACTGACCAGAAAGAATGCGAAGTATGAATGGACCGACAAGTGTGAGGACGGCTTCCAGACATTGAACCAGAGGTTAACTACGGCCCCTGTACTGACGCTGCCCGTGGAAGGAGAGAAGTTCTGCATTTATTGTGATGCCTCCAGGATTTGTTTGGGGTGTGTTTTGATGCAGGGTGGGAGAGTCATTGCCTATGCCTCTAGTCAATTGAAGGCTAGCAGAATTATCCCACTCACGATTTGGAGCTGGCGGCTGTTGTGTTTGCACTCAAGATTTGGAGGCATTATCTTTATGGGCAGCAGTGCGTGATTTACTCAGACCATCAGAGCTTGAGGTACATTTTCACGCAGAAGGAGCTGAATTTGAGACAGAGAAGATGGCTCGAGCTGGTCAAGGATTACGATGTGGAGATCAGGTACCACCCGGGGAAGGCGAACGTGGTGGCGGATGCCTTGAGTAGGGTGACGGCTTTGACTTCTCCCATGACTACGATAGTGCCTGTTGAGTTGGTGACATAGATGCAGAGTTTTGGCCTAGAGGTAGTTTCTGATCTGGCAGCCACTCTTTCGGCCTTGTCGTTGAGGCCGACTATTCTGGACAGGATCAGACAGACTCAGGAGACTGATTCGGAGTGTAGCGAGCTGAAGGCGAGTATGGAGGCTAGGCCTGATTCTGAGTTCAGCTATTCAGAGGATGAAATTCTAAAATTTCGGGATAGGTGGTACGTCCCGAAGGATGAGGAGCTGAGAAGGGATATATTATCAGAGGACAATTCATCTTCTTTCTCTGTACATCCAGGAAGCACTAAGATGTACAGGGATTTGAAGCAGTACTATTGGTGGCCTTACATGAAACGAGCAGTGGTTGAGCATGTGGAGAATTGCGTAGTCTGTCAGCAGGTGAAGGCGGAGCATCAGCGACCGTCTGGGATACTCCAACCATTGCCTATACCGGAGTGGAAGTGTGAGCGAATCACCATGGATTTTGTGGTGGGACTGCCGAGGACTGCCAAGAGCCATGACGCAATCTGGGTGATTGTGGACAGGTTAACGAAGTCGTCTCACTTTTTGCCTGTGAGGATGACTTATACGATGGATCAGTTTGCCCAGTTGTATATTCAGGAGATAGTCAGACTTCATGAGATTCCGGTGTCGATTGTTTCAGACCGAGACCCCATGTTCACGTCCAAGTTTTAGAGGAGTTTGCATAAGGCTATGGGCACCAGGTTAGATTTCAGTACTGCCTTTCATCCCCAGACCGATGGGCAATCAGAGCGGACTATACAGATTCTGGAGGATATGCTCAGGGCCTGTGTATTGGAGTTTCAAGCGGCTTGGAGCAGGTTCCTGCCGTTAGTGGAATTCTCGTATAATAACAGCTACCAGTCCATCATTGGGATGGCGCCGTAAGTGCAGGTCGCCATTATATTGGGATGAGGCTGGGGAGACCCGATTGATAGGTCCTGAGATCTTACAACAGACTGTCGACCAAATTTCTGTGATACAGAAGAGGATTGAAGCGGCTCAGAGTCTACAGAAGAGTTATGCTGATCAGAGGCGTCGAGAGTTGGAGTTTAGTGAGGGCGACGAGGTTTTTCTGAAGGTCTCGCCGTTCAAGGGAGTGGTAAGGTTTGGAAAGCGGGGGAAGATCAACCCTTGGTTTGTGGGACCATTCCCGATTGTCAAGCGGATTGGGAGAACTGCATACCAGCTTCAGTTGCCTGCGTCGATGGATGCCATCCATGATGTTTTTCATGTCTCGATGCTGAGGAAGTGTATGCGCGATCCCTCTCAGGTAGTGCCACAACAGGATATAGAGATCCAGCGGACTCTGTCCAACGAGGAGAAACCAGTGAGTATATTAGGATCAGCTGTGAAAGTGCTGTGCAACAAGGAGATTCCGTTGGTCAAGGTGATGTGGCGCAACCATGGTGTGGAGGAAACTACCTCGGAGCGGCGTGATGATATGGAGTGGCAGTATCCCAACTTATTCGGTACGTAAATTTTGGAGACAAAATTCTTATAAGTTGTAAGACTCGGAGTCTACTTTTGTGATGGTTTTCAGAATCCAAAGTCGGGAGGATGAGAATTTAATGAAGTTGCGGACGGTAAAAACGAGTGAGGGCATTTTGATAAATTGTAATTGAAATAAAAAAAAAAGTTATAAGGTGGAATGGCTTCGGGTGGAAGCCATTCCACCCTGTGTTGTCGCGCGGCCAAGAGAGCGAGACCCGAGAGAGAGAGAGCAAGAGAGGTCGGGGAAGGGAAGCTGCCGATGACCGACCGCCGAGGGAGAGACGCCGGTGCCCAGAGTACTCCGGCGAGCTGAAGAGAGAAGCTGTTTTGCCTTCCCGCGCTGAAAAACCGAAGGTGAGTTCTCCCCTGTTTCAGTTTCTGTCAACCGAACCTGGAAGCTCAATCCTTCTTGAAATTTCCGTCGATTAGAGCTCGTTTTGTGGGGTGTTTTAGGACCTAGCGAGCGTGTGTGTGCGGCTCGGCCTTCTCGCGACAGAACCGAATGAGAAACAGGGAATTCTATCATTCGGTCCTGCCCTGCTTTGACGGCCGAGAGTGGAGTTGTTTTGCCTTCTGCATTTCAGGGGATTTTGTGATAAATTTAGAAGGAATGAAGGGGGGAGTTTAGGGCTCAATGAACTAATTGAGAATTCCTCGGTTTTTGGAAGAAAACCGTGGGAAATTTTGTGTTGCCATGCTTTTGTTTTCTAATTAGGAACCGCCAATTTGTTAAGGTATGCATTGGTAGACCGAAATGTGGATGCTCGGTGAAGAAGTTGGCGAAATTGGACCGAATTTGAGAATTCGGACATTTTTTTTCGTATAAGACCAGGTCTGTTTTTGAGGATTTTGATGGAGTTACGGTTAATTATTTTAAATTCTGTTTTTGAGGGATAAATTAGGTTGTTAGAGGGGAGTATGGTCGCTAAAATCGTTCGATTCCGATATCCGACGCAAAAGTTATGCGTGTCGGAAGTTTATGTTGGATTTTGGTCCATGTCAAATTAGCGAACGTTTTTCATAGAAATTCGACGTGTGAGAGTAGCATAGCCCTTTTGATGCGTAAAACTAGTTGCGAGTGAGTTTTGGTTGAAGAGAAGTGAAAATGTGAAAATGGGATAAAATGGCAGATTTGGTTTTTAGCATTTTTCGCCTGTCTGCGGCTTAACATTTTAAAATCCGTCCTAATATGTTAAACTACGCTTCCAAGGGGACGTTTGACCACTTGAATCGTTCGATTCCGTTAATAGACGCAAAAGTTATGCTCGTCCGAACTTTAGGCTAGTTTCCGGCCAAACCAAACCAGTGACCCGTTTCAGTTGAAATTTCATGAGTGTAGTTAAGGAAAGTTATTTTTAGTTATTTGAATAATTTTGAGATAAATACTGATGAGAGATTGGTTGTGTTTTAGGTTGAGGCTGTGAAGCTGTGCGTCGAGGGAGCTTAGGACGCTAGGTAAGTAGTGCATGCATGCGTTTTGCCCAAGTGGGCCTACACTGTAGAACTTTAGGGTTTATGTGATTGATTGTAGTGTGCGTGCGTATTGTTTGTCATGCATCATATTTTAAAAACGTGAACGAAAATGGTTTTGAGCATGTTTTGAGTATGTGGTGAGACGTGTGACGGTGGTACCGCGGATCCTGCTAGTGTGCGGGCCGGTGCTTCACTAGTCGCGGATTCCGCTCGAGGAGTGGGCCGGCTGAGCCGTCATGCGGCGTGAATGTGTTGACGGTGAGGGTGATGGGCAGTGGTACCGCGGATCCCACTAGTGTGTGGGCCGGTGCAACACCAGTCGCGGATTCTGCTCGAGGAGTGGGCCGGCTGGGCTGTCGTGAAATGTGTGTGTGTGGCAACTGTGGCCCCGTGCTAGGGAGGCTGAGACGGGGGCGACGTGTCAGGGTGTAGTGTGGCGCGAGGTACACCCTTACCTTGATGTGGTTGCCGTGTGGTGATGCGTGTGTGTAGCTTGTGGGCCTCGTTGCTGGGGAGTCCGGGACGGTGGCGACGTATCAGGGTGTAGGGTGGCGTTAGGTTCCTCCTTACCTTGGTGCGGCTACACTACGCATCACAGATGTGATAACATGAGGGTGAGTGTAGAGACTGCATGTGATAGGATTGCATTGTCGGCTTTTTACTTTCATATCGCATTACTTACTGAGCGTTAGGCTTATGTTGTGTGTTCTGTGGTGTAGGTGCTGACGATATTGCTGGTGAGCCTCGAGAGCCTAGTCCTGAGGCGGGGTGCGCCCGAGGCACCGGATGACGAATTTTGTTAGGGCGACCCGACCCGTAGTGGTGGTAGGTGATAGTAGATTTATTATTTTATGACGGGTATTTGTGCAGATAGGGGAGTCTGTATAGACGTCGATTTTATGAGATTGTATAGAGTGGTTGTAGTGTTTTGGGGACGTATGTATTCTTATATGTTAGAGTATAGTATTGCTCTATATTGTGAACTTTCTTCATTTGTATTTGATGGATTTTCGTTGTCTTAATACTCTGATTTTGTTATGGTGATTTCTCTTGATGATGGATAGATAAATACTATTAGTTTTTGGTGAACTGTGTGCAGGGTTTTAAATTTTGGGATAGCTAGTTTTTAGGCGTTACTCTGCCGAAATTTCGAGAGAGGGGTTGGGAGTCGAAAGGATATGGAATAGATTGAGGTGTGCACAGTGAATGCTAGAGAAGTGTAGATGAATGTGGGAGTGCGGCGTGATCGCAGGTGCGAGGGGCACGCGGCCCTGCGAGTACTCACTGGTCGTGTGGCGCTGGGTGAGGGCGAGCGCGCGGACGTGCGGTACAGCGGCAGGGTGCGTGGGGCACGTGGTGCTGTGAGCGTGCGCGAGACCCAGTGACGTTGAATTGGCACGTGTGGTACCGCGAGGGTGCGCACGGGGTGTCAAAGTGGTGGCGTGAGTGCGCGGCACCAGATTGTGTGGTTTGAGGGGTGCGTTGGATTCTTTACTAGGATTTCGAGTTTTACTGTTTTATCTTAAACTATGTTAATTGGTTTTACTTTCCGGTACGTAGTTTTTTATGTTGAGGATTTCGTGTTCGCTCTTTGGGACGCAAGTTGTTTTCGAATCGAGTCGAAAATTTTTCATACTAACAAATGTTCTTTTGAAAATGAAAGGGGTATTAAATTAAGTGAGTTATGTCAAGTGTTAGTGTGTGTAGTGTGTAGTTGCACTGTAGCGCACCGGGAACGTGAGATTTTCTCGGGGTGTTACAGGAAATGTTGGTGGGGCTGGCCCGAGAAGTTGATATATTTTTCTATGTTTATAATTCTTGTTTCTTTAAGCGCTTTCTTATACCTCCGATGCATTTTCTTGCTTCATTAAAAAGCATTGTCAATCTTCTTAGGTTTATGGTTTTTTTCTTAATGTTAGGTTGATACCTTCATTTTAAGGCCGACAATGGTAAATCCTGGACACTGTCGGTGGTTTTATCAATAATCAAGGAATGTCTCCACAATCCACCCTTAAAACACTGCATGGTCTGGTCAACCTAGGCATAGTCTTAGTCTTTCGTTGATGTGTCTAGTCGACCATTGTGATGTTCTAATCGATAGCACAATAGGTTTTTGTAGAAAATCTCTTCGTCTTGATAAAGTTTGTAGTCTTTATCTGTTAGAATTTATAGTTCTCACGCATGACGAAATTCACTGTTATTTAAAATAATAATGACATGTGTTACTATTGTAATTTTAAAATCATAAATAACCATAAAAAAATATTAAATTTTTTTTTTTAAATATAAACATTTTACATTAAAATTTACTAAATTAAGATTATAGAAGAATAAAATAAAATACTTTTTGATAAACACTTTTAGTCAGACACTCCCATATTTTGATAAACGTTTTTAGTCAAGGATTTTCGTCTGATCTTAGCAGCCTTAACTTATGATCAGATTCTTGTCGAACACTTTAAAACTGTTAAGTCTTCTCTCAAAATTTTTTCACTTAAATTTCTGATGAGTGAAGATCAAATTTGCAATAATAATATACTATTATATTTGTAAAAAAACATGTTTTTAACACATGAGACGTTTCTCTTTGATATTAGAAAATGTTTTCTTAAAAAAAAAATCAGGAAAATGTCACCTCTTTTTAAAGAGATTAGATCTATTTTTTTTTTTTAGTTTGGTAAATAACAAATTTCAATTTAAATTTGAAAATAAAATCTTATCTGACGAGATTTTCAAATCTAATTTAAATCCCTTAAAATAATATCATCTAATGAGACATTTGATTTTGAATTCAAAAAATAAAAACTATTTATATATTTCAAATCATATATATTCATTTGAGAGTTTATAAATTATTAATCATAATTAATCATTTATATATTTATTATTGTACTATAAAAATTTTTATACTGATATAAGATGACAGAATAATCGATGAACTTATAGTCATAAACTCTAGTAATATTTGTTAATTAATTATAAATTTTTTATATTAATTACTGCAATTATTAATTATAAAATAATTTCACTAAATATCTGTAGTTACACTCTTAAAACTATAAGTCATTATATATGTATTAATTATCCATTAATATTCATAATAAAGCTAGGTATAAAATTCATTAATCTCTAATATTACATTTTTATTCTTGAGTATCATTAGTTATTAATTGAATATTTAATTCATAACATTTATGAATTTTGCGCGATAATTATTTAATCTCTGAACTAACAAATAAGGGAATCTTGTATTATGAATTTCATTGTAACAATGTAAGCATTCTCTACTACTCATTTAATTTATTTTCAAAATACAAGATTTATATAATGCAGCTTGTACAAAACTATATCGAGTAAATCAAATAATAGATTGAAATGAAATAAAAGTCTACTAAATACAATGAATTAAAATCATACTTATATGACCATCATTATGCTAAAATTGATTGTTATTCATTTAACGGATATTATATAAAATAAAATCACTTTATATCACTACATATATAGTCAGGATATAACTATACGTTCTCAACAAATTGAATTGTATTGATGACTTTATTAATTTGAAGATCTTATTATTCAAATATAAGTCATAAACTAATTTGATTATTTCTTTTTAAATTTAATCTCATATATATCAACATATATGTAAGTTTAAAATTTCACAAATAATAACGATTTTTCTTTGAATTTATAAAGCATATCGTATAATGCAAACATAAAAATTATTTACTTATTTATTACAACAATAAAAATATTTATAATATTTGATTGTTGGACACATTATACCTAACACTATCCTTTTCCTTTCAATATGAGTTCTTAGTCTCAAAATAGAATTTATCCACTACCTTTCATCTTTTAAAGGTCGACGAGTAGTAGCTGATCATGGAGACTTTCCATGATGAAACCATAGAAAATGCTTATTAAATCTTTCTTGCCTTTTTATTTTTTTATCTGTTTTTTTTCATTCATTCTTTCTTTGTTCTCTTTCAATTTTTCTTAAAGAATTTTTTTTTTCATGATATATGAGTTATTCATAAACATACAATGCAAAACATACCATATCCTTAAATTAATTTATATGTTCTTTCTATTCAATCATAACATATTACATATCATAAGCGCATCAATATTTCTATATTTATCAAATCATTAAAAGAAGCATATCCTCGAGCAATATTATTCTCAATATAATAATAAGACATACGAAACAATATGTCACATAACATATCTTCAAATTCATATCCACTAATGTGTCGTATTCAAGAGTTTATAATATAACATATCGTCGAATTAATATTATTGTAAATGTAACATAAAAATAATTTCTCGAATCATTATCATCAAAAGTAAAACAATCAAACAAGTTCTCAAGTCATTATTATGATTAATATAAGTCATCAAGTCATTATTATCGTATACGTAACAATAAAACTGTAATGACTTTATACACTATTCCTAAAAAACTCGTAATTTTTTTTTGTTTTATTCATAGCCTTAAAATAACATCGTGTAAAAACGTTAAATCGTTTACAGCGGAAAACAATTTTTGCGTGAAAACCTAGTATAAAAATAAACTTAATTGCAAGTGTTAAAAATAGTAAAACAGAGGTTTCGGTCGACACCTGACTACTCAAAATTCTAGGGTTAATGATCTTGACAAGATCGGTCGACACTTCATTAGCCTCTGTTTACATGGGTCGACCCCGATGGTCGACCCTTACTAAGATAGGTCGACACCTCATTGCTCTCTGTTTGCATCGGTCAATCTCTATGGTCGACCCATGCCAACATTGATTGACACTTCAACACTAAGAAACTTAACTGAAACTTTCTAAAAACGACCGTAACTATTGTGAACTATCTAACGGACATCTACAGCATTGTAACGACCCGTAATTCGGCTATTACTAACTTGACTGTTCATAAACTTATAAGAAAATTCTTTGCAATTACGTTATATTCTTTTTAAAAGGTTGAAAATGTAACGACCCGTAACTTGATCGTTACTAACTTAACTTTCTCGTAAAACTTCGTAAGAAAATTCTTTAAAATTTATTCATTTCCTTAAAACGGCATTAACCTGAATTTAAAACTTGACAGCGAAAAACAGTTCGTGCGTCGAAAGCTCGTTATACAAGATACTAAACAAACTTAAATTTCAAGGCAGTAAAACGAAATTCCGTTCGACACCTGCGAGCGCTAGTTGACACCTTAAATAGTTTTCAACGGACTAGTCGACACCTACGTACACCGATCGACACTAGATTCCTCTTTGTCTGGGTAGGTCGACCCTCGCGGTTGTCACTTTTAGAGTTTGGTCGACCCCCAAGCATGTAGGTCGACAGTCTGGCGACATTTTCTATTAAGCGGTCGAAACTTGTGAACACAGGTTGACACCTTAAACAGTTTTGAACGGACCGGTCGACACTTGAATCCTCTATGTTTGAGTAGGTCAACCATCACGGTAGACACTTTTAGAGTTTGGTCGACGACCCCTAATTATATAGGTCGACACTCTGTTATCATTTTTCATGAAGTGGTCGACACTAGCAAACACAGGTCGAAACCTAATTTCTCTCTGTCTGATTAGGTTGTCCTGCGCGGTCAATACTTTTATAGTTGGGTCGACCCCTAAACATACAAGTCGACACTAGCAAACACAGGTCGAAACTAATTTCTCTCTGTGCGATTAGGTCGTCCTGCGCGATTAACACTTTTAGAGAGAGTTTGGTCACCCCTAAACATACAAGTCGACACTCTGTTATTATTTTTCATGAAGCAGTCGACACTCGCAGGCATAGGTCGTCACCTAATTTCTCCCTGTCCGAGTAGATCCTCCTGCGCGGTCGACACTTGCTGAGTTTGGTTGATCTCTAAACAAATAGGTCGACACTCTGTTATCATTTTTCATGAAGCGGTCGACACTAGCAGGCACAGGTTGACACCTACTCAATTTCACTTTCTCATTTTTTCTTTAATTCACACATCACCTACCTTCTCATAAAGTGACTAAAATAGAACATTTTCCATACCAACATATTAAAGTAAATACGTTCATTTAACATTTCTCCAAAATTTAGACTAGTTGGATTAACATTCTAACTATCCAAGTTATTTGTTCAAACCTTCAGACAATTCAGACATACACATTTTACCCAAAACATTTGTAAACGGCCCACATGTCAAAATCGCCCCAATAGCTACAAGCATGGCCCATGGACGTCCTCCATTAACTGCTTTATCCATCATATTGAGGATCAACGTCCTCACCTGTGATGATATCACCTACACCACAAAGTAAGTAATGAGCTTAATGCCCAGTAAGTGATATAAATTTAATAAAATGCATGCTCATGACTATGCTATTGTAAAGCCCCGAAAATTTATTCGTTTTTGTTACGTTTACTACTACTACTCACTCAATTACGCTCGGAAAATTTTGAGTAAAAATTTAAAACTTTCGTTAATAGAATAAAACGACATTTTTGAAAACATTTGAAATCATCGCAGCGAAATACTTGACTAAAAATAGTTCAAATAAAATTGGAGTTTTCAAACACTAAAGACAATTTTGGTCGACCCCGATAAACGCCGGTCGACACCTCCATCTATTTTTTTTTTCTTCCAGTTGACACTTGCGTGCACCAGTCGACATTACGTTTCTCTCTGTCCGCATCGGTCGATCCCTGAGGTCGACACCCCCGTCCATTCTACACTATCGATCGACACTTACGTTCACCGGTCGACACCACGTTTCTCTCTGTCCGTGTTGGTCGATCCTTGCGGTTGACACTCCTGCCCATTTTTACACTATCGATCGACACTTTAAGGTGCCGGTCGACACTTTATTACTCTCTGTCCAAGTAGGTCGACCCAGGCGGTCGACAGCTTCAGTGTTTGGTCGACCCCTCTACATACAGGTCGACACTCTGTGCGCATTTTTACACTAAGCGATCGACACCTCCTGCATATTGGTCGACACTTGCTAGGTTTTGTCGACCACTCAGCCTATAGGTCGACACATTCTTTACAGAATTTCATAGAAAACTTTAAATCTTTCCAATGTAAATCGATTTAACGTTGAAACTAACAAAACAAATTCGTTTCAACAATTTCCAACCAACCCCATATATAAAAATAGAGATGTTAAACGGGCGGGTTGGTTCGCCAGCCCGCCCGCTCGACTCGTTACTGTAGCGAGTCGAGTTGGCTCGACTCGCTACAGTAACGAGCGAGTTTGGCTCGAGCCAAACAGACGAACCGAGCCGATCTCGGCCATCTGGGCTCGCGCGCTTGTCGATGATCGGGTCAACGGGCCTGCTCGCGAGCAGCTCACGAGCAAGAGCTCAGGGCTCGGGGCTGTGTCTGTTGCCGGGTGCCGGACTCAGATGCAACTGATCGCCCAAAAAAAAGGAAGATTTCGATCCATCTACCATGTCTCGACCAGTCTGCTATCAACAAAATTGAGGGCGATCGATCGGTGATGGAGTCGGGATTCGAAGACTCGGAGTTGAGACTGGCTGGAGGCCTCCTGTGATAGGGGCCCGATTGATCGCACCACGAGCGATCAATCGCCCCTATCATACCCTCATAAGGGCGATCCATCGCCCCTAACTCTGTAGGGGGCGATCCATCGCCCCCCCCTTTATAAGGAGAAATCCATAACCACAAAAATCGTGAATCAAAAAGCGTGACGAGCATTTTTTCTTTTTCATGTTAGAAGGTGCAAAATCAATTGGTGCCGGAGCTGCTACAATTGCTTCAGCGGGAGCCGCTGTCGGTATTGGAAACGTCTTCAGTTCTTTGATCCATTCCGTGGCCCGAAATCCATCATTGGCTAAACAATCATTTAGTTATGCCATTTTGGGAGCTACTGAGGAACAATTGGGGCGATCCATCGCCCAGACTGAATGCATCGCAGTCTGCATCGTTGTTTGAGTATGAGAATGAGATTTAAAAAATATTGGCTTGATATTCCTCCTATTTTTTGTTATGCATGTATAATGGATCCTAAATATAAGTTAAGAGTAGTATATGTTATTGTTAATAAAATTTCTAATAATTTACAAACTCCTTTTTTATTTTCTATTGATCAAATAACACATGAGATTACTTGTTTATATTCTTCTTATGAATCTAAATATTCTACCGTTAGTCATTCACACGTTTCTTCACATGTTAGTTCAAGTAGTGGTAGTGAAAATATAAGAGGTTCACAATTTGGTATTCATGATATTTGGAATCAATTAGATACAGATGCTTACTCTAGTTTCATGCGAAATGAATTAGAAATTTATTTTGACACTTGATATCAATTTTCTCGCGAAGAAAATTTTGATATTTTAAATTGGTAGAAAATGTTTTCCACCACATATCCTATTCTGTCTATAATGGCACGTGATATACTAACACCTCCGGTATCTACTGTAGCATCGGAGTCTGCTTTTAGTGCAGGTGGACGTGTGTACGAAGAACGCCGAGGAAGACTTGGACCTGATCTCGTGGAAGCACTTATTTGTATGAAGGATTGGAACGATGCCATTGCGAGAAGCCAACAACGAGAGGATGAAATACTTGAAGAATTTAAAAATTTAGACGTTGAAGATTAACATTGAAGAATTTTTATTTCATATATTTTTTTTAACATTTTGTACGTGATTGAACAATTTGTATCGATAAAAAATGTTAAATTTATAATAAAGATTATATTTTTTTATATATTTATGTTTTTTATATAAATTGTAAATAGTTAAATACAATGAAAAAAAATGACCGAGCTAGAGCCGATCCATCGCCAATAAGTGGGGCGATTGATCGGCTCTAACAAACCGAGCCGATCCATCACCATGCGCTCGATCTGTTTGAAACAGATCAGCCTTAATGTTGCATGTCGATCTGTTTTAAACAGATCGAGAGCCGATCAATCGCCCCAGGGGCGATTGATCGGCCTTATGTTGTTGCATGTCGATCTGTTTAAAACAGATCGAGAGCCGATCAAACGCCCCAAAGTGGGGCGATTGATCGGCTCTCAATGGTTTAAAAAGTGAACCGCGGTGCTCACTCAAACCCTCACGGTCACTCTCCATCCCTCAAACTATCACTTCAATCCGAATTCTCAATCAATTGGAAAACTACCAAAACCGTCGCAGCTCCTTTGAAAACTACCAAAACCGTCACAGTTGTAAATCTTCCCAGCCCCTTTCGTCAATCTCTCCCCTTTCGATCTCTGAATCTCTCCATTTAAAGGTAAACTTCCACAATCTTCCATCCTACTATTTCTTCTGCAATTTCATAATTTAATTCAATATTATTTGAGATGTCTGTATTTATTTGATTTTGATTTTGATTTTGATTGTTGAGGTTGGTTTGGCATACAAAAATCGTGAGTTAAGTTTTATAACTGTGCACACCACTTGTTCGATAAAATGTTTGTGAGAATTGAAGTTTTAAGTTAAACCGCAATCTTCCATCGTTCTATTTCAATATTGAGCTGTCTGTTGTAGTTTGATTTTGATTTTAATTTTGATCGGTGAGGTTGGTTTGGGATACAAAAATAATTGCGAGTTAAGTTTTATAAATGTGTACACCACTTGTTCGATAAAATTTCTGTGAGAGTTGATGATTAACTAACCAATTGTGTAACTTATAGGTTAAA